>JABJUM010000113.1:0-101940 GCA_016169955.1 Phytophthora vignae f. sp. vignae
CCAGCCCCGGCCATGACGGCGTGGGCTACGACATCTACAAGAAGTTCGCGGCGCAGCTGGTCCCCCTCCTCCACGCAGCCTTCCAGTTCTGCTGGAGCCACCGCCGGGTGCCCGCCTTGTGGAAGGTGGGCTTCGTCCGCCTCATCCACAAGAAGGGCGACCCGAACGACCCGGCGAACTGGCGGCCGATCTGCCTGCAGACCGCGATCTACAAGCTCTACAGCGGTCTGCTGGCGCGTCGGCTGTCCGCGTACCTGGAGGCGAACGCGCTGCTGCCCATGGCGCAGAAGGGGTTCCGGGCGTACAATGGTTGCCACGAGCACAACTTCGTGGCAACCACGCTCCTGGACCAGACCCGACGCATGCACCGCAGGCTGTACCAGGTCTGGTACGACCTGCGGAACGCGTTCGGGTCCGTTCACCAGGACATGCTGTGGTATGTGCTCCGCCTACTCGGCGTTGAGAGCGCTTTCGTCGAGCGCTGCGACGACATCTACGAGGACTCGCACTTCGTCGTCGGCAACGCGGCCGACGGAGCGACGGAACCAGTGCGGCAGGAGGTGGGTGTGTACCAAGGCTGCCCGCTCAGCCCCCTCCTGTTCATCGCCGCACTGGTGCCGTTGCTCCGAGCATTGGAGAAGCTCGACGGAGTGGGTGTCGCGTTGGCGGACGGGGTGCGGCCATGCTCCACCGCCTACGCCGACGACCTCAAGGTGTTCAGCGACAGCGCGGCCGGCATCAAACGCTGCCACGCTGTCGTTGAGAAGTTCTTGGAATGGACGGGGTTGCAGGCCAACCCAGGCAAGTGCGCCTTCCTGGCCGTGACGCGCAACGCGCGCGGCAACCCCGCCCACGACAAGGACATGAAGCTGTCGCTCCACGACGAGGAGGTCTCAAGCATCAAGCTGCATGACAGCTACCGCTACCTCGGAGTGGGCGACGGCTTCGACCACGTGCGCCACCGTCTCCAGCTCGAACCCAAGCTGCAGCAGATCAAGCGGGAAGCGGTGGCGCTGATGCAGTCGGGGCTGGCGCCGTGGCAGGTGGTGAAGGCGCTCAAGACCTACGTCTACCCCAAGGTCGAGTACGCGCTTCGCCACCTCCGCCCGCTCCAGTCCCAACTGCAGGGCTTTGACCGCGCAGTCGCCAAGGGCCTGCGGCATCTGCTACGCCTGCCCCGCTCGGCGACCAACGAGGTGCTCCACGCACCTACGTCGAGCGGTGGCTTGGGGCTCCAGCCGCTGGTGGAGATGCACCGCGCGCTGCAGATCGCCCACGCGTGGCAGATGCTGCACTCCAAGGACCCGGCGATCAGGGAGGTGGCGCGCGCACAGGTGTGCCAGGTGGCCCGCAAGCGCCACCGCCTCCGCGACGAACATTGGCGCGGGCGTGACGACGAGCTCGTGCGGTGCTACCTCAACTCCGAGCTCGCCGCCTCGCCCCACGCGGAAGCGCTGCGCCGCCACGGCGACATCGGATCGCTGTGGTCCGACGTGCAGAGGTGGCTGCGCATCTACCACCTCAGCCTGGCGGTGCGGGACGACCGCGACGGCCAGGACCCGCTCGGCCTTCGCGTGCCGCACCACGCCAAGTGGCTCGACCACAAGAGCGTGTTGCGGCACGTCAAACTGCACCTCAAGATCCGCCACCAGACCCGATGGAAGGGTCTGGCGGACCAAGGCAAGACGGTGCGGGCCCACGGCGGTGTCGGCGCCAAGTTCGTGTCGACTGGGGCGGGTCTGTCGGACGACGACTACCGCTTCGGCGTGAAGGCCCGCCTCAACCAGATCGACACGAACGCCGTGCTCAAGCGCAAGCGGCTGCGGTCGCACACGACCTGCAGGGACCCGACCTGCTCCTCGGCCGAGACGCTGGCCCATGTTCTCAACCATTGCGAGTCCAACATGGACGCAATCCGCCAGCGTCATGACGACGCCTTGGAGCAGATCGGGTCCAAGATCCGCAACGCGCTCGAGCGCGCGAAGTCGACCGCGGAGCTGCGCCTGAACCAGACGGTACCCGAGTACACAGGCGCAGCTCTGCGACCGGACATCGTGCTGCGGAACGTGGCCGCCAAGAAGATGGTGATCGCCGACTTGGCGGTCACGTTCGAAGAGCATGCGGCCGGCGCCCGCCACTCCTCGCTGCAGCTCAGCCACGACCACAAGACACTCAAGTACCAACCGATCGTGGCGGAGCTGCAGCTCAAGGGGTGGCAGGTGCAGACGGCTGCGATCGTGTACGGGTCGCTGGGCTCGGTGCAGCCCAGCAACTTCAACACCTACACGGAGAAGTTGAAGTTGCACAAGCGCGAGGCTCGACAGCTGGACCTTCAGCTATCGAGCCGCTGCATCCGCGCCAGCCACCGCATCTGGGGCTGGCACTGCCGGCGCCACCGCGAAGGACAACGGAGTGGCAACGCCTCGCGAGCGCCGCGTGGGTCTGGGGGGGCCCCGCGGCGCACACCGCAGGCTCGGGCACGGCGGTAAGCTGGTCATTTGACCAACAGGGCACTACCCAGGTAGGGAACCGCCCTTCAAAAACCCAGGTAGACACAAACACCCTCCCTTTAGTGACATGCATATTTTAGCCTACATTTCAGTTACGGAGAGGTTACTAACTGGTAAACACGAACACATATTCTGTTCTAATCAGTGTGAAAACTGGTTTCCCGACTTTTAGTTGGGTCTTTTTCACATTCATTTTTGGAACTTCCGAGAATGCTAGCTTGCTAGTTTTTCTGGGAGCGGTCTCCGGGGGCTTTCACCACCTCCCCCGCGAGGCCAACCACTCCACTTATCTTCTCTATTTTAAATTGTTCTTATTTTACACCACCATTTGCTAATGCCATATTGCCATTATGTATTGTCACATTTTGACTTATTGCTATATTTCAGAATGCTATCGTTATAAATCATAATTCTATCGCTATATTTCTTAATGTTATTGCTATATTTTGACCTGGCCACTCCTAATTTTTTATTCTGACGTTTCACGTATCACACGTCATTACAAATACTCGGCTCTGCTTAGGGTTGTGGAGACTTATCCACACAAATACCTTCTCGGCCTCTTGGCTAAGATCAAGTGTAGTATCTGTTCTAATCAGTGTGAAAACTGGTTTCCCTGCCGTCGGTGGGGTCTTTTTCACATTTATTTCTGGACAATCCCATAAGTAACTAGCTTGCTAGGTACTTACGGGACGGTCTCCGGGGGCTTTCACCACTTCCCCCGCGAGGCCAACTACATTCGATCTTCTCTACCTTTCTTACCTTCTCTGCCTACGGGCCGGCCCTTCACCTCCGCATCGCCGCATGCGCTTCTGGTGGCCGGATTGGCAGCCCCGGGAGCGCTCGCCGTCCACCGACAGCGAGTGCTCCACGGCCAGCCACTCCAGCCTCGCCAGCGACGCGTCTTTTTATAGCGCGGCCAGCGACGGGGCGGGAGCGGCTGAGCTGGCGGACGTCCGGGCGGGGGCGGATCCGCTAGGGCTTCGGTTACGCATTGTGGATCCGCCCGCCCCCGTTTTAGGCTCGGCCGAGCCTGAAATGGCCGCCTGCGACCCTCCACGCGCGGTGCCGCTGCTCGGCGCCGGCGAGGAGTTGGGCGGCGCAACTTCGGGCACGGGTCCGGGACCCGCTGCGCCCTGCGCGCCCATTGCGGGACCGCGGGCCGGGCCCTCTGGCAGCCAAGCCGAGGCCCGGTCCGCCACTTCAACCTCGCGTCGCTTCGCGGCGACGGCGAGCGGACGCGGGCCCGCGGACCGTCCGCCGGGCGGGACCGGGCCCCACACGCTGGCCCCCACTATGCCCGGATCCCCGGCCTCTCGTGCGTCGCGCAGCACGCTCGGCCGGGCCGAAGAACACGGCCTCGAGGATGCGGCGCTTCGGCGAGGCGCGCGGAGCGGCGGCTCCTGCGCAGCCCCCACGCCCCCCACGGACCCCCAAGCGCGCCGGTTGGCTGCCCAAGACCCCCAGCTCGCCGCTCGTGCGCCCGCCGCCGCCCCAGACCCCCCGAGAACACGGCCTCGAGGATGCGGCGCTTCGGCGAGGCGCGCGGAACGGCGGCTCCTGCGCAGCCCCCACGCCCCCCACGGACCCCCAAGCGCGCCGGTTGGCTGCCCAAGACCCCCAGCTCGCCGCTCGTGCGCCCGCCGCCGCCCCAGACCCCCCCGTTGATGTGGCAGGACCCGGCAGGGCGGCCGGCAGGCTGCCCGTCGGTAGGGCGCCTGCGGCCGCTACGGCGCGCGCTCCCACGGGCAGTCAGCAGCACTTCGACGTGCCCCGCGCCCAGGATGGAGCAGGCGCTGCCGCCGCCAAGGCCGGCGGCCCCCAGGACCCCCCGAATGATGACCGCGCGCCCGGCAGGGCGGCCGGCAGGCTGCCCGCCGGTGCAGCGCCCACGACCGCCGCTGCTCGCGCGCGCGCGGTCCCCCAGGACCCCCCGGACCCCGACGACCTCCGCCGCGGCCGAGGCGGCGAGGACGACGACGCTGGCGGCGCTGCCGCCGGCCCAGACCCCCGAACGATCGATCGCCCACCCGGCAGGGCGGCCGGCAGGCTGCCCGCCGGTGGAGCGGATCTCGCCGCCGCTGCTCGTGCTGCAGCGGCTGGCCCCGGCCCCTTCGAGCTCCGTGACGACAAGGGCGACGACGCGGACGGACCCGACGACCGCGCCGACGCCGCCAGGACCCCGCTGGACCCCGCGAATGCGCTGCCTCGACCCGGCAGGGCGAGCGGCATGCTCGCCGAGGGTAGAGCCCTGGCGCCTCCACCACCAAGCCCAGCTGCCGCTGCCGCTGCCGCCGAGGTAGCAGCAGTCGCAGCTGCCCATGCAGCGCCTCCTGCTGACCGCGCCGCCGTGGAGCACCGCGCGCGCGCCGAGCTGGACCAAGACCAAGACCTTCAGGCTCGCGCGCGCGCGGAGCCCATGACTGGCGACGCGTTCAGCAGCGACGGCAGCAGCAGATGCAGGACCAGTGCCGCGCCTCGCGGCGATGACGGCGACGACGACCCAAGCGATGATCAACCCAGCGCCGTCGCCGCCGTCCCCATGGACGTGGACGAAGATGCGCGGCAGCCAGCAGCACGCTCTCCGCCGCTGCTACCGCCACCAGCGCAGCGCGTCGGCGGCAAGCGCCGCCGCCTCAACGACGTGGATGACGAAGACCTCCGCGAGCTGGCCGAGCTCCTGCTCGCACATGAGGACGAGGCTGGGACCCAAGCACCAGCGCCAAGGCTACCCGCGGCCAGCGCTCGCCCGGCCTCCGTCCTCGCCGTGTACGTGCACAATGCGCAGCACTTCTCGTGCACGCTGTGCACGCACACGGCTGCCAGCTTCGCTGCGCTCCGGCGCCACAGAGACTCGCGCCATCGCCGCATCGCCTTCCTCGACCGATTCTCGGCGGGATGTGCGTGCGGCACCCCATTCGCGTCACGGCTGGCCGCAGCAAACCACGCGCACGCGTGCGCCGGCCGTTCGACCGCGCTTCCGGCTACGGCTCCGACAGCGGCAGGGACATCAAGTCCCACCGCTGCCGCAGCCAACGCCACCGTCACGGCGGCCACCGCCATGCCCGACTCGCCCCAACCAGCAACCTCGGAGCTCGCAGCGTCCCCCCCGCTAGTGAGCCCCACCCATGTTGCAGATGTTGAAGTGCAGGAGCAGCCAGGTCATGGACGATGGGGCCCACCACTGCCCCGCGAGCTTGTCGCCGACCGCGTCGCCGCGCGCATCGGTGCCATCCCGGCTCCACGCTGGGACCCACCACTGCCCAGAGAGCTGGTTGCTTCCCGTGTCGCCGCGCGCCTCGAGGCAATTCCAGCGCCCCGCTGGGGCCCACCGCTGCCACGCCGCATGGTGGCGTCTCGGATCGCCGAGCGCCTGCTCCCGCCCGAGCCGGCGGTCGACGAGGAGACCAAGGAGGACACCACGATGGACGAACAAGACCTGGCGACCAACGGCGCGGCCACGGAGGACAACCCAGCGGACGCGACGGCGACAGCGATGGACGTGGACAGCGGCGCGGACGGCGAGTGGCTGCTGCGCTTCGACGGCGCCTGCCGAGCCAACCCCGGCCCTGGCGGCGCCGGCGCAGCACTGTTCAAGCCCGACGGCCCCGTCGTGTGGACGTGCTCCTGCTACATGCCGAGCAGCAGCGAAACGAACAACACTGCCGAATACTCGGCGCTGCTGCTCGGCGCGCGGGCTGCCGCCGACCACGGGGCGACGTCGCTACGGGTCGAGGGCGACAGCACCCTCGTCATCCAGCAGGTGCGCGGCATCTTCGCCACGAGGAGCGCTGCTCTCCGCCGCCTCCGGGACCAAGTCAAGATAGAGCTGGCGCGGGTGGGGCGCTTCTCGCTCCACCACATCGACCGGCAGGCGAACGCCCACGCCGACCGCCTTGCCAACCGAGCCCTCGACCTCTGCCGGACGGTGACGGAGTGCGGCGTCCACACGACTGGTGACGGCTGCACAGACTCGACGCTGGACCCCCTGCCCGTGCTGCCGCCCCAGCCGACAGCGCGCGTCCCTCCTCCGCCGTCTACCGCGGACTCCAACGTCGAGATGCAGGAGCCGGAGGACGAGGACCTCGCCGACATCGACGACGGCGAAGTGTACGCGCCCATGCGCATTGGACCGGACGCCGTCCCGCTGCGCCGGCCCCGCCTCCGGTTGCGCCAGCTCACTGAAGCCGAGGACGACGCTGCACGCACGATGGTGGAGCGGCTTGGGGCGACGCTGGCGGCCAAGATCACGGATGCCAGTGACTGGGAGTCGGCGGAGGGCTACATCACAGCCCTCCCGCACCTCCTGTACGACAAATTGCAGCCGTACTCCCAGGCCCAGCGACGCCCCGAACCGCGTACCCAGCGGCAGCGAGAGCAGCACCACGGCCGCCAGTGCCCGCGGCAGCAGCAGCAACAAGGTGACCAACGCCGGCAGCGCCCGCCGCACGACCACGGGCAGGACCGCCGCACCCTGGACGGCGATGCGCATGGAGACAATGAGCGCGGTGGTGACACCAGTCAACAGGACCCGGCGCGACGGAGGCAGCGCAGGCGCCGCGGACGCTCGGGTGCAGCGAAGCGGCGACGTCGCCACCGCCCGCCGCGGGTGACCCGACACCACCGCGAGCACCGCCTCGACGAGGCCTTGGACGACCTCCACGCCGTGGAGCAGGCTTCGCCCGGAGACCGCACTGCTGTTCGCCGGGCCCGCCGACGCGTTGGCCGCGTCAACTCGGCCATCGACCAGCAGCGCCTGCGCCACCAGTTCGACACGGACGAGAAGGAATGCGTCGACGGGATCTTGGCCAAGGCGCGTGCGCAGCGGGAGGCGGCAAGGAAGACAGCCACCGGTGCCGGCACCGCAGCGGGACCGACGACACCGGCGGCAGGCGCTGCAGACGACGGCACCTGCCCCATCTCGGGCGACGAGCTCTGGCAGTTCTTCGACGGCGCGAACACGCCCAGCCATGAGTTCGCCCCGGATGCTCCAGCGGGCGCCGCCTTCCGCTCGGCCATGGCCCACCTACCTGCCGCGTCGAGATGCCGGGAGCTGCTCACGGAGGCGCCGACGCTGGACGACATCGAGTCGCAGCTGCAGCACGTCCACGGCACCTCCAGCCCCGGCCTCGACGGCGTCGGCTACGACGTGTACCAGCACTTCGCCGCGCAGCTCCTGCCCGTGCTCGCCGCCGCCTTCCGGAAGTGCTGGGAGGCGAAGCGGGTGCCCCAGAGCTGGAAGCTCGGGGTGGTGCGGCTGCTCCACAAGAAGGGCGCGCGCGAGGACCCGGCGAACTGGAGGCCCATCTGCCTACAGCAAGCCATCTACAAGCTCTACACGGGGGTCCTCGCGCGGCGGCTGGTGCGGTGGCTGGACGCGAACGACCGCCATGCTCCGGGGCAGAAGGGCTTCCGAGCGGTCAACGGCTGCGGGGAGCACAACTTCCTCGCGGCCACGCTCGTCGACCAGGCACGCCGCAAGCGCCGCCAGCTCTACGAAGTCTGGTACGACTTCCGCAACGCGTTCGGCAGCGTGCCGTTCGCGCTGCTGTGGGACGCGCTCGCGCGGCTCGGCGTTCCCGCGGACTACACCGCCATGTGCAAGGGGCTCTACGAGAGCGCGGCGTTCGTCGTCGGGAACGCCGCCGACGGCACGACGGCTCCGATCTCGCTGCGGGTGGGCGTCTTCCAGGGCTGCCCGCTCAGCCCGCAGCTCTTCAACGCAGCCATCAGCCAGCTGCTCTTCGCGCTGAAGCGGCTGCCGGCCACGGGCGTGCAGCTGTCAGCCGATGACTGCCCCGGTGCCTCGGCGTACGCCGACGATCTCAAGGTATTCAGCGGCACCGAGGACGGCATCAAGCAGCAGCACGCGCTCGTGGCCGACTTCCTGCGCTGGACCGGCATGGCGGCGAACCCCACCAAGTGCTCCACCATGTCGATACAGCGCGACCGCCGCGGCGTGCTCAAGGCGGACGACCTCAAGCTGGAGCTGGACGGGTCGCCGATCCCCGCGCTGTCCATGAGCGCCTCGTACACCTACCTGGGGGTCGGCGACGGCTTCGACCACACGCGCCGCCGCGTCGAGCTCGCGCCCACACTCAAGCAGCTCAAGGACGACGCGACGGCGCTGCTCCAGTCCGGCCTCGCGCCGTGGCAGGTGGTGAAGGCGGTGAAGACGTACCTCTACCCTCGGGTGGAGTACGCGCTTCGCCACCTCCGCCCCTTCCAGCAGCAGCTTGAGGGCTTCGACCGGCACCTCGCGCGCGGCCTCCGCCACCTCCTACGGCTACCCGCCTCCGCCACAGCGGAGTGCTTCTACGCACCGGTGTCGCGCGGCGGGCTGGGCCTGCTGCCACTGACGGAGCTGCACGCGGCGCTGCAAGTCGCGCATGGGTGGCAGATGCTGAACTCCAAGGACCCTGCCATCCAGCGCATCGCGCGCGTGCAGCTCCGACAGATCGCCGACGCGCGCCACCGAATGGACACTCAGGCGTGGGCGGGCCGCGACGAGGAGCTGTGCGAGCTGCTGCTCAACTCGCAGCTCGGGACGTCACCCGACG
Organism: Phytophthora vignae f. sp. vignae; assembly: GCA_016169955.1. Lineage (NCBI taxonomy): Eukaryota > Oomycota > Peronosporomycetes > Peronosporales > Peronosporaceae > Phytophthora > Phytophthora vignae. The sequence goes on from JABJUM010000113.1 coordinate 9,071, forward strand.
CGCCGCCGAAGCGCCGCAACGGCGACATCGGCTCGCTCTGGGTAGACGTCCAGCGCCACCTCCGCACCCTCGGCCTCAAGTTCGTGACCGCGCCGGCGTGCACAGACACCGGCACGGTTGCGGCCACGCTGCAGCTTCGCGTGCCGCACCACGACAAGTGGCTCGACCACCGCACGGTCCTGCGGCACGTGAAGCTGCACATCAAGCACAAGCACTGGATCAAGTGGGCGGCCATGCGCGACCAAGGAAGAACGGCGCGCGCGCACGGTGGCGCTGGTAGCAGCTTCCTCACACGGCCGCGAGGCATGTGGGAAGCTGACTACCGCTTCGCGGTGGCCGCCCGCCTGAACCAGCTTGACACGTACAGCGTGCTCAAGCGACGGCGCCTCCGGGCTCACGACCGCTGCAGGCAGCCGGGCTGCTCCAGGGCGGAGACGCTGGCGCACGTGCTCAACCACTGCCCGGGCACCATGGACGCGGTCCGCGGCCGGCACGACGACGCGCTCAAGAACATCGAGCGCGCGCTCATCGCGTCGTCGAGCGACCGCCAGGACCGCGTCGAGCTCCGGGTCAACCAGACCGTGCCCTCGCTCGCCGGCCCCGCGCTACGGCCCGACCTCCAGCTGTACAACCACGCCAAGAAAACGGTGGCGGTGGTCGACCTGGCCGTGGCGTTCGAGGAGCAGTCGAGCGAGGACCCCGACAGCTCGGCGCTGGCCCGCATCGCTGCGCACAAGCGAGCCAAGTACGACCGCATCAAGCGCCACCTCGAGCGCCAAGGGTGGAAGGTGCACCTCTCGGCGCTCGTCTACGGCTCGCTTGGTGCGGTCGCCGGTGGCAACCGCAAGGTCTACACCGAGCACCTTGGGCTGCTCAAGCGGGACGCGAAGCGGCTGGACTGGCAGCTATCTGCCGCGTGCATACAGTCCAGCCGCCGCATCTGGAACCTGCACTGCAGCCAGCACCGTGCCCGCCAGCACGCACAGCGGCCAAGCCAAGGAACAAGAGGCAGTCGGGCGACGGAGACCGGGGGGACTCCGTCGCGCACCGGCCGCCACTAGACGGCAACCAGGCCCATTGCGGCCGACAGGGCCACACCCATGTAGGGAACCGCCCTAGGAAACCCTGCTCCGGCTCACATGGTCCGACCCCCCGATTGGTTCAACCTGTACACCAACTACACACCAATTAGGGACTCCCAGGTAGTTACTACCAGGACGTAACGGATTAACCGGCAGGTAATACATTAACCCTTTCTGTTCTAATCAGTGTGAAAACTGGTTTCCCGACTTTTAGTTGGGTCTTTTTCACATTCATTTTTGGAACTTCCGAGAATGCTAGCTTGCTAGTTTTTCTGGGAGCGGTCTCCGGGGGCTTTCACCACCTCCCCCGCGAGGCCAACCACTCCACTTATCTTCTCTATTTTAAATTGTTCTTATTTTACACCACCATTTGCTAATGCCATATTGCCATTATGTATTGTCACATTTTGACTTATTGCTATATTTCAGAATGCTATCGTTATAAATCATAATTCTATCGCTATATTTCTTAATGTTATTGCTATATTTTGACCTGGCCACTCCTAATTTTTTATTCTGACGTTTCACGTATCACACGTCATTACAAATACTCGGCTCTGCTTAGGGTTGTGGAGACTTATCCACACAAATACCTTCTCGGCCTCTTGGCTAAGATCAAGTGTAGTATCTGTTCTAATCAGTGTGAAAACTGGTTTCCCTGCCGTCGGTGGGGTCTTTTTCACATTTATTTCTGGACAATCCCATAAGTAACTAGCTTGCTAGGTACTTACGGGACGGTCTCCGGGGGCTTTCACCACTACCCCCGCGAGGCCAACTACATTCGATCTTCTCTACCTTTCTTACCTTCTCTGCCTACGGGCCGGCCCTTCACCTCCGCATCGCCGCATGCGCTTCTGGTGGCCGGATTGGCAGCCCCGGGAGCGCTCGCCGTCCACCGACAGCGAGTGCTCCACGGCCAGCCACTCCAGCCTCGCCAGCGACGCGTCTTTTTATAGCGCGGCCAGCGACGGGGCGGGAGCGGCTGAGCTGGCGGACGTCCGGGCGGGGGCGGATCCGCTAGGGCTTCGGTTACGCATTGTGGATCCGCCCGCCCCCGTTTTAGGCTCGGCCGAGCCTGAAATGGCCGCCGGCGACCCTCCACGCGCGGCGCCGCTGCTCGGCGCCGGCGAGGAGTTGGGCGGCGCAACTTCGGGCACGGGTCCGGGACCCGCTGCGCCCTGCGCGTCCATTGCGGGACCGCGGGCCGGGCCCTCTGGCAGCCAAGCCGAGGCCCGGTCCGCCACTTCAACCTCGCGTCGCTTCGCGGCGACGGCGAGCGGACGCGGGCCCGCGGACCGTCCGCCGGGCGGGACCGGGCCCCATTCACACTGGCCCCACTATGCCCGGATCCCCGGCCTCTCGTGCGCCGCGCAGCACGCTCGGCCGGGCCGAAGAACACGGCCTCGAGGATGCGGCGCTTCGGCGAGGCGCGCGGAGCGGCGGCTCCTGCACAGCCCCCACGCCCCCCACGGACCCCCAAGCGCGCCGGTTGGCTGCCCAAGACCCCCAGCTCGCCGCTCGTGCGCCCGCCGCCGCCCCAGACCCCCCCCGTTGATGTGGCAGGACCCGGCAGGGCGGCCGGCAGGCTGCCCGATCCGGTAGCGCCCGGGGCGGCGCTCGCAGCGGCCACGGCGCGGGCCCTGGCGGTCTGCCAGCAGCCCAGCAGCCCGGACTACGACGACAGCGAGGACGACGACGGCGAGGACGGCCACGACGCCGCCGCCAGCAGCCCCCAAGACCCCGAGACTGTGGCTGGCCGACCCGGCAGGGCGGCCGGCAGGCTGCCCGTTGGTAGAGCGCCCGCAGCCCCTACGGCGCGCGCTCCCACGGGCAGCCCGGACCTCGACGACCTCCGCCGCGGCCGAGGCGGCGAGGACGACGACGCTAGCGGCGCTGCCACCGGACCAGACCCCCGAATGATCGATCGCCCACCCGGCAGGGCGGCCGGCAGGCTGCCCGCCGGTGGAGCGGGTCTTGCCGCCGCTGCTCACGCTGCAGCGGCCGGCCACGTGCCCACCGAGCACCAGGGCGTCGACGGCGACGACGAGGACGCCCAAGACGACCGCGACGACGCCGCCAGGACCCCGCCGGACCCCGCGAATGTGCTGCCCCAACCCGGCAGGGCGGGCGGCATGCTCGCCGAGGGTGGAGCTCTGGCACCTCCGCCACCAAGCCCAGCTGCGGTTGCCACTGCCGCCGAGGCAGCAGCAGCCGCAGCTACCCAAGCTGCAGCAGCCCCTGTTGAGCGCGCCGCCGTGAGGCACCGCGCGCGCGCTGCGCCGACTCGACAACGCTACTACCAGCCACGCGCGCGCGCGGAGCCCACGACAGGCGACGCGCTCAGCAGGAGCAGGCGCTGCAAGGACTACGGCTACGACGGAGGCGACTACGAGGCCAAGACGGAGGAGAGCGATGCCGCGGCGGCCAAGCTAGCGGCCGCGCAAGCAGCACCGAGGACCCAGCTCCAGCACATTGAGCCGGACGACGGCCAGCAGGGCCCGGTGCAGGCGACGTACGCGCACGACGCTGCCCAGTTCGAGTGCGCGTTGTGCGCATACGTCGCCACGGATCTCGGGACGCTCGTGGCGCATCGCCGAGCAGCACACCACGGCACCCGCTTTCAAGACATCTTCTCCAGCGGGTGCCGGTGCTCGCTCATCTTCTTCTCGCGGATCGTGGCGGCGTGCCACGCTCAAGCATGCACCCAGCGCAACCCTCCAGCCGCGGCCGTCACCCCCACGACGGCCCGTGCCTCGGAGGCAGCAGTGCCACCCCCGACACCTGTTGACCCCCCGACGCGGCTCGAGGCTGCTGCGACCCCCACTAGCAGCCTCGCCGCAGCAAGGACTGCCGCCACAGCAGCCGCACCACGTGGCACTGCGGTGGCAGACACCGCCAACTTGCAGAGCGCTGTGCCCGCCGCCCCCAAGACCCCTGGACACCAGCACGTCCCCCCCGTGCTGGTGCCCACCCCCGCTCGTCATGTGCAGATTACCGGCAAGCGACGCCGGCTCAACCCGCCCGCCAGCGCCACCACCACCTCCACACGAACGACTGCGACGTCGACGGTGCCGCCGGACGTGGAGATGACGCCGCCACGGGCGGAGCCGATGACAACGGTGGGCCCACCCGTGCTGGACGACCACCCCGCTGAGGTGGCCCCACACCCGGACGTCGAGATGACACCGGCACCGGAGATCACAGCGACGTCCAAGGAGCAGGAGACACTGGCGACCATGGAGAAGGAGACGACGACGACCTCGGAGACGGAGACGCCAACGACGACAACGACGACAGCGACTGCGACGACGATGACGCCGCCGCCTCCGGCGGGACGAGCAACGCGCCGGGGCCCAAGACCCGGCGCGGACACCACTGCTCAGGCGGTAAGCGACGAGCAGGCTGCTAACCCGGCAGCGCACCGACCTCTGGGCTCCGCTGCACCGGTCACCGATGCAACACGGTGGGGTCCACGTCACGGCGCGATCGGGGCAGCAGCTGTAGCCCGCCTGCTCACCGGCCTACCGACGGCACCAGCGCCAGCGACTCGGCGGCCTGCTTCGGCTCAGCGCTGCCCAGACCGGCCTACTCCCTCAGCAGCTCCGACGACTGCCTCCGCCGCGATGGACATCGACGGCGGACCACCTGTGACGGAACCCTGGGTGCTCCGCTTCGACGGTGCATGCCGCAGGAACCCCGGCCCTGGCGGAGCTGGTGCTGCCTTGTTCAAGCCGTGCGGCGCCGTGGCATGGACGTGCTCGCACTACATGCCAAGCAGCAGCGAGACCAACAACACCGCCGAGTACACGGCGCTGCTGCTTGGCGTGCAGAGTGCCGTCCACCACGGCGCCACACACCTGGAAATTGAGGGCGACAGCCATCTAGTTGTGGCGCAGGTCAAGGGCACCTTCGCCTGCAGAAACCCGCGCCTCCGACAACTACGCAACCGCGTGCGCCACGCCCTCCGCGCCGTGACGTCCTTCACACTCAAGCACATTGACAGGAAGGCGAACGCGCACGCGGACAGACTAGCCAACAGGGCGCTCGACCTCAGGCGCTCGCTGGTCGAGTGCGGCGTGCACCAAGGAGCCCTGGACGACTGCCTCCGACCGACCCCCGACGGACCTGGTCAGGAGCGGCCGGCCGCAGCACCAGCGCCGGCTGCCACCCCAACAGTAAGCAGCAACCGACGGCAACAACAGCGAAGACGAGGAAGCCGAGGTGGCGGCCCGTGATGGCGGAGAGGTCTTCCGTACGCTACCCATTGGACCAGGCTCCACCCCAGCGCGGCAACCTCGGCTCCGCCTTCGTCAACTCACTGACGACGAGTCCGAGACCACGGCAGCGGCTGTGGAGCAGCTTGCGGCGGAGCTGGCGTGCAAGATCACCGACGCCGACAGCTGGACCACCGGCGAGGGCTACATCGGCGCCATCCCGTATCGCCTCCGTGAGGTGCTGCAACCCTTCGCTCCGGCCCAGCCGGTGCCTCGCCCACCACCCCGGTCGCTGCACCGCCGCCCACCGCGCGTAACGCGCAACCAGCGTGAGCACCGCCTCGATGAGGCACTGGATGACCTCGCTGCGACGCAGCAGACGACCCCGGGCGACCGACACGAGATTAGGAAGGCGAGACGGCGAGTAGGGCGCATCCGCGCCTCGATGGCACAGCAGCAGCTCCGACAAGACTTCAGGCGCGACGAGGCGAAGTGCGTCAAGGGCATCCTGCGCAGTGCATCGGCGGAGACAGCTGCCGAAGACCAACACGACACGTGCCCCATCGGCCGCGAGGAACTCCACCGCCACTTCACGGGCACGAGCGCCGAGCGTGCGCCGTTCGACTACGAGGCAGAGAGCGGGGCCGAGTTTCGAGCGGCGACGGCGCGGGCCGAGCGCGCGGCCGAGGCACTTGACGTCTTCGAGGAGGAGCTAACGCTTGACGAGATTGAGGACCAGCTCACGGGGGCCGCGGTGGCATCCAGCCCGGGCCATGATGGCATCGGCTACGACATCTACCGCCGCTTCGCCGCCCAGCTCCTGCCTCTCCTGCACGCCGCCTACGGACTCTGCTGGCGCCATCGGCGCGTGCCCGCCTTGTGGAAGCTCGGCATCGTGCGGCTGATCCACAAGAAGGGCGACCCGCTTCAGCCATGCAACTGGCGGCCAATCTGCCTGCAGCCCACCATTTACAAGCTCTACAGTGGGCTGCTGGCGCGACGACTCTCGCGATTCTTGGAGTCGAACGACCTCCTCCCGATGGCGCAGAAGGGCTTTCGGTCGTTCAACGGGTGCCACGAACACAATTTCGTGGCCACCACGTTGCTCGACCAAACCCGTCGGCTACACCGCAAGCTGTACCAAGTCTGGTACGACTTGCGGAATGCCTTTGGATCGCTTCCGCAGGAGCTGATGTGGCGCGTGCTGGAGGAGCTTGGCGTCGACCGCCGCTTCATCGCGCGATGCCAAGATATCTATGCCGGCTCCGCCTTCGTCATCGGGAACGCAGCGGACGGCGCGACGGACCCCGTGAGGCAGGAGGTGGGCGTCTACCAGGGCTGTCCGCTCAGCCCCCTCCTCTTCATCGTTGCGCTCGTCCCGCTGCTCCGCAGGCTCGAGCAGCTCGACGGCGTTGGTGTGCCACTGGCCGAGGGCGTGCGGCCGTGCACCACGGCCTATGCGGATGACCTGAAGGTCTTCAGCGACAGCGCCGCCGGCATCCGCCAGTGCCACGGCGTTGTCGCCCGCTTCCTGGACTGGACGACGCTGCAAGCGAATCCGGCCAAGTGCGCGAGCCTCGCCGTGACAACGAACGCGCGTGGCAACGTCAAGCGCGACAACAGCCTGCAGCTCGCCATCCACGGCGACGCCATCGCTACCCTCAGACTCCAAGAGAGCTACCGCTACCTGGGGGTGGGCGACGGCTTCGACCATGTGCGCCACCGCCTCCAGCTCGAGCCGAAGCTCCAGCAGCTCAAGCGGGAGGCCGTGGCGCTGATGCAGTCGGGACTGGCGCCGTGGCAGGTGGTGAAGGACCAACGTGTACCCCAAGGTCGAGTACGCGCTTCGCCACCTCCGACCGCTCCAGTCCCAGTTGCAGGGCTTCGACCGCACGGTCGCGCGCGGAATGCGGCACCTGCTGTGCCTGCCCCGGTCCACCACCAACGAATTCCTGTACACGCCGGTGTCTAGCGGTGGACTGGGGCTGCAGACGCTGGTAGAGATGCACCAGGCGCTGCAGGTGGCACACGCATGGCAAGTGCTGCACTCCAAGGACCCTGCCGTCGTCGCCATCGCCACGACCCAGGTGTGCCAAGTGGCCCGCAAGCGCTACCGCCTGCAGGAAGAACATTGGCGTGGGCGGGACGAGGAGCTCGTGAGGCTGTTCCTCAACTCCGACCTCGCCGCCTCGCCCCACGCTGAGGCACTGCGCCGCAATGGCGACATCGGGTCGCTGTGGGTGGACGTGCAGCGCATCATGCGCACGCGCCACCTACAGCTAGAGCACCGCGCCGACACGCACGACCCATTCGGCCTCCGCGTGCCGCATCACGATAAGTGGCTTGACCACAAAACCGTGTTGCGGCACGTGCGCCTACACATGAAGATCCGCCACCAGACCCGATGGAAGGGTCTGGCGGACCAGGGCAAGACGGTGCGTGTGCACGGCGGTGTCGGCGCCAAGTTCGTGTCGACTGGGGCGGGCCTGTCGGACGACGACTACCGCTTCGGCGTGAAGGCCCGCCTCAACCAGGTCGACACGAACGCCGTGCTCAAGCGCAAGCGGCTGCGGTCGCACAAGACCTGCAGGGACCCGACCTGCTCCTCGGCCGAGACGCTGGCCCATGTCCTCAACCATTGCGAATCCAACATGAACGCAATCCGCCAGCGTCATGATGACGCCTTGGAGCAGATCGGGTCCAAGATCCGTAACGCGCTCGAGCGCGGCAAGTCGACCGCGGAGCTGCGCCTGAACCAGACGGTACCCGAGTACACAGGCGCAGCTCTGCGACCGGACATCGTACTGCGGAACGTGGCCGCCAAGAAGATGGTGATCGCCGACTTGGCGGTCACGTTCGAAGAGCACGCGGCCGGCGCCCGCCACTCCTCGCTGCAGCTCAGCCACGACCACAAGACACTCAAGTACCAACCGATCGTGGCGGAGCTGCGGCTCAAGGGGTGGCAGGTGCAGACGGCTGCGATCGTGTACGGGTCGCTGGGCTCGGTGCAGCCCAGCAACTTCAACACCTACACGGAGAAGTTGAAGTTGCACAAGCGCGAGGCTCGACAGCTGGACCTTCAGCTATCGAGCCACTGCATCCGCGCCAGCCACCGCATCTGGGGCTGGCACTGCCGGCGCCACCGCGAAGGACAACGGAGCGGCAACGCCTCGCGAGCGCCGCGTGGGTCTGGGGGGGCCCCGCGGCGCACACCGCAGGCTCGGGCACGGCGGTAAGCTGGTCATTTGACCAACAGGGCACTACCCAGGTAGGGAACCGCCCTTCAAAAACCCAGGTAGACACAAACACCCTCCCTTTAGTGACATGCATATTTTAGACTACATTTCAGTTACGGAGAGGTTACTAACTGGTAAACACGAACACATATTCTGTTCTAATCAGTGTGAAAACTGGTTTCCCGACTTTAGTTGGGTCTTTTTCACATTCATTTTTGGAACTTCCGAGAATGCTAGCTTGCTAGTTTTTCTGGGAGCGGTCTCCGGGGGCTTTCACCACCTCCCCCGCGAGGCCAACCACTCCACTTATCTTCTCTATTTTAAATTGTTCTTATTTTACACCACCATTTGCTAATGCCATATTGCCATTATGTATTGTCACATTTTGACTTATTGCTATATTTCAGAATGCTATCGTTATAAATCATAATTCTATCGCTATATTTCTTAATGTTATTGCTATATTTTGACCTGGCCACTCCTAATTTTTTATTCTGATGTTTCACGTATCACACGTCATTACAAATACTCGGCTCTGCTTAGGGTTGTGGAGACTTATCCACACAAATACCTTCTCGGCCTCTTGGCTAAGATCAAGTGTAGTATCTGTTCTAATCAGTGTGAAAACTGGTTTCCCTGCCGTCGGTGGGGTCTTTTTCACATTTATTTCTGGACAATCCCATAAGTAACTAGCTTGCTAGGTACTTACGGGACGGTCTCCGGGGGCTTTCACCACTACCCCCGCGAGGCCAACTACATTTGATCTTCTCTACCTTTCTTGCCTTCTCTGCCTACGGGCCGGCCCTTCACCTCCGCATCGCCGCATGCGCTTCTGGTGGCCGGATTGGCAGCCCCGGGAGCGCTCGCCGTCCACCGACAGCGAGTGCTCCACGGCCAGCCACTCCAGCCTCGCCAGCGACGCGTCTTTTTATAGCGCGGCCAGCGACGGGGCGGGAGCGGCTGAGCTGGCGGACGTCCGGGCGGGGGCGGATCCGCTAGGGCTTCGGTTACGCATTGTGGATCCGCCCGCCCCCGTTTTAGGCTCGGCCGAGCCGGAAATGGCCGCCTGCGACCCTCCACGCGCGGTGCCGCTGCTCGGCGCCGGCGAGGAGTTGGGCGGCGCAACTTCGGGCACGGGTCCGGGACCCGCTGCGCCCTGCGCGTCCATTGCGGGACCGCGGGCCGGGCCCTCTGGCAGCCAAGCCGAGGCCCGGTCCGCCACTTCAACCTCGCGTCGCTTCGCGGCGACGGCGAGCGGACGCGGGCCCGCGGACCGTCCGCCGGGCGGGACCGGGCCCCACACACTGGCCCCCACTATGCCCGGATCCCCGGCCTCTCGTGCGCCGCGCAGCACGCTCGGCCGGGCCGAAGAACACGGCCTCGAGGATGCGGCGCTTCGGCGAGGCGCGCGGAGCGGCGGCTCCTGCACAGCCCCCACGCCCCCCACGGACCCCCAAGCGCGCCGGTTGGCTGCCCAAGACCCCCAGCTCGCCGCTCGTGCGCCCGCCGCCGCCCCAGACCCCCCCGTTGATGTGGCAGGACCCGGCAGGGCGGCCGGCAGGCTGCCCGCCGGTGGAGCGGGTCTTGCCGCCGCTGCTCACGCTGCAGCGGCCGGCCACGTGCCCACCGAGCACCAGGGCGTCGACGGCGACGACGAGGACGCCCAAGACGACCGCGACGACGCCGCCAGGACCCCGCCGGACCCCGCGAATGTGCTGCCCCAACCCGGCAGGGCGGGCGGCATGCTCGCCGAGGGTGGAGCTCTGGCACCTCCGCCACCAAGCCCAGCTACGGTTGCCACTGCCGCCGAGGCAGCAGCAGCCGCAGCTACCCAAGCTGCAGCAGCCCCTGTTGAGCGCGCCGCCGTGAGGCACCGCGCGCGCGCTGCGCCGACTCGACAACGCTACTACCAGCCACGCGCGCGCGCGGAGCCCACGACAGGCGACGCGCTCAGCAGGAGCAGGCGCTGCAAGGACTACGGCTACGACGGAGGCGACTACGAGGCCAAGACGGAGGAGAGCGATGCCGCGGCGGCCAAGCTAGCGGCCGCGCAAGCAGCACCGAGGACCCAGCTCCAGCACATTGAGCCGGACGACGGCCAGCAGGGCCCGGTGCAGGCGACGTACGCGCACGACGCTGCCCAGTTCGAGTGCGCGTTGTGCGCATACGTCGCCACGGATCTCGGGACGCTCGTGGCGCATCGCCGAGCAGCACACCACGGCACCCGCTTCCAAGACATCTTCTCCAGCGGGTGCGGGTGCTCGCTCATCTTCTTCTCGCGGATCGTGGCGGCGTGCCACGCTCAAGCATGCACCCAGCGCAACCCTCCAGCCGCGGCCGTCACCCCCACGACGGCCCGTGCCTCGGAGGCAGCAGTGCCACCCCCGACACCTGTTGACCCCCCGACGCGGCTCGAGGCTGCTGCGACCCCCACTAGCAGCCTCGCCGCAGCAAGGACTGCCGCCACAGCAGCCGCACCACGTGGCACTGCGGTGGCAGACACCGCCAACTTGCAGAGCGCTGTGCCCGCCGCCCCCAAGACCCCTGGACACCAGCACGTCCCCCCCGTGCTGGTGCCCACCCCCGCTCGTCATGTGCAGATTACAGGCAAGCGACGCCGGCTCAACCCGACAGCCAGCGCCACCACTTCCTCCTCCCCCACACGGACGACGGAGATAACGCCGGTGCCGCCGGACGTGGAGATGACGCCGCCACCGGAGTCGACGTCGGAGCCACAGGCACAGAAGCCACCGGCAACCACGGCGACGACGCTGACGACGACGGCAACTGTGACGGTGCGGACGGCGCCCGCGCCCACAGAGACGACGGCATCGCCGCCCCCCGAGCTGGACTACCACCTCGCCGAGGTGGCGCCGCCGACGCTGAAGACGGAGACGGAGACGGCGACGCCGACGCTGACGACGGAGGAGACGGCAAGGGCGACAGCGACAGCGACCGCGGCGCCGACGCTGCCGACGCCCCCAACTCACCGAGCAACGCGCTGGGGACCACGACCCAGCACGACCGACACTGCTCAGGCGGTGAGCAACGAGCAGGCTGCTAACCCGGCAGCGCACCGACCTCTGGGCTCCGCTGCACCGGTCACCGGTGCAACACGGTGGGGTCCACGTCACGGCGCGATCGGGGCAGCAGCCGTAGCTCGCCTGCTCACCGGCCTACCGACGGCACCAGCTCCAGCAACTCACCGACTAGCCTCGGCTCGGCGGAGCCGAGACCTGCCCGCTCCACCAGCAGCCCCCACGACAGTCCCGGACGCGATGGACATCGACGGAGGGCCGGCTGTGACGGAGCCCTGGGTGCTCCGCTTCGACGGTGCATGCCGCAGGAACCCGGGGCCAGGCGGAGCTGGTGCCGCGTTGTTCAAGCCGTGCGGAGCCGTGGCGTGGACATGCTCGCACTACATGCCAAGCAGCGGCGAGACCAACAACACCGCCGAGTACACGGCGCTGCTGCTTGGCGTGCAGAGTGCCGTCCACCACGGCGCCACACACCTGGAAATTGAGGGCGACAGCCATCTAGTTGTGGCGCAGGTCAAGGGCACCTTCGCCTGCCGGAATCCGCGCCTACACCAGCTGCGCAACCGCGTGCGTCACGCCCTCCGTGCCGTCACCTCCTTCACACTCAGGCACATCGACCGGAAGGCGAACGCGCACGCGGACAGGCTGGCTAACCGGGCGCTCGACCTGAAGCGCTCGCTAGCCGAGTGCGGTGAGCACCAAGGGGCGATGGCAAGCTGCCTGCAGCTGATGACCGCGCAGCAACACCAGCTCGAGCAGCCCGCTTCCACGGCACGCACTGCCTGCGCACCCACGCACGCCGAGCCTGTTGACGACCACGACGACGACGTTGAAGCCGAGATCGCCGCGCGCGACGGCGGCGAGGCGTTCCCCACGCTGCCCATCGGGCCCGGGTCGGCTCCAGCGCGGCAGCCGCGCCTTCGACTGCGGAAGCTGACTGAAGACGAACAGGAAGCCGCGGCGTCGGCCCTGCAGGCCATGGCGGAGGAGCTCGCTTGCAAGATTGAAGACGCTGACAGCTGGACCTCCGGAGACGGCTACATCAGCGCCATCCCCGGACGCATCCGGGAGGTGCTGCAGCCCTTCACGGCAGCTCCACCCCGCCCTCACCCGCCACAACAGCAGCGCCGGCGACCGCCCCGTGTGACGCGCAACCAGCGCGAGCATCGCCTCGACGAGGCTCTCGATGAGATGGCGGCGGTGCAGCAGGAGCGACCCGCCAGCAGATCAGCGGTCCGCCGTGCGCGGCGACGTGTCGGCCGGATCCGCGCCTCGATGCGCCAGCAGCAGCTGCGCCACGACTTCGCCCGCAACGAGAGCAAGTGCGTCGAGGACATTCTGCGCGCGGCGTCGGCGGAGGCTGCAGCGGAGGAGCACCCGGAAACGTGCCCCATCGACTCGGCCTCGCTCCACGAGCACTTCACGGCGGTGAACTCGCCCCGCATCAACTTCCAGCCGGACGAAGCGTGCGGGGCGATGTTCCGCGAAGCGATGGCGGACGTCGGGACCCCGCAGGAGCAGCGGAGCGCACTCATGGACGAGCTGACGATGGACGAGGTGGAGGACCAGCTCATGCAGGCGGCCGCGAACTCCAGCCCCGGCCATGACGGCGTGGGCTACGACATCTACAAGAAGTTCGCGGCGCAGCTGGTCCCCCTCCTCCACGCAGCCTTCCAGTTCTGCTGGAGCCACCGCCGGGTGCCCGCCTTGTGGAAGGTGGGCTTCGTCCGCCTCATCCACAAGAAGGGCGACCCGAACGACCCGGCGAACTGGCGGCCGATCTGCCTGCAGACCGCGATCTACAAGCTCTACAGCGGTCTGCTGGCGCGTCGGCTGTCCGCGTACCTGGAGGCGAACGCGCTGCTGCCCATGGCGCAGAAGGGGTTCAGGGCGTACAATGGTTGCCACGAGCACAACTTCGTGGCAACCACGCTCCTGGACCAGACCCGACGCATGCACCGCAGGCTGTACCAGGTCTGGTACGACCTGCGGAACGCGTTCGGGTCCGTTCACCAGGACATGCTGTGGTATGTGCTCCGCCTACTCGGCGTTGAGAGCGCTTTCGTCGAGCGCTGCGACGACATCTACGAGGACTCGCACTTCGTCGTCGGCAACGCGGCCGACGGAGCGACGGAACCAGTGCGGCAGGAGGTGGGTGTGTACCAAGGCTGCCCGCTCAGCCCCCTCCTGTTCATCGCCGCACTGGTGCCGTTGCTCCGAGCATTGGAGAAGCTCGACGGAGTGGGTGTCGCGTTGGCGGACGGGGTGCGGCCATGCTCCACCGCCTACGCCGACGACCTCAAGGTGTTCAGCGACAGCGCGGCCGGCATCAAACGCTGCCACGCTGTCGTTGAGAAGTTCTTGGAATGGACGGGGTTGCAGGCCAACCCAGGCAAGTGCGCCTTCCTGGCCGTGACGCGCAACGCGCGCGGCAACCCCGCCCACGACAAGGACATGAAGCTGTCGCTCCACGACGAGGAGGTCTCAAGCATCAAGCTGCATGACAGCTACCGCTACCTCGGAGTGGGCGACGGCTTCGACCACGTGCGCCACCGTCTCCAGCTCGAACCCAAGCTGCAGCAGATCAAGCGGGAAGCGGTGGCGCTGATGCAGTCGGGGCTGGCGCCGTGGCAGGTGGTGAAGGCGCTCAAGACCTACGTCTACCCCAAGGTACGCGCTTCGCCACCTCCGCCCGCTCCAGTCCCAACTGCAGGGCTTTGACCGCGCAGTCGCCAAGGGTCTGCGGCATCTGCTACGCCTGCCCCGCTCGGCGACCAACGAGGTGCTCTACGCACCTACGTCGAGCGGTGGCTTGGGGCTCCAGCCGCTGGTGGAGATGCACCGCGCGCTGCAGATCGCCCACGCGTGGCAGATGCTGCACTCCAAGGACCCGGCGATCAGGGAGGTGGCGCGCGCACAGGTGTGCCAGGTGGCCCGCAAGCGCCACCGCCTCCGCGACGAACATTGGCGCGGGCGTGACGACGAGCTCGTGCGGTGTTACCTCAACTCCGAGCTCGCCGCCTCGCCCCACGCGGAAGCGCTGCGCCGCCACGGCGACATCGGGTCGCTGTGGTCCGACGTGCAGAGGTGGCTGCGCATCTACCACCTCAGCCTGGCGGTGCGGGACGACCGCGACGGCCAGGACCCGCTCGGCCTTCGCGTGCCGCACCACGCCAAGTGGCTCGACCACAAGAGCGTGTTGCGGCACGTCAAACTACACCTCAAGATCCGCCACCAGACCCGATGGAAGGGTCTGGCGGACCAAGGCAAGACGGTGCGGGCCCACGGCGGTGTCGGCGCCAAGTTCGTGTCGACTGGGGCGGGCCTGTCGGACGACGACTACCGCTTCGGCGTGAAGGCCCGCCTCAACCAGATCGACACGAACGCCGTGCTCAAGCGCAAGCGGCTGCGGTCGCACACGACCTGCAGGGACCCGACCTGCTCCTCGGCCGAGATGCTGGCCCATGTCCTCAACCATTGCGAATCCAACATGGACGCAATCCGCCAGCGTCATGATGACGCCTTGGAGCAGATCGGGTCCAAGATCCGTAACGCGCTCGAGCGCGGCAAGTCGACCGCGGAGCTGCGCCTGAACCAGACGGTACCCGAGTACACAGGCGCAGCTCTGCGACCGGACATCGTACTGCGGAACGTGGCCGCCAAGAAGATGGTGATCGCCGACTTGGCGGTCACGTTCGAAGAGCACGCGGCCGGCGCCCGCCACTCCTCGCTGCAGCTCAGCCACGACCACAAGACACTCAAGTACCAACCGATCGTGGCGGAGCTGCGGCTCAAGGGGTGGCAGGTGCAGACGGCTGCGATCGTGTACGGGTCGCTGGGCTCGGTGCAGCCCAGCAACTTCAACACCTACACGGAGAAGTTGAAGTTGCACAAGCGCGAGGCTCGACAGCTGGACCTTCAGCTATCGAGCCACTGCATCCGCGCCAGCCACCGCATCTGGGGCTGGCACTGCCGGCGCCACCGCGAAGGACAACGGAGCGGCAACGCCTCGCGAGCGCCGCGTGGGTCTGGGGGGGCCCCGCGGCGCACACCGCAGGCTCGGGCACGGCGGTAAGCTGGTCATTTGACCAACAGAGCACTACCCAGGTAGGGAACCGCCCTTCAAAAACCCAGGTAGACACAAACACCCTCCCTTTAGTGACATGCATATTTTAGCCTACATTTCAGTTACGGAGAGGTTACTAACTGGTAAACACGAACACATATTCTGTTCTAATCAGTGTGAAAACTGGTTTCCCGACTTTTAGTTGGGTCTTTTTCACATTCATTTTTGGAACTTCCGAGAATGCTAGCTTGCTAGTTTTTCTGGGAGCGGTCTCCGGGGGCTTTCACCACCTCCCCCGCGAGGCCAACCACTCCACTTATCTTCTCTATTTTAAATTGTTCTTATTTTACACCACCATTTGCTAATGCCATATTGCCATTATGTATTGTCACATTTTGACTTATTGCTATATTTCAGAATGCTATCGTTATAAATCATAATTCTATCGCTATATTTCTTAATGTTATTGCTATATTTTGACCTGGCCACTCCTAATTTTTTATTCTGACGTTTCACGTATCACACGTCATTACAAATACTCGGCTCTGCTTAGGGTTGTGGAGACTTATCCACACAAATACCTTCTCGGCCTCTTGGCTAAGATCAAGTGTAGTATCTGTTCTAATCAGTGTGAAAACTGGTTTCCCTGCCGTCGGTGGGGTCTTTTTCACATTTATTTCTGGACAATCCCATAAGTAACTAGCTTGCTAGGTACTTACGGGACGGTCTCCGGGGGCTTTCACCACTACCCCCGCGAGGCCAACTACATTTGATCTTCTCTACCTTTCTTGCCTTCTCTGCCTACGGGCCGGCCCTTCACCTCCGCATCGCCGCATGCGCTTCTGGTGGCCGGATTGGCAGCCCCGGGAGCGCTCGCCGTCCACCGACAGCGAGTGCTCCACGGCCAGCCACTCCAGCCTCGCCAGCGACGCGTCTTTTTATAGCGCGGCCAGCGACGGGGCGGGAGCGGCTGAGCTGGCGGACGTCCGGGCGGGGGCGGATCCGCTAGGGCTTCGGTTACGCATTGTGGATCCGCCCGCCCCCGTTTTAGGCTCGGCCGAGCCTGAAATGGCCGCCGGCGACCCTCCACGCGCGGCGCCGCTGCTCGGCGCCGGCGAGGAGTTGGGCGGCGCAACTTCGGGCACGGGTCCGGGACCCGCTGCGCCCTGCGCGCCCATTGCGGGACCGCGGGCCGGGCCCTCTGGCAGCCAAGCCGAGGCCCGGTCCGCCACTTCAACCTCGCGTCGCTTCGCGGCGACGGCGAGCGGACGCGGGCCCGCGGACCGTCCGCCGGGCGGGACCGGGCCCCGTTCACTAGGTTTTACTATGGCCGGATCCCCGGCCTCTCATGCGCCGCGCGGCACGCTTTTCTCGGCCGAGGAAGGCCGGGTCCAAGATGCGGCCGCCGAGGAGGCGCCGCGGAACGACGGCCCCTGCGCGCGCCCCAGGCCTCGCCAGGACCCCCAAGCGCGCCGGTTGGCTGGCCAAGATCCCCAGCTCGCCGCTCCAGTGCGCGGTGCCGCCCGAGACCCCCCCGTTGATGTGGCAGGACCCGGCAGGGCGGCCGGCAGGCTGCCCGATCCGGTAGCGCCCGGGGCGGCGCTCGCAGCGGCCACGGCGCGGGCCCTGGCGGTCTGCCAGCAGCCCGGACTACGACGACAGCGAGGACGACGACGGCGAGGACGGCCACGACGCCGCCGCCAGCAGCCCCCAAGACCCCGAGACTGT
This sequence comes from Phytophthora vignae f. sp. vignae, assembly GCA_016169955.1. Classification (NCBI taxonomy): domain Eukaryota; phylum Oomycota; class Peronosporomycetes; order Peronosporales; family Peronosporaceae; genus Phytophthora; species Phytophthora vignae. Next base: position 26,435 of record JABJUM010000113.1, read on the forward strand.
GGCTGGCCGACCCGGCAGGGCGGCCGGCAGGCTGCCCGCCGGTGGAGCGGGTCTTGCCGCCGCTGCTCACGCTGCAGCGGCCGGCAGGCTGCCCGCCGGTGGAGCGGGTCTTGCCGCCGCTGCTCACGCTGCAGCGGCCGGCCACGTGCCCACCGAGCACCAGGGCGTCGACGGCGACGACGAGGACGCCCAAGACGACCGCGACGACGCCGCCAGGACCCCGCCGGACCCCGCGAATGTGCTGCCCCAACCCGGCAGGGCGGGCGGCATGCTCGCCGAGGGTGGAGCTCTGGCACCTCCGCCACCAAGCCCAGCTACGGTTGCCACTGCCGCCGAGGCAGCAGCAGCCGCAGCTACCCAAGCTGCAGCAGCCCCTGTTGAGCGCGCCGCCGTGAGGCACCGCGCGCGCGCTGCGCCGACTCGACAACGCTACTACCAGCCACGCGCGCGCGCGGAGCCCACGACAGGCGACGCGCTCAGCAGGAGCAGGCGCTGCAAGGACTACGGCTACGACGGAGGCGACTACGAGGCCAAGACGGAGGAGAGCGATGCCGCGGCGGCCAAGCTAGCGGCCGCGCAAGCAGCACCGAGGACCCAGCTCCAGCACATTGAGCCGGACGACGGCCAGCAGGGCCCGGTGCAGGCGACGTACGCGCACGACGCTGCCCAGTTCGAGTGCGCGTTGTGCGCATACGTCGCCACGGATCTCGGGACGCTCGTGGCGCATCGCCGAGCAGCACACCACGGCACCCGCTTTCAAGACATCTTCTCCAGCGGGTGCCGGTGCTCGCTCATCTTCTTCTCGCGGATCGTGGCGGCGTGCCACGCTCAAGCGTGCACCCAGCGCAACCCTTCAGCCGCGGCCGCCACCCCCACGACGGCCCGCGCCTCGGAGGCAGCAGTGCCACCCCCGACACCTGTTGACCCCCCGACGCGGCTCGAGGCTGCTGCGACCCCCACTAGCAGCCTCGCCGCAGCAAGGACTGCCGCCACAGCAGCCGCACCACGTGGCACTGCGGTGGCAGACACCGCCAACTTGCAGAGCGCTGTGCCCGCCGCCCCCAAGACCCCTGGACACCAGCACGTCCCCCCCCGTGCTGGTGCCCACCCCTGCTCGTCATGTACAGGTCACCGGCAAGCGACGCCGGCTCAACCCGCCCGCCAGCGCCACCACCACCTCCACACGAACGACTGCGACGTCGACGGTGCCGCCGGACGTGGAGATGACGCCGCCACGGGCGGAGCCGATGACAACGGTGGGCCCACCCGTGCTGGACGGCCACCCCGCTGAGGTGGCCCCACACCCGGACGTCGAGATGACACCGGCACCGGAGATCACAGCGACGTCCAAGGAGCAGGAGACACTGGCGACCATGGAGAAGGAGACGACGACGACCTCGGAGACGGAGACGCCAACGACGACAACGACGACAGCGACTGCGACGACGATGACGCCGCCGCCTCCGGCGGGACGAGCAACGCGCTGGGGCCCAAGACCCGGCGCGGACACCACTGCTCAGGCGGTAAGCGACGAGCAGGCTGCTAACCCGGCAGCGCACCGACCTCTGGGCTCCGCTGCACCGGTCACCGATGCAACACGGTGGGGTCCACGTCACGGCGCGATCGGGGCAGCAGCTGTAGCCCGCCTGCTCACCGGCCTACCGACGGCACCAGCGCCAGCGACTCGGCGGCCTGCTTCGGCTCAGCGCTGCCCAGACCGGCCTACTCCCTCAGCAGCTCCGACGACTGCCTCCGCCGCGATGGACATCGACGGCGGACCACCTGTGACGGAACCCTGGGTGCTCCGCTTCGACGGTGCATGCCGCAGGAACCCCGGCCCTGGCGGAGCTGGTGCTGCCTTGTTCAAGCCGTGCGGAGCCGTGGCGTGGACGTGCTCGCACTACATGCCAAGCAGCAGCGAGACCAACAACACCGCCGAGTACACGGCGCTGCTGCTTGGCGTGCAGAGTGCCGTCCACCACGGCGCCACACACCTGGAAATTGAGGGCGACAGCCATCTAGTTGTGGCGCAGGTCAAGGGCACCTTCGCCTGCAGAAACCCGCGCCTCCGACAACTACGCAACCGCGTGCGCCACGCCCTCCGCGCCGTGACGTCCTTCACACTCAAGCACATTGACAGGAAGGCGAACGCGCACGCGGACAGACTAGCCAACAGGGCGCTCGACCTCAGGCGCTCGCTGGTCGAGTGCGGCGTGCACCAAGGAGCCCTGGACGACTGCCTCCGACCGACCCCCGACGGACCTGGTCAGGAGCGGCCGGCCGCAGCACCAGCGCCGGCTGCCACCCCACCAGTAGCAGCAACCGACGGCAACAACAGCGAAGACGAGGAAGCCGAGGTGGCGGCCCGTGATGGCGGAGAGGTCTTCCCTACGCTACCCATTGGACCAGGCTCCACCCCAGCGCGGCAACCTCGGCTCCGCCTTCGTCAACTCACTGACGACGAGTCCGAGACCACGGCAGCGGCCGTGGAGCAGCTTGCGGCGGAGCTGGCGTGCAAGATCACCGACGCCGACAGCTGGACCACCGGCGAGGGCTACATCGGCGCCATCCCGTATCGCCTCCGTGAGGTGCTGCAACCCTTCGCTCCGGCCCAGCCGGTGCCTCGCCCACCACCCCGGTCGCTGCACCGCCGCCCACCGCGCGTAACGCGCAACCAGCGTGAGCACCGCCTCGATGAGGCACTGGATGACCTCGCTGCGACGCAGCAGACGACCCCGGGCGACCGACACGAGATTAGGAAGGCGAGACGGCGAGTAGGGCGCATCCGCGCCTCGATGGCACAGCAGCAGCTCCGACAAGACTTCAGGCGCGACGAGGCGAAGTGCGTCAAGGGCATCCTGCGCAGTGCATCGGCGGAGACAGCTGCCGAAGACCAACACGACACGTGCCCCATCGGCCGCGAGGAACTCCACCGCCACTTCACGGGCACGAGCGCCGAGCGTGCGCCGTTCGACTACGAGGCAGAGAGCGGGGCCGAGTTTCGAGCGGCGACGGCGCGGGCCGAGCGCGCGGCCGAGGCACTTGACGTCTTCGAGGAGGAGCTAACGCTTGACGAGATTGAGGACCAGCTCACGGGGGCCGCGGTGGCATCCAGCCCGGGCCATGATGGCATCGGCTACGACATCTACCGCCGCTTCGCCGCCCAGCTCCTGCCTCTCCTGCACGCCGCCTACGGACTCTGCTGGCGCCATCGGCGCGTGCCCGCCTTGTGGAAGCTCGGCATCGTGCGGCTGATCCACAAGAAGGGCGACCCGCTTCAGCCATGCAACTGGCGGCCAATCTGCCTGCAGCCCACCATTTACAAGCTCTACAGTGGGCTGCTGGCGCGACGACTCTCGCGATTCTTGGAGTCGAACGACCTCCTCCCGATGGCGCAGAAGGGCTTTCGGTCGTTCAACGGGTGCCACGAACACAATTTCGTGGCCACCACGTTGCTCGACCAAACCCGTCGGCTACACCGCAAGCTGTACCAAGTCTGGTACGACTTGCGGAATGCCTTTGGATCGCTTCCGCAGGAGCTGATGTGGCGCGTGCTGGAGGAGCTTGGCGTCGACCGCCGCTTCATCGCGCGATGCCAAGATATCTATGCCGGCTCCGCCTTCGTCATCGGGAACGCAGCGGACGGCGCGACGGACCCCGTGAGGCAGGAGGTGGGCGTCTACCAGGGCTGTCCGCTCAGCCCCCTCCTCTTCATCGTTGCGCTCGTCCCGCTGCTCCGCAGGCTCGAGCAGCTCGACGGCGTTGGTGTGCCACTGGCCGAGGGCGTGCGGCCGTGCACCACGGCCTATGCGGATGACCTGAAGGTCTTCAGCGACAGCGCCGCCGGCATCCGCCAGTGCCACGGCGTTGTCGCCCGCTTCCTGGACTGGACGACGCTGCAAGCGAATCCGGCCAAGTGCGCGAGCCTCGCCGTGACAACGAACGCGCGTGGCAACGTCAAGCGCGACAACAGCCTGCAGCTCGCCATCCACGGCGACGCCATCGCTACCCTCAGACTCCAAGAGAGCTACCGCTACCTGGGGGTGGGCGACGGCTTCGACCATGTGCGCCACCGCCTCCAGCTCGAGCCGAAGCTCCAGCAGCTCAAGCGGGAGGCCGTGGCGCTGATGCAGTCGGGACTGGCGCCGTGGCAGGTGGTGAAGGACCCACGTGTACCCCAAGGTCGAGTACGCGCTTCGCCACCTCCGACCGCTCCAGTCCCAGTTGCAGGGCTTCGACCGCACGGTCGCGCGCGGAATGCGGCACCTGCTGTGCCTGCCCCGGTCCACCACCAACGAATTCCTGTACACGCCGGTGTCTAGCGGTGGACTGGGGCTGCAGACGCTGGTAGAGATGCACCAGGCGCTGCAGGTGGCACACGCATGGCAAGTGCTGCACTCCAAGGACCCTGCCGTCGTCGCCATCGCCACGACCCAGGTGTGCCAAGTGGCCCGCAAGCGCTACCGCCTGCAGGAAGAACATTGGCGTGGGCGGGACGAGGAGCTCGTGAGGCTGTTCCTCAACTCCGACCTCGCCGCCTCGCCCCACGCTGAGGCACTGCGCCGCAATGGCGACATCGGGTCGCTGTGGGTGGACGTGCAGCGCATCATGCGCACGCGCCACCTACAGCTAGAGCACCGCGCCGACACGCACGACCCATTCGGCCTCTGCGTGCCGCATCACGATAAGTGGCTTGACCACAAAACCGTGTTGCGGCACGTGCGCCTACACATGAAGATCCGCCACCAGACCCGATGGAAGGGTCTGGCGGACCAGGGCAAGACGGTGCGTGTGCACGGCGGTGTCGGCGCCAAGTTCGTGTCGACTGGGGCGGGCCTGTCGGACGACGACTACCGCTTCGGCGTGAAGGCCCGCCTCAACCAGGTCGACACGAACGCCGTGCTCAAGCGCAAGCGGCTGCGGTCGCACAAGACCTGCAGGGACCCGACCTGCTCCTCGGCCGAGACGCTGGCCCATGTCCTCAACCATTGCGAATCCAACATGAACGCAATCCGCCAGCGTCATGATGACGCCTTGGAGCAGATCGGGTCCAAGATCCGTAACGCGCTCGAGCGCGGCAAGTCGACCGCGGAGCTGCGCCTGAACCAGACGGTACCCGAGTACACAGGCGCAGCTCTGCGACCGGACATCGTACTGCGGAACGTGGCCGCCAAGAAGATGGTGATCGCCGACTTGGCGGTCACGTTCGAAGAGCACGCGGCCGGCGCCCGCCACTCCTCGCTGCAGCTCAGCCACGACCACAAGACACTCAAGTACCAACCGATCGTGGCGGAGCTGCGGCTCAAGGGGTGGCAGGTGCAGACGGCTGCGATCGTGTACGGGTCGCTGGGCTCGGTGCAGCCCAGCAACTTCAACACCTACACGGAGAAGTTGAAGTTGCACAAGCGCGAGGCTCGACAGCTGGACCTTCAGCTATCGAGCCACTGCATCCGCGCCAGCCACCGCATCTGGGGCTGGCACTGCCGGCGCCACCGCGAAGGACAACGGAGCGGCAACGCCTCGCGAGCGCCGCGTGGGTCTGGGGGGGCCCCGCGGCGCACACCGCAGGCTCGGGCACGGCGGTAAGCTGGTCATTTGACCAACAGGGCACTACCCAGGTAGGGAACCGCCCTTCAAAAACCCAGGTAGACACAAACACCCTCCCTTTAGTGACATGCATATTTTAGCCTACATTTCAGTTACGGAGAGGTTACTAACTGGTAAACACGAACACATATTCTGTTCTAATCAGTGTGAAAACTGGTTTCCCGACTTTTAGTTGGGTCTTTTTCACATTCATTTTTGGAACTTCCGAGAATGCTAGCTTGCTAGTTTTTCTGGGAGCGGTCTCCGGGGGCTTTCACCACCTCCCCCGCGAGGCCAACCACTCCACTTATCTTCTCTATTTTAAATTGTTCTTATTTTACACCACCATTTGCTAATGCCATATTGCCATTATGTATTGTCACATTTTGACTTATTGCTATATTTCAGAATGCTATCGTTATAAATCATAATTCTATCGCTATATTTCTTAATGTTATTGCTATATTTTGACCTGGCCACTCCTAATTTTTTATTCTGACGTTTCACGTATCACACGTCATTACAAATACTCGGCTCTGCTTAGGGTTGTGGAGACTTATCCACACAAATACCTTCTCGGCCTTTTGGCTAAGATCAAGTGTAGTATCTGTTCTAATCAGTGTGAAAACTGGTTTCCCTGCCGTCGGTGGGGTCTTTTTCACATTTATTTCTGGACAATCCCATAAGTAACTAGCTTGCTAGGTACTTACGGGACGGTCTCCGGGGGCTTTCACCACTACCCCCGCGAGGCCAACTACATTTGATCTTCTCTACCTTTCTTGCCTTCTCTGCCTACGGGCCGGCCCTTCACCTCCGCATCGCCGCATGCGCTTCTGGTGGCCGGATTGGCAGCCCCGGGAGCGCTCGCCGTCCACCGACAGCGAGTGCTCCACGGCCAGCCACTCCAGCCTCGCCAGCGACGCGTCTTTTTATAGCGTGGCCAGCGACGGGGCGGGAGCGGCTGAGCTGGCGGACGTCCGGGCGGGGGCGGATCCGCTAGGGCTTCGGTTACGCATTGTGGATCCGCCCGCCCCCGTTTTAGGCTCGGCCGAGCCGGAAATGGCCGCCTGCGACCCTCCACGCGCGGTGCCGCTGCTCGGCGCCGGCGAGGAGTTGGGCGGCGCAACTTCGGGCACGGGTCCGGGACCCGCTGCGCCCTGCGCGTCCATTGCGGGACCGCGGGCCGGGCCCTCTGGCAGCCAAGCCGAGGCCCGGTCCGCCACTTCAACCTCGCGTCGCTTCGCGGCGACGGCAAGCGGACGCGGGCCCGCGGACCGTCCGCCGGGCGGGACCGGGCCCCACACACTGGCCCCCCCTATGCCCGGATCCCCGGCCTCTCGTGCGCCGCGCAGCACGCTCGGCCGGGCCGAAGAACACGGCCTCGAGGATGCGGCGCTTCGGCGAGGCGCGCGGAGCGGCGGCTCCTGCACAGCCCCCACGCCCCCCACGGACCCCCAAGCGCGCCGGTTGGCTGCCCAAGACCCCCAGCTCGCCGCTCGTGCGCCCGCCGCCGCCCCAGACCCCCCCGTTGATGTGGCAGGACCCGGCAGGGCGGCCGGCAGGCTGCCCGCCGGTGGAGCGGGTCTTGCCGCCGCTGCTCACGCTGCAGCGGCCGGCCACGTGCCCACCGAGCACCAGGGCGTCGACGGCGACGACGAGGACGCCCAAGACGACCGCGACGACGCCGCCAGGACCCCGCCGGACCCCGCGAATGTGCTGCCCCAACCCGGCAGGGCGGGCGGCATGCTCGCCGAGGGTGGAGCTCTGGCACCTCCGCCACCAAGCCCAGCTACGGTTGCCACTGCCGCCGAGGCAGCAGCAGCCGCAGCTACCCAAGCTGCAGCAGCCCCTGTTGAGCGCGCCGCCGTGAGGCACCGCGCGCGCGCTGCGCCGACTCGACAACGCTACTACCAGCCACGCGCGCGCGCGGAGCCCACGACAGGCGACGCGCTCAGCAGGAGCAGGCGCTGCAAGGACTACGGCTACGACGGAGGCGACTACGAGGCCAAGACGGAGGAGAGCGATGCCGCGGCGGCCAAGCTAGCGGCCGCGCAAGCAGCACCGAGGACCCAGCTCCAGCACATTGAGCCGGACGACGGCCAGCAGGGCCCGGTGCAGGCGACGTACGCGCACGACGCTGCCCAGTTCGAGTGCGCGTTGTGCGCATACGTCGCCACGGATCTCGGGACGCTCGTGGCGCATCGCCGAGCAGCACACCACGGCACCCGCTTCCAAGACATCTTCTCCAGCGGGTGCGGGTGCTCGCTCATCTTCTTCTCGCGGATCGTGGCGGCGTGCCACGCTCAAGCATGCACCCAGCGCAACCCTCCAGCCGCGGCCGTCACCCCCACGACGGCCCGTGCCTCGGAGGCAGCAGTGCCACCCCCGACACCTGTTGACCCCCCGACGCGGCTCGAGGCTGCTGCGACCCCCACTAGCAGCCTCGCCGCAGCAAGGACTGCCGCCACAGCAGCCGCACCACGTGGCACTGCGGTGGCAGACACCGCCAACTTGCAGAGCGCTGTGCCCGCCGCCCCCAAGACCCCTGGACACCAGCACGTCCCCCCCGTGCTGGTGCCCACCCCCGCTCGTCATGTGCAGATTACAGGCAAGCGACGCCGGCTCAACCCGACAGCCAGCGCCACCACTTCCTCCTCCCCCACACGGACGACGGAGATAACGCCGGTGCCGCCGGACGTGGAGATGACGCCGCCACCGGAGTCGACGTCGGAGCCACAGGCACAGAAGCCACCGGCAACCACGGCGACGACGCTGACGACGACGGCAACTGTGACGGTGCGGACGGCGCCCGCGCCCACAGAGACGACGGCATCGCCGCCCCCCGAGCTGGACTACCACCTCGCCGAGGTGGCGCCGCCGACGCTGAAGACGGAGACGGCGACGCCGACGCTGACGACGGAGGAGACGGCAAGGGCGACAGCGACAGCGACCGCGGCGCCGACGCTGCCGACGCCCCCAACTCACCGAGCAACGCGCTGGGGACCACGACCCAGCACGACCGACACTGCTCAGGCGGTGAGCAACGAGCAGGCTGCTAACCCGGCAGCGCACCGACCTCTGGGCTCCGCTGCACCGGTCACCGGTGCAACACGGTGGGGTCCACGTCACGGCGCGATCGGGGCAGCAGCCGTAGCTCGCCTGCTCACCGGCCTACCGACGGCACCAGCTCCAGCAACTCACCGACTAGCCTCGGCTCGGCGGAGCCGAGACCTGCCCGCTCCACCAGCAGCCCCCACGACAGTCCCGGACGCGATGGACATCGACGGAGGGCCGGCTGTGACGGAGCCCTGGGTGCTCCGCTTCGACGGTGCATGCCGCAGGAACCCGGGGCCAGGCGGAGCTGGTGCCGCGTTGTTCAAGCCGTGCGGAGCCGTGGCGTGGACATGCTCGCACTACATGCCAAGCAGCGGCGAGACCAACAACACCGCCGAGTACACGGCGCTGCTGCTTGGCGTGCAGAGTGCCGTCCACCACGGCGCCACACACCTGGAAATTGAGGGCGACAGCCATCTAGTTGTGGCGCAGGTCAAGGGCACCTTCGCCTGCCGGAATCCGCGCCTACACCAGCTGCGCAACCGCGTGCGTCACGCCCTCCGTGCCGTCACCTCCTTCACACTCAGGCACATCGACCGGAAGGCGAACGCGCACGCGGACAGGCTGGCTAACCGGGCGCTCGACCTGAAGCGCTCGCTAGCCGAGTGCGGTGAGCACCAAGGGGCGATGGCAAGCTGCCTGCAGCTGATGACCGCGCAGCAACACCAGCTCGAGCAGCCCGCTTCCACGGCACGCACTGCCTGCGCACCCACGCACGCCGAGCCTGTTGACGACCACGACGACGACGTTGAAGCCGAGATCGCCGCGCGCGACGGCGGCGAGGCGTTCCCCACGCTGCCCATCGGGCCCGGGTCGGCTCCAGCGCGGCAGCCGCGCCTTCGACTGCGGAAGCTGACTGAAGACGAACAGGAAGCCGCGGCGTCGGCCCTGCAGGCCATGGCGGAGGAGCTCGCTTGCAAGATTGAAGACGCTGACAGCTGGACCTCCGGAGACGGCTACATCAGCGCCATCCCCGGACGCATCCGGGAGGTGCTGCAGCCCTTCACGGCAGCTCCACCCCGCCCTCACCCGCCACAACAGCAGCGCCGGCGACCGCCCCGTGTGACGCGCAACCAGCGCGAGCATCGCCTCGACGAGGCTCTCGATGAGATGGCGGCGGTGCAGCAGGAGCGACCCGCCAGCAGATCAGCGGTCCGCCGTGCGCGGCGACGTGTCGGCCGGATCCGCGCCTCGATGCGCCAGCAGCAGCTGCGCCACGACTTCGCCCGCAACGAGAGCAAGTGCGTCGAGGACATTCTGCGCGCGGCGTCGGCGGAGGCTGCAGCGGAGGAGCACCCGGAAACGTGCCCCATCGACTCGGCCTCGCTCCACGAGCACTTCACGGCGGTGAACTCGCCCCGCATCAACTTCCAGCCGGACGAAGCGTGCGGGGCGATGTTCCGCGAAGCGATGGCGGACGTCGGGACCCCGCAGGAGCAGCGGAGCGCACTCATGGACGAGCTGACGATGGACGAGGTGGAGGACCAGCTCATGCAGGCGGCCGCGAACTCCAGCCCCGGCCATGACGGCGTGGGCTACGACATCTACAAGAAGTTCGCGGCGCAGCTGGTCCCCCTCCTCCACGCAGCCTTCCAGTTCTGCTGGAGCCACCGCCGGGTGCCCGCCTTGTGGAAGGTGGGCTTCGTCCGCCTCATCCACAAGAAGGGCGACCCGAACGACCCGGCGAACTGGCGGCCGATCTGCCTGCAGACCGCGATCTACAAGCTCTACAGCGGTCTGCTGGCGCGTCGGCTGTCCGCGTACCTGGAGGCGAACGCGCTGCTGCCCATGGCGCAGAAGGGGTTCAGGGCGTACAATGGTTGCCACGAGCACAACTTCGTGGCAACCACGCTCCTGGACCAGACCCGACGCATGCACCGCAGGCTGTACCAGGTCTGGTACGACCTGCGGAACGCGTTCGGGTCCGTTCACCAGGACATGCTGTGGTATGTGCTCCGCCTACTCGGCGTTGAGAGCGCTTTCGTCGAGCGCTGCGACGACATCTACGAGGACTCGCACTTCGTCGTCGGCAACGCGGCCGACGGAGCGACGGAACCAGTGCGGCAGGAGGTGGGTGTGTACCAAGGCTGCCCGCTCAGCCCCCTCCTGTTCATCGCCGCACTGGTGCCGTTGCTCCGAGCATTGGAGAAGCTCGACGGAGTGGGTGTCGCGTTGGCGGACGGGGTGCGGCCATGCTCCACCGCCTACGCCGACGACCTCAAGGTGTTCAGCGACAGCGCGGCCGGCATCAAACGCTGCCACGCTGTCGTTGAGAAGTTCTTGGAATGGACGGGGTTGCAGGCCAACCCAGGCAAGTGCGCCTTCCTGGCCGTGACGCGCAACGCGCGCGGCAACCCCGCCCACGACAAGGACATGAAGCTGTCGCTCCACGACGAGGAGGTCTCAAGCATCAAGCTGCATGACAGCTACCGCTACCTCGGAGTGGGCGACGGCTTCGACCACGTGCGCCACCGTCTCCAGCTCGAACCCAAGCTGCAGCAGATCAAGCGGGAAGCGGTGGCGCTGATGCAGTCGGGGCTGGCGCCGTGGCAGGTGGTGAAGGCGCTCAAGACCTACGTCTACCCCAAGGTACGCGCTTCGCCACCTCCGCCCGCTCCAGTCCCAACTGCAGGGCTTTGACCGCGCAGTCGCCAAGGGTCTGCGGCATCTGCTACGCCTGCCCCGCTCGGCGACCAACGAGGTGCTCTACGCACCTACGTCGAGCGGTGGCTTGGGGCTCCAGCCGCTGGTGGAGATGCACCGCGCGCTGCAGATCGCCCACGCGTGGCAGATGCTGCACTCCAAGGACCCGGCGATCAGGGAGGTGGCGCGCGCACAGGTGTGCCAGGTGGCCCGCAAGCGCCACCGCCTCCGCGACGAACATTGGCGCGGGCGTGACGACGAGCTCGTGCGGTGTTACCTCAACTCCGAGCTCGCCGCCTCGCCCCACGCGGAAGCGCTGCGCCGCCACGGCGACATCGGGTCGCTGTGGTCCGACGTGCAGAGGTGGCTGCGCATCTACCACCTCAGCCTGGCGGTGCGGGACGACCGCGACGGCCAGGACCCGCTCGGCCTTCGCGTGCCGCACCACGCCAAGTGGCTCGACCACAAGAGCGTGTTGCGGCACGTCAAACTACACCTCAAGATCCGCCACCAGACCCGATGGAAGGGTCTGGCGGACCAAGGCAAGACGGTGCGGGCCCACGGCGGTGTCGGCGCCAAGTTCGTGTCGACTGGGGCGGGCCTGTCGGACGACGACTACCGCTTCGGCGTGAAGGCCCGCCTCAACCAGATCGACACGAACGCCGTGCTCAAGCGCAAGCGGCTGCGGTCGCACAAGACCTGCAGGGACCCGACCTGCTCCTCGGCCGAGACGCTGGCCCATGTCCTCAACCATTGCGAATCCAACATGAACGCAATCCGCCAGCGTCATGATGACGCCTTGGAGCAGATCGGGTCCAAGATCCGTAACGCGCTCGAGCGCGGCAAGTCGACCGCGGAGCTGCGCCTGAACCAGACGGTACCCGAGTACACAGGCGCAGCTCTGCGACCGGACATCGTACTGCGGAACGTGGCCGCCAAGAAGATGGTGATCGCCGACTTGGCGGTCACGTTCGAAGAGCACGCGGCCGGCGCCCGCCACTCCTCGCTGCAGCTCAGCCACGACCACAAGACACTCAAGTACCAACCGATCGTGGCGGAGCTGCGGCTCAAGGGGTGGCAGGTGCAGACGGCTGCGATCGTGTACGGGTCGCTGGGCTCGGTGCAGCCCAGCAACTTCAACACCTACACGGAGAAGTTGAAGTTGCACAAGCGCGAGGCTCGACAGCTGGACCTTCAGCTATCGAGCCACTGCATCCGCGCCAGCCACCGCATCTGGGGCTGGCACTGCCGGCGCCACCGCGAAGGACAACGGAGCGGCAACGCCTCGCGAGCGCCGCGTGGGTCTGGGGGGGCCCCGCGGCGCACACCGCAGGCTCGGGCACGGCGGTAAGCTGGTCATTTGACCAACAGAGCACTACCCAGGTAGGGAACCGCCCTTCAAAAACCCAGGTAGACACAAACACCCTCCCTTTAGTGACATGCATATTTTAGCCTACATTTCAGTTACGGAGAGGTTACTAACTGGTAAACACGAACACATATTCTGTTCTAATCAGTGTGAAAACTGGTTTCCCGACTTTTAGTTGGGTCTTTTTCACATTCATTTTTGGAACTTCCGAGAATGCTAGCTTGCTAGTTTTTCTGGGAGCGGTCTCCGGGGGCTTTCACCACCTCCCCCGCGAGGCCAACCACTCCACTTATCTTCTCTATTTTAAATTGTTCTTATTTTACACCACCATTTGCTAATGCCATATTGCCATTATGTATTGTCACATTTTGACTTATTGCTATATTTCAGAATGCTATCGTTATAAATCATAATTCTATCGCTATATTTCTTAATGTTATTGCTATATTTTGACCTGGCCACTCCTAATTTTTTATTCTGACGTTTCACGTATCACACGTCATTACAAATACTCGGCTCTGCTTAGGGTTGTGGAGACTTATCCACACAAATACCTTCTCGGCCTTTTGGCTAAGATCAAGTGTAGTATCTGTTCTAATCAGTGTGAAAACTGGTTTCCCTGCCGTCGGTGGGGTCTTTATCACATTTATTTCTGGACAATCCCATAAGTAACTAGCTTGCTAGGTACTTACGGGACGGTCTCCGGGGGCTTTCACCACTACCCCCGCGAGGCCAACTACATTTGATCTTCTCTACCTTTCTTGCCTTCTCTGCCTACGGGCCGGCCCTTCACCTCCGCATCGCCGCATGCGCTTCTGGTGGCCGGATTGGCAGCCCCGGGAGCGCTCGCCGTCCACCGACAGCGAGTGCTCCACGGCCAGCCACTCCAGCCTCGCCAGCGACGGGGCGGGAGCGGCTGAGCTGGCGGACGTCCGGGCGGGGGCGGATCCGCTAGGGCTTCGGTTACGCATTGTGGATCCGCCCGCCCCCGTTTTAGGCTCGGCCGAGCCTGAAATGGCCGCCGGCGACCCTCCACGCGCGGCGCCGCTGCTCGGCGCCGGCGAGGAGTTGGGCGGCGCAACTTCGGGCACGGGTCCGGGACCCGCTGCGCCCTGCGCGCCCATTGCGGGACCGCGGGCCGGGCCCTCTGGCAGCCAAGCCGAGGCCCGGTCCGCCACTTCAACCTCGCGTCGCTTCGCGGCGACGGCGAGCGGACGCGGGCCCGCGGACCGTCCGCCGGGCGGGACCGGGCCCCGTTCACTAGGTTTTACTATGGCCGGATCCCCGGCCTCTCATGCGCCGCGCGGCACGCTTTTCTCGGCCGAGGAAGGCCGGGTCCAAGATGCGGCCGCCGAGGAGGCGCCGCGGAACGACGGCCCCTGCGCGCGCCCCAGGCCTCGCCAGGACCCCCAAGCGCGCCGGTTGGCTGGCCAAGATCCCCAGCTCGCCGCTCCAGTGCGCGGTGCCGCCCGAGACCCCCCCGTTGATGTGGCAGGACCCGGCAGGGCGGCCGGCAGGCTGCCCGATCCGGTAGCGCCCGGGGCGGCGCTCGCAGCGGCCACGGCGCGGGCCCTGGCGGTCTGCCAGCAGCCCGGACTACGACGACAGCGAGGACGACGACGGCGAGGACGGCCACGACGCCGCCGCCAGCAGCCCCCAAGACCCCGAGACTGTGGCTGGCCGACCCGGCAGGGCGGCCGGCAGGCTGCCCGCCGGTGGAGCGGGTCTTGCCGCCGCTGCTCACGCTGCAGCGGCCGGCCACGTGCCCACCGAGCACCAGGGCGTCGACGGCGACGACGAGGACGCCCAAGACGACCGCGACGACGCCGCCAGGACCCCGCCGGACCCCGCGAATGTGCTGCCCCAACCCGGCAGGGCGGGCGGCATGCTCGCCGAGGGTGGAGCTCTGGCACCTCCGCCACCAAGCCCAGCTGCGGTTGCCACTGCCGCCGAGGCAGCAGCAGCCGCAGCTACCCAAGCTGCAGCAGCCCCTGTTGAGCGCGCCGCCGTGAGGCACCGCGCGCGCGCTGCGCCGACTCGACAACGCTACTACCAGCCACGCGCGCGCGCGGAGCCCACGACAGGCGACGCGCTCAGCAGGAGCAGGCGCTGCAAGGACTACGGCTACGACGGAGGCGACTACGAGGCCAAGACGGAGGAGAGCGATGCCGCGGCGGCCAAGCTAGCGGCCGCGCAAGCAGCACCGAGGACCCAGCTCCAGCACATTGAGCCGGACGACGGCCAGCAGGGCCCGGTGCAGGCGACGTACACGCACGACGCTGCCCAGTTCGAGTGCGCGTTGTGCGCATACGTCGCCACGGATCTCGGGACGCTCGTGGCGCATCGCCGAGCAGCACACCACGGCACCCGCTTTCAAGACATCTTCTCCAGCGGGTGCCGGTGCTCGCTCATCTTCTTCTCGCGGATCGTGGCGGCGTGCCACGCTCAAGCGTGCACCCAGCGCAACCCTTCAGCCGCGGCCGCCACCCCCACGACGGCCCGCGCCTCGGAGACAGCAGTGCCACCCCCGACACCTGTTGACCCCCCGACGCGGCTCGAGGCTGCTGCGACCCCCACTAGCAGCCTCGCCGCAGCAAGGACTGCCGCCACAGCAGCCGCACCACGTGGCACTGCGGTGGCAGACACCACCAACTTGCAGAGCGCTGTGCCCGCCGCCCCCAAGACCCCTGGACACCAGCACGTCCCCCCCGTGCTGGTGCCCACCCTTGCTCGTCATGTACAGGTCACCGGCAAGCGACGCCGGCTCAACCCGCCCGCCAGCGCCACCACCACCTCCACACGAACGACTGCGACGTCGACGGTGCCGCCGGACGTGGAGATGACGCCGCCACGGGCGGAGCCGATGACAACGGTGGGCCCACCCGTGCTGGACGGCCACCCCGCTGAGGTGGCCCCACACCCGGACGTCGAGATGACACCGGCACCGGAGATCACAGCGACGTCCAAGGAGCAGGAGACACTGGCGACCATGGAGAAGGAGACGACGACGACCTCGGAGACGGAGACGCCAACGACGACAACGACGACAGCGACTGCGACGACGATGACGCCGCCGCCTCCGGCGGGACGAGCAACGCGCTGGGGCCCAAGACCCGGCGCGGACACCACTGCTCAGGCGGTAAGCGACGAGCAGGCTGCTAACCCGGCAGCGCACCGACCTCTGGGCTCCGCTGCACCGGTCACCGATGCAACACGGTGGGGTCCACGTCACGGCGCGATCGGGGCAGCAGCTGTAGCCCGCCTGCTCACCGGCCTACCGACGGCACCAGCGCCAGCGACTCGGCGGCCTGCTTCGGCTCAGCGCTGCCCAGACCGGCCTACTCCCTCAGCAGCTCCGACGACTGCCTCCGCCGCGATGGACATCGACGGCGGACCACCTGTGACGGAACCCTGGGTGCTCCGCTTCGACGGTGCATGCCGCAGGAACCCCGGCCCTGGCGGAGCTGGTGCTGCCTTGTTCAAGCCGTGCGGAGCCGTGGCGTGGACGTGCTCGCACTACATGCCAAGCAGCAGCGAGACCAACAACACCGCCGAGTACACGGCGCTGCTGCTTGGCGTGCAGAGTGCCGTCCACCACGGCGCCACACACCTGGAAATTGAGGGCGACAGCCATCTAGTTGTGGCGCAGGTCAAGGGCACCTTCGCCTGCAGAAACCCGCGCCTCCGACAACTACGCAACCGCGTGCGCCACGCCCTCCGCGCCGTGACGTCCTTCACACTCAAGCACATTGACAGGAAGGCGAACGCGCACGCGGACAGACTAGCCAACAGGGCGCTCGACCTCAGGCGCTCGCTGGTCGAGTGCGGCGTGCACCAAGGAGCCCTGGACGACTGCCTCCGACCGACCCCCGACGGACCTGGTCAGGAGCGGCCGGCCGCAGCACCAGCGCCGGCTGCCACCCCACCAGTAGCAGCAACCGACGGCAACAACAGCGAAGACGAGGAAGCCGAGGTGGCGGCCCGTGATGGCGGAGAGGTCTTCCCTACGCTACCCATTGGACCAGGCTCCACCCCAGCGCGGCAACCTCGGCTCCGCCTTCGTCAACTCACTGACGACGAGTCCGAGACCGCGGCAGCGGCCGTGGAGCAGCTTGCGGCGGAGCTGGCGTGCAAGATCACCGACGCCGACAGCTGGAGCACCGGCGAGGGCTACATCGGCGCCATCCCGTATCGCCTCCGTGAGGTGCTGCAACCCTTCGCTCCGGCCCAGTCAGTGCCTCGCCCACCACCCCGGTCGCTGCACCGCCGCCCACCGCGCGTAACGCGCAACCAGCGTGAGCACCGCCTCGATGAGGCACTGGATGACCTCGCTGCGACGCAGCAGACGACCCCGGGCGACCGACGCGAGATTAGGAAGGCGAGACGGCGAGTAGGGCGCATCCGCGCCTCGATGGCACAGCAGCAGCTCCGACAAGACTTCAGGCGCGACGAGGCGAAGTGCGTCAAGGGCATCCTGCGCAGTGCATCGGCGGAGACAGCTGCCGAAGACCAACACGTCACGTGCCCCATCGGCCGCGAGGAACTCCACCGCCACTTCACGGGCACGAGCGCCGAGCGTGCGCCGTTCGACTACGAGGCAGAGAGCGGGGCCGAGTTTCGAGCGGCGACGGCGCGGGCCGAGCGCGCGGCCGAGGCACTTGACGTCTTCGAGGAGGAGCTAACGCTTGACGAGATTGAGGACCAGCTCACGGGGGCCGCGGTGGCATCCAGCCCGGGCCATGATGGCATCGGCTACGACATCTACCGCCGCTTCGCCGCCCAGCTCCTGCCTCTCCTGCACGCCGCCTACGGACTCTGCTGGCGCCATCGGCGCGTGCCCGCCTTGTGGAAGCTCGGCATCGTGCGGCTGATCCACAAAAGGGCGACCCGCTTCAGCCATGCAACTGGCGGCCGATCTGCCTGCAGCCCACCATTTACAAGCTCTACAGTGGGCTGCTGGCGCGACGACTCTCGCGATTCTTGGAGTCGAACGACCTCCTCCCGATGGCGCAGAAGGGCTTTCGGTCGTTCAACGGGTGCCACGAACACAATTTCGTGGCCACCACGTTGCTCGACCAAACCCGTCGGCTACACCGCAAGCTGTACCAAGTCTGGTACGACTTGCGGAATGCCTTTGGATCGCTTCCGCAGGAGCTGATGTGGCGCGTGCTGGAGGAGCTTGGCGTCGACCGCCGCTTCATCGCGCGATGCCAAGATATCTATGCCGGCTCCGCCTTCGTCATCGGGAACGCAGCGGACGGCGCGACGGACCCCGTGAGACAGGAGGTGGGCGTCTACCAGGGCTGTCCGCTCAGCCCCCTCCTCTTCATCGTTGCGCTCGTCCCGCTGCTCCGCAGGCTCGAGCAGCTCGACGGCGTTGGTGTGCCACTGGCCGAGGGCGTGCGGCCGTGCACCACGGCCTATGCGGATGACCTGAAGGTCTTCAGCGACAGCGCCGCCGGCATCCGCCAGTGCCACGGCGTTGTCGCCCGCTTCCTGGACTGGACGACGCTGCAAGCGAATCCGGCCAAGTGCGCGAGCCTCGCCGTGACAACGAACGCGCGTGGCAACGTCAAGCGCGACAACAGCCTGCAGCTCGCCATCCACGGCGACACCATCGCTACCCTCAGTCTCCAAGAGAGCTACCGCTACCTGGGGGTGGGCGACGGCTTCGACCATGTGCGCCACCGCCTCCAGCTCGAGCCGAAGCTCCAGCAGCTCAAGCGGGAGGCCGTGGCGCTGATGCAGTCGGGACTGGCGCCGTGGCAGGTGGTGAAGGCGCTCAAGACCTACGTCTACCCCAAGGTACGCGCTTCGCCACCTCCGACCGCTCCAGTCCCAGTTGCAGGGCTTCGACCGCACGGTCGCGCGCGGAATGCGGCACCTGCTGTGCCTGCCCCGGTCCACCACCAACGAATTCCTGTACACGCCGGTGTCTAGCGGTGGACTGGGGCTGCAGACGCTGGTAGAGATGCACCAGGCGCTGCAGGTGGCACACGCATGGCAAGTGCTGCACTCCAAGGACCCTGCCGTCGTCGCCATCGCCACGACGCAGGTGTGCCAAGTGGCCCGCAAGCGCTACCGCCTGCAGGAAGAACATTGGCGTGGGCGGGACGAGGAGCTCGTGAGGCTGTTCCTCAACTCCGACCTCGCCGCCTCGCCCCACGCTGAGGCACTGCGCCGCAATGGCGACATCGGGTCGCTGTGGGTGGACGTGCAGCGCATCATGCGCACGCGCCACCTACAGCTAGAGCACCGCGCCGACACGCACGACCCATTCGGCCTCCGCGTGCCGCATCACGATAAGTGGCTTGACCACAAAACCGTGTTGCGGCACGTGCGCCTACACATGAAGATCCGCCACCAGACCCGATGGAAGGGTCTGGCGGACCAGGGCAAGACGGTGCGTGTGCACGGCGGCCTCGGCGCCAAGTTTGTGACGACCGGGGCGGGCCTGTCGGACGACGACTACCGCTTCGGCGTGAAGGCCCGCCTCAACCAGGTCGACACGAACGCCGTGCTCAAGCGCAAGCGGCTGCGGTCGCACAAGACCTGCAGGGACCCGACCTGCTCCTCGGCCGAGATGCTGGCCCATGTCCTCAACCATTGCGAATCCAACATGGACGCAATCCGCCAGCGCCATGATGACGCCTTGGAGCAGATCGGGTCCAAGATCCGTAACGCGCTCGAGCGCGGCAAGTCGACCGCGGAGCTGCGCCTGAACCAGACGGTACCCGAGTACACAGGCGCAGCTCTGCGACCGGACATCGTACTGCGGAACGTGGCCGCCAAGAAGATGGTGATCGCCGACTTGGCGGTCACGTTCGAAGAGCACGCGGCCGGCGCCCGCCACTCCTCGCTGCAGCTCAGCCACGACCACAAGACACTCAAGTACCAACCGATCGTGGCGGAGCTGCGGCTCAAGGGGTGGCAGGTGCAGACGGCTGCGATTGTGTACGGGTCGCTGGGCTCGGTGCAGCCCAGCAACTTCAAGACGTACACCGAGAAGTTGAAGCTGCACAAGCGCGAGGCTCGGCAGCTGGACCTTCAGCTGTCGAGCCACTGCATCCGTGCCAGTCACCGCATCTGGGGCTGGCACTGCCGGCGCCACCGCGAAGGACAACGGAGCGGCAACGCCTCGCGAGCACCGCGTGGGTCTGGGGGGGGCCCCGCGGCGCACATCGCAGGCTCGGGCACGGCGGTAAGCTGGTCATTTGACCAACAGGGCACTACCCAGGTAGGGAACCGCCCTTCAAAAACCCAGGAAGACACAAACACCCTCCCTTTAGTGACATGCATATTTTAGCCTACATTTTAGTTACGGAGAGGTTACTAACTGGTAAACACGAACACATATTCTGTTCTAATCAGTGTGAAAACTGGTTTCCCGACTTTTAGTTGGGTCTTTTTCACATTCATTTTTGGAACTTCCGAGAATGCTAGCTTGCTAGTTTTTCTGGGAGCGGTCTCCGGGGGCTTTCACCACCTCCCCCGCGAGGCCAACCACTCCACTTATCTTCTCTATTTTAAATTGTTCTTATTTTACACCACCATTTGCTAATGCCATATTGCCATTATGTATTGTCACATTTTGACTTATTGCTATATTTCAGAATGCTATCGTTATAAATCATAATTCTATCGCTATATTTCTTAATGTTATTGCTATATTTTGACCTGGCCACTCCTAATTTTTTATTCTGACGTTTCACGTATCACACGTCATTACAAATACTCGGCTCTGCTTAGGGTTGTGGAGACTTATCCACACAAATACCTTCTCGGCCTTTTGGCTAAGATCAAGTGTAGTATCTGTTCTAATCAGTGTGAAAACTGGTTTCCCTGCCGTCGGTGGGGTCTTTTTCACATTTATTTCTGGACAATCCCATAAGTAACTAGCTTGCTAGGTACTTACTTACGGGACGGTCTCCGGGGGCTTTCACCACTACCCCCGCGAGGCCAACTACATTCGATCTTCTCTACCTTTCTTACCTTCTCTGCCTACGGGCCGGCCCTTCACCTCCGCATCGCCGCATGCGCTTCTGGTGGCCGGATTGGCAGCCCCGGGAGCGCTCGCCGTCCACCGACAGCGAGTGCTCCACGGCCAGCCACTCCAGCCTCGCCAGCGACGCGTCTTTTTATAGCGCGGCCAGCGACGGGGCGGGAGCGGCAGAGCTGGCGGACGTCCGGGCGGGGGCGGATCCGCTAGGGCTTCGGTTACGCATTGTGGATCCGCCCGCCCCCGTTTTAGGCTCGGCCGAGCCTGAAATGGCCGCCGGCGACCCTCCACGCGCGGCGCCGCTGCTCGGCGCCGGCGAGGAGTTGGGCGGCGCAACTTCGGGCACAGGTCCGGGACCCGCTGCGACCTGCGCGCCCATTGCGGGACCGCGGGCCGGGCCCTCTGGCAGCCAAGCCGAGGCCCGGTCCGCCACTTCAACCTCGCGTCGCTTCGCGGCGACGGCGAGCGGACGCGGGCCCGCGGACCGTCCGCCGGGCGGGACCGGGCCCCGTTCACTAGGTTTTACTATGGCCGGATCCCCGGCCTCTCGTGCACCGCGCGGCACGCTTTTCTCGGCCGAGGAAGGCCGGGTCCAAGATGCGGCCGCCGAGGAGGCGCCGCGGAACGACGGCCCCTGCGCGCGCCCCAGGCCTCGCCAGGACCCCCAAGCGCGCCGGTTGGCTGGCCAAGATCCCCAGCTCGCCGCTCCAGTGCGCGGTGCCGCCCGAGACCCCCCCGTTGATGTGGCAGGACCCGGCAGGGCGGCCGGCAGGCTGCCCGATCCGGTAGCGCCCGGGGCGGCGCTCGCAGCGGCCACGGCGCGGGCCCTGGCGGTCTGCCAGCAGCCCGGACTACGACGACAGCGAGGACGACGACGGCGAGGACGGCCACGACGCCGCCGCCAGCAGCCCCCAAGACCCCGAGACTGTGGCTGGCCGACCCGGCAGGGCGGCCGGCAGGCTGCCCGCCGGTGGAGCGGGTCTTGCCGCCGCTGCTCACGCTGCAGCGGCCGGCCACGTGCCCACCGAGCACCAGGGCGTCGACGGCGACGACGAGGACGCCCAAGACGACCGCGACGACGCCGCCAGGACCCCGCCGGACCCCGCGAATGTGCTGCCCCAACCCGGCAGGGCGGGCGGCATGCTCGCCGAGGGTGGAGCTCTGGCACCTCCGCCACCAAGCCCAGCTACGGTTGCCACTGCCGCCGAGGCAGCAGCAGCCGCAGCTACCCAAGCTGCAGCAGCCCCTGTTGAGCGCGCCGCCGTGAGGCACCGCGCGCGCGCTGCGCCGACTCGACAACGATACTACCAGCCACGCGCGCGCGCGGAGCCCACGACAGGCGACGCGCTCAGCAGGAGCAGGCGCTGCAAGGACTACGGCTACGACGGAGGCGACTACGAGGCCAAGACGGAGGAGAGCGATGCCGCGGCGGCCAAGCTAGCGGCCGCGCAAGCAGCACCGAGGACCCAGCTCCAGCACATTGAGCCGGACGACGGCCAGCAGGGCCCGGTGCAGGCGACGTACGCGCACGACGCTGCCCAGTTCGAGTGCGCGTTGTGCGCATACGTCGCCACGGATCTCGGGACGCTCGTGGCGCATCGCCGAGCAGCACACCACGGCACCCGCTTCCAAGACATCTTCTCCAGCGGGTGCGGGTGCTCGCTCATCTTCTTCTCGCGGATCGTGGCGGCGTGCCACGCTCAAGCATGCACCCAGCGCAACCCTCCAGCCGCGGCCGTCACCCCCACGACGGCCCGTGCCTCGGAGGCAGCAGTGCCACCCCCGACACCTGTTGACCCCCCGACGCGGCTCGAGGCTGCTGCGACCCCCACTAGCAGCCTCGCCGCAGCAAGGACTGCCGCCACAGCAGCCGCACCACGTGGCACTGCGGTGGCAGACACCGCCAACTTGCAGAGCGCTGTGCCCGCCGCCCCCAAGACCCCTGGACACCAGCACGTCCCCCCCGTGCTGGTGCCCACCCCTGCTCGTCATGTACAGGTCACCGGCAAGCGACGCCGGCTCAACCCGCCCGCCAGCGCCACCACCACCTCCACACGAACGACTGCGACGTCGACGGTGCCGCCGGACGTGGAGATGACGCCGCCACGGGCGGAGCCGATGACAACGGTGGGCCCACCCGTGCTGGACGGCCACCCCGCTGAGGTGGCCCCACACCCGGACGTCGAGATGACACCGGCACCGGAGATCACAGCGACGTCCAAGGAGCAGGAGACACTGGCGACCATGGAGAAGGAGACGACGACGACCTCGGAGACGGAGACGCCAACGACGACAACGACGACAGCGACTGCGACGACGATGACGCCGCCGCCTCCGGCGGGACGAGCAACGCGCTGGGGCCCAAGACCCGGCGCGGACACCACTGCTCAGGCGGTAAGCGACGAGCAGGCTGCTAACCCGGCAGCGCACCGACCTCTGGGCTCCGCTGCACCGGTCACCGATGCAACACGGTGGGGTCCACGTCACGGCGCGATCGGGGCAGCAGCTGTAGCCCGCCTGCTCACCGGCCTACCGACGGCACCAGCGCCAGCGACTCGGCGGCCTGCTTCGGCTCAGCGCTGCCCAGACCGGCCTACTCCCTCAGCAGCTCCGACGACTGCCTCCGCCGCGATGGACATCGACGGCGGACCACCTGTGACGGAACCCTGGGTGCTCCGCTTCGACGGTGCATGCCGCAGGAACCCCGGCCCTGGCGGAGCTGGTGCTGCCTTGTTCAAGCCGTGCGGAGCCGTGGCGTGGACGTGCTCGCACTACATGCCAAGCAGCAGCGAGACCAACAACACCGCCGAGTACACGGCGCTGCTGCTTGGCGTGCAGAGTGCCGTCCACCACGGCGCCACACACCTGGAAATTGAGGGCGACAGCCATCTAGTTGTGGCGCAGGTCAAGGGCACCTTCGCCTGCAGAAACCCGCGCCTCCGACAACTACGCAACCGCGTGCGCCACGCCCTCCGCGCCGTGACGTCCTTCACACTCAAGCACATTGACAGGAAGGCGAACGCGCACGCGGACAGACTAGCCAACAGGGCGCTCGACCTCAGGCGCTCGCTGGTCGAGTGCGGCGTGCACCAAGGAGCCCTGGACGACTGCCTCCGACCGACCCCCGACGGACCTGGTCAGGAGCGGCCGGCCGCAGCACCAGCGCCGGCTGCCACCCCAACAGTAGCAGCAACCGACGGCAACAACAGCGAAGACGAGGAAGCCGAGGTGGCGGCCCGTGGTGGCGGAGAGGTCTTCCCTACGCTACCCATTGGACCAGGCTCCACCCCAGCGCGGCAACCTCGGCTCCGCCTTCGTCAACTCACTGACGACGAGTCCGAGACCGCGGCAGCGGCCGTGGAGCAGCTTGCGGCGGAGCTGGCGTGCAAGATCACCGACGCCGACAGCTGGACCACCGGCGAGGGCTACATCGGCGCCATCCCGTATCGCCTCCGTGAGGTGCTGCAACCCTTCGCTCCGGCCCAGCCGGTGCCTCGCCCACCACCCCGGTCGCTGCACCGCCGCCCACCACGCGTAACGCGCAACCAGCGTGAGCACCGCCTCGATGAGGCACTGGATGACCTCGCTGCGACGCAGCAGACGACCCCGGGCGACCGACGCGAGATTAGGAAGGCGAGACGGCGAGTAGGGCGCATCCGCGCCTCGATGGCACAGCAGCAGCTCCGACAAGACTTCAGGCGCGACGAGGCGAAGTGCGTCAAGGGCATCCTGCGCAGTGCATCGGCGGAGACAGCTGCCGAAGACCAACACGACACGTGCCCCATCGGCCGCGAGGAACTCCACCGCCACTTCACGGGCACGAGCGCCGAGCGTGCGCCGTTCGACTACGAGGCAGAGAGCGGGGCCGAGTTTCGAGCGGCGACGGCGCGGGCCGAGCGCGCGGCCGAGGCACTTGACGTCTTCGAGGAGGAGCTAACGCTTGACGAGATTGAGGACCAGCTCACGGGGGCCGCGGTGGCATCCAGCCCGGGCCATGATGGCATCGGCTACGACATCTACCGCCGCTTCGCCGCCCAGCTCCTGCCTCTCCTGCACGCCGCCTACGGACTCTGCTGGCGCCATCGGCGCGTGCCCGCCTTGTGGAAGCTCGGCATCGTGCGGCTGATCCACAAGAAGGGCGACCCGCTTCAGCCATGCAACTGGCGGCCAATCTGCCTGCAGCCCACCATTTACAAGCTCTACAGTGGGCTGCTGGCGCGACGACTCTCGCGATTCTTGGAGTCGAACGACCTCCTCCCGATGGCGCAGAAGGGCTTTCGGTCGTTCAACGGGTGCCACGAACACAATTTCGTGGCCACCACGTTGCTCGACCAAACCCGTCGGCTACACCGCAAGCTGTACCAAGTCTGGTACGACTTGCGGAATGCCTTTGGATCGCTTCCGCAGGAGCTGATGTGGCGCGTGCTGGAGGAGCTTGGCGTCGACCGCCGCTTCATCGCGCGATGCCAAGATATCTATGCCGGCTCCGCCTTCGTCATCGGGAACGCAGCGGACGGCGCGACGGACCCCGTGAGGCAGGAGGTGGGCGTCTACCAGGGCTGTCCGCTCAGCCCCCTCCTCTTCATCGTTGCGCTCGTCCCGCTGCTCCGCAGGCTCGAGCAGCTCGACGGCGTTGGTGTGCCACTGGCCGAGGGCGTGCGGCCGTGCACCACGGCCTATGCGGATGACCTGAAGGTCTTCAGCGACAGCGCCGCCGGCATCCGCCAGTGCCACGGCGTTGTCGCCCGCTTCCTGGACTGGACGACGCTGCAAGCGAATCCGGCCAAGTGCGCGAGCCTCGCCGTGACAACGAACGCGCGTGGCAACGTCAAGCGCGACAACAGCCTGCAGCTCGCCATCCACGGCGACACCATCGCTACCCTCAGTCTCCAAGAGAGCTACCGCTACCTGGGGGTGGGCGACGGCTTCAACCATGTGCGCCACCGCCTCCAGCTCGAGCCGAAGCTCCAGCAGCTCAAGCGGGAGGCCGTGGCGCTGATGCAGTCGGGACTGGCGCCGTGGCAGGTGGTGAAGGCGCTCAAGACCTACGTGTACCCCAAGGTCGAGTACGCGCTTCGCCACCTCCGACCGCTCCAGTCCCAGTTGCAGGGCTTCGACCGCACGGTCGCGCGCGGAATGCGGCACCTGCTGTGCCTGCCCCGGTCCACCACCAACGAATTCCTGTACACGCCGGTGTCTAGCGGTGGACTGGGGCTGCAGACGCTGGTAGAGATGCACCAGGCGCTGCAGGTGGCACACGCATGGCAAGTGCTGCACTCCAAGGACCCTGCCGTCGTCGCCATCGCCACGACGCAGGTGTGCCAAGTGGCCCGCAAGCGCTACCGCCTGCAGGAAGAACATTGGCGTGGGCGGGACGAGGAGCTCGTGAGGCTGTTCCTCAACTCCGACCTCGCCGCCTCGCCCCACGCTGAGGCACTGCGCCGCAATGGCGACATCGGGTCGCTGTGGGTGGACGTGCAGCGCATCATGCGCACGCGCCACCTACAGCTAGAGCACCGCGCCGACACGCACGACCCATTCGGCCTCCGCGTGCCGCATCACGATAAGTGGCTTGACCACAAAACCGTGTTGCGGCACGTGCGCCTACACATGAAGATCCGCCACCAGACCCGATGGAAGGGTCTGGCGGACCAGGGCAAGACGGTGCGTGTGCACGGCGGCCTAGGCGCCAAGTTTGTGACGACCGGGGCGGGCCTGTCGGACGACGACTACCGCTTCGGCGTGAAGGCCCGCCTCAACCAGGTCGACACGAACGCCGTGCTCAAGCGCAAGCGGCTGCGGTCGCACAAGACCTGCAGGGACCCGACCTGCTCCTCGGCCGAGACGCTGGCCCATGTCCTCAACCATTGCGAATCCAACATGGACGCAATCCGCCAGCGTCATGATGACGCCTTGGAGCAGATCGGGTCCAAGATCCGTAACGCGCTCGAGCGCGGCAAGTCGACCGCGGAGCTGCGCCTGAACCAGACGGTACCCGAGTACACAGGCGCAGCTCTGCGACCGGACATCGTACTGCGGAACGTGGCCGTCAAGAAGATGGTGATCGCCGACTTGGCGGTCACGTTCGAAGAGCACGCGGCCGGCGCCCGCCACTCCTCGCTGCAACTCAGCCACGACCACAAGACACTCAAGTACCAACCGATCGTGGCGGAGCTGCGGCTCAAGGGGTGGCAGGTGCAGACGGCTGCGATTGTGTACGGGTCGCTGGGCTCGGTGCAGCCCAGCAACTTCAAGACGTACACCGAGAAGTTGAAGCTGCACAAGCGCGAGGCTCGACAGCTGGACCTTCAGCTGTCGAGCCACTGCATCCGTGCCAGTCACCGCATCTGGGGCTGGCACTGCCGGCACCACCGCGAAGGACAACGGAGCGGCAACGCCTCGCGAGCACCGCGTGGGTCTGGGGGGGGGCCCGCGGCGCACATCGCAGGCTCGGGCACGGCGGTAAGCTGGTCATTTGACCAACAGGGCACTACCCAGGTAGGGAACCGCCCTTCAAAAACCCAGGAAGACACAAACACCCTCCCTTTAGTGACATGCACATTTTAGCCTACATTTTAGTTACGGAGAGGTTACTAACTGGTAAACACGAACACACATTCTGTTCTAATCAGTGTGAAAACTGGTTTCCCTGCCGTCGGTGGGGTCTTTTTCACATTTATTTCTGGACAATCCCATAAGTAACTAGCTTGCTAGGTACTTACGGGACGGTCTCCGGGGGCTTTCACCACTACCCCCGCGAGGCCAACTACATTCGATCTTCTCTACCTTTCTTACCTTCTCTGCCTACGGGCCGGCCCTTCACCTCCGCATCGCCGCATGCGCTTCTGGTGGCCGGATTGGCAGCCCCGGGAGCGCTCGCCGTCCTCCGACAGCGAGTGCTCCACGGCCAGCCACTCCAGCCTCGCCAGCGACGCGTCTTTTTATAGCGCGGCCAGCGACGGGGCGGGAGCGGCTGAGCTGGCGGACGTCCGGGCGGGGGCGGATCCGCTAGGGCTTCGGTTACGCATTGTGGATCCGCCCGCCCCCGTTTTAGGCTCGGCCGAGCCCGAAATGGCCGCCGGCGACCCTCCACGCGCGGCGCCGCTGCTCGGCGCCGGCGAGGAGTTGGGCGGCGCAACTTCGGGCACGGGTCCGGGACCCGCTGCGCCCTGCGCGCCCATTGCGGGACCGCGGGCCGGGCCCTCTGGCAGCCAAGCCGAGGCCCGGTCCGCCACTTCAACCTCGCGTCGCTTCGCGGCGACGGCGAGCGGACGCGGGCCCGCGGACCGTCCGCCGGGCGGGACCGGGCCCCGTTCACTAGGTTTTACTATGGCCGGATCCCCGGCCTCTCGTGCGCCGCGCAGCACGCTCGGCCGGGCCGAAGAACACGGCCTCGAGGATGCGGCGCTTCGGCGAGGCGCGCGGAGCGGCGGCTCCTGCGCAGCCCCCACGCCCCCCACGGACCCCCAAGCGCGCCGGTTGGCTGCCCAAGACCCCCAGCTCGCCGCTCGTGCGCCCGCCGCCGCCCCAGACCCCCCCCCCCCCCCCCGTTGATGTGGCAGGACCCGGCAGGGCGGCCGGCAGGCTGCCCGATCCGGTAGCGCCCGGGGCGGCGCTCGCAGCGGCCACGGCGCGGGCCCTGGCGGTCTGCCAGCAGCCCAGCAGCCCGGACTACGACGACAGCGAGGACGACGACGGCGAGGACGGCCACGACGCCGCCGCCAGCAGCCCCCAAGACCCCGAGACTGTGGCTGGCCGACCCGGCAGGGCGGCCGGCACGCTGCCCGTTGGTAGAGCGCCCGCAGCCCCTACGGCGCGCGCTCCCACGGGCAGTCCGGACCTCGACGACCTCCGCCGCGCCCAGAGCGGCGAGGACGCGGACACCGGCGGCGCTGCCGCCCCCCAAGACCCCGCGAATGTTGCTAGCCGACCCGGCAGGGCGGCCGGCAGGCTGCCCGCCGGTGCAGCGCCCACGACCGCCGCTACTCGCGTGCGCGCGGCCCTCCAGGACCCCCCGGACCCCGACGACCTCCGCCGCGGCCGAGGCGGCGAGGACGACGACGCTAGCGGCGCTGCCGCCGGACCAGACCCCCGAATGATCGATCGCCCACCCGGCAGGGCGGCCGGCAGGCTGCCCGCCGGTGGAGCGGGTCTTGCCGCCGCTGCTCACGCTGCAGCGGCCGGCCACGTGCCCACCGAGCACCAGGGCGTCGACGGCGACGACGAGGACGCCCAAGACGACCGCGACGACGCCGCCAGGACCCCGCCGGACCCCGCGAATGTGCTGCCCCAACCCGGCAGGGCGGGCGGCATGCTCGCCGAGGGTGGAGCTCTGGCACCTCCGCCACCAAGCCCAGCTGCGGTTGCCACTGCCGCCGAGGCAGCAGCAGCCGCAGCTACCCAAGCTGCAGCAGCCCCTGTTGAGCGCGCCGCCGTGAGGCACCGCGCGCGCGCTGCGCCGACTCGACAACGATACTACCAGCCACGCGCGCGCGCGGAGCCCACGACAGGCGACGCGCTCAGCAGGAGCAGGCGCTGCAAGGACTACGGCGACCACGAGGCCAAGACGAAGGAGAGCGATGCCGCGGCGGCCAAGCTAGCGGCCGCGCAAGCAGCACCGAGGACCCAGCTCCAGCACATTGAGCCGGACGACGGCCAGCAGGGCCCGGTGCAGGCGACGTACGCGCACGACGCTGCCCAGTTCGAGTGCGCGTTGTGCGCATACGTCGCCACGGATCTCGGGACGCTCGTGGCGCATCGCCGAGCAGCACACCACGGCACCCGCTTCCAAGACATCTTCTCCAGCGGGTGCGGGTGCTCGCTCATCTTCTTCTCGCGGATCGTGGCGGCGTGCCACGCTCAAGCGTGCACCCAGCGCAACCCTTCAGCCGCGGCCGCCACCCCCACGACGGCCCGCGCCTCGGAGACAGCAGTGCCACCCCCGACACCTGTTGACCCCCCGACGCGGCTCGAGGCTGCTGCGACCCCCACTAGCAGCCTCGCCGCAGCAAGGACTGCCGCCACAGCAGCCGCACCACGTGGCACTGCGGTGGCAGACACCGCCAACTTGCAGAGCGCTGTGCCCGCCGCCCCCAAGACCCCTGGACACCAGCACGTCCCCCCCGTGCTGGTGCCCACCCCTGCTCGTCATGTACAGGTCACCGGCAAGCGACGCCGGCTCAACCCGCCCGCCAGCGCCACCACCACCTCCACACGAACGACTGCGACGTCGACGGTGCCGCCGGACGTGGAGATGACGCCGCCACGGGCGGAGCCGATGACAACGGTGGGCCCACCCGTGCTGGACGGCCACCCCGCTGAGGTGGCCCCACACCCGGACGTCGAGATGACACCGGCACCGGAGATCACAGCGACGTCCAAGGAGCAGGAGACACTGGCGACCATGGAGAAGGAGACGACGACGACCTCGGAGACGGAGACGCCAACGACGACAACGACGACAGCGACTGCGACGACGATGACGCCGCCGCCTCCGGCGGGACGAGCAACGCGCTGGGGCCCAAGACCCGGCGCGGACACCACTGCTCAGGCGGTAAGCGACGAGCAGGCTGCTAACCCGGCAGCGCACCGACCTCTGGGCTCCGCTGCACCGGTCACCGATGCAACACGGTGGGGTCCACGTCACGGCGCGATCGGGGCAGCAGCTGTAGCCCGCCTGCTCACCGGCCTACCGACGGCACCAGCGCCAGCGACTCGGCGGCCTGCTTCGGCTCAGCGCTGCCCAGACCGGCCTACTCCCTCAGCAGCTCCGACGACTGCCTCCGCCGCGATGGACATCGACGGCGGACCACCTGTGACGGAACCCTGGGTGCTCCGCTTCGACGGTGCATGCCGCAGGAACCCCGGCCCTGGCGGAGCTGGTGCTGCCTTGTTCAAGCCGTGCGGAGCCGTGGCGTGGACGTGCTCGCACTACATGCCAAGCAGCAGCGAGACCAACAACACCGCCGAGTACACGGCGCTGCTGCTTGGCGTGCAGAGTGCCGTCCACCACGGCGCCACACACCTGGAAATTGAGGGCGACAGCCATCTAGTTGTGGCGCAGGTCAAGGGCACCTTCGCCTGCAGAAACCCGCGCCTCCGACAACTACGCAACCGCGTGCGCCACGCCCTCCGCGCCGTGACGTCCTTCACACTCAAGCACATTGACAGGAAGGCGAACGCGCACGCGGACAGACTAGCCAACAGGGCGCTCGACCTCAGGCGCTCGCTGGTCGAGTGCGGCGTGCACCAAGGAGCCCTGGACGACTGCCTCCGACCGACCCCCGACGGACCTGGTCAGGAGCGGCCGGCCGCAGCACCAGCGCCGGCTGCCACCCCAACAGTAGCAGCAACCGACGGCAACAACAGCGAAGACGAGGAAGCCGAGGTGGCGGCCCGTGGTGGCGGAGAGGTCTTCCCTACGCTACCCATTGGACCAGGCTCCACCCCAGCGCGGCAACCTCGGCTCCGCCTTCGTCAACTCACTGACGACGAGTCCGAGACCGCGGCAGCGGCCGTGGAGCAGCTTGCGGCGGAGCTGGCGTGCAAGATCACCGACGCCGACAGCTGGACCACCGGCGAGGGCTACATCGGCGCCATCCCGTATCGCCTCCGTGAGGTGCTGCAACCCTTCGCTCCGGCCCAGCCGGTGCCTCGCCCACCACCCCGGTCGCTGCACCGCCGCCCACCACGCGTAACGCGCAACCAGCGTGAGCACCGCCTCGATGAGGCACTGGATGACCTCGCTGCGACGCAGCAGACGACCCCGGGCGACCGACGCGAGATTAGGAAGGCGAGACGGCGAGTAGGGCGCATCCGCGCCTCGATGGCACAGCAGCAGCTCCGACAAGACTTCAGGCGCGACGAGGCGAAGTGCGTCAAGGGCATCCTGCGCAGTGCATCGGCGGAGACAGCTGCCGAAGACCAACACGACACGTGCCCCATCGGCCGCGAGGAACTCCACCGCCACTTCACGGGCACGAGCGCCGAGCGTGCGCCGTTCGACTACGAGGCAGAGAGCGGGGCCGAGTTTCGAGCGGCGACGGCGCGGGCCGAGCGCGCGGCCGAGGCACTTGACGTCTTCGAGGAGGAGCTAACGCTTGACGAGATTGAGGACCAGCTCACGGGGGCCGCGGTGGCATCCAGCCCGGGCCATGATGGCATCGGCTACGACATCTACCGCCGCTTCGCCGCCCAGCTCCTGCCTCTCCTGCACGCCGCCTACGGACTCTGCTGGCGCCATCGGCGCGTGCCCGCCTTGTGGAAGCTCGGCATCGTGCGGCTGATCCACAAGAAGGGCGACCCGCTTCAGCCATGCAACTGGCGGCCAATCTGCCTGCAGCCCACCATTTACAAGCTCTACAGTGGGCTGCTGGCGCGACGACTCTCGCGATTCTTGGAGTCGAACGACCTCCTCCCGATGGCGCAGAAGGGCTTTCGGTCGTTCAACGGGTGCCACGAACACAATTTCGTGGCCACCACGTTGCTCGACCAAACCCGTCGGCTACACCGCAAGCTGTACCAAGTCTGGTACGACTTGCGGAATGCCTTTGGATCGCTTCCGCAGGAGCTGATGTGGCGCGTGCTGGAGGAGCTTGGCGTCGACCGCCGCTTCATCGCGCGATGCCAAGATATCTATGCCGGCTCCGCCTTCGTCATCGGGAACGCAGCGGACGGCGCGACGGACCCCGTGAGGCAGGAGGTGGGCGTCTACCAGGGCTGTCCGCTCAGCCCCCTCCTCTTCATCGTTGCGCTCGTCCCGCTGCTCCGCAGGCTCGAGCAGCTCGACGGCGTTGGTGTGCCACTGGCCGAGGGCGTGCGGCCGTGCACCACGGCCTATGCGGATGACCTGAAGGTCTTCAGCGACAGCGCCGCCGGCATCCGCCAGTGCCACGGCGTTGTCGCCCGCTTCCTGGACTGGACGACGCTGCAAGCGAATCCGGCCAAGTGCGCGAGCCTCGCCGTGACAACGAACGCGCGTGGCAACGTCAAGCGCGACAACAGCCTGCAGCTCGCCATCCACGGCGACACCATCGCTACCCTCAGTCTCCAAGAGAGCTACCGCTACCTGGGGGTGGGCGACGGCTTCAACCATGTGCGCCACCGCCTCCAGCTCGAGCCGAAGCTCCAGCAGCTCAAGCGGGAGGCCGTGGCGCTGATGCAGTCGGGACTGGCGCCGTGGCAGGTGGTGAAGGCGCTCAAGACCTACGTGTACCCCAAGGTCGAGTACGCGCTTCGCCACCTCCGACCGCTCCAGTCCCAGTTGCAGGGCTTCGACCGCACGGTCGCGCGCGGAATGCGGCACCTGCTGTGCCTGCCCCGGTCCACCACCAACGAATTCCTGTACACGCCGGTGTCTAGCGGTGGACTGGGGCTGCAGACGCTGGTAGAGATGCACCAGGCGCTGCAGGTGGCACACGCATGGCAAGTGCTGCACTCCAAGGACCCTGCCGTCGTCGCCATCGCCACGACGCAGGTGTGCCAAGTGGCCCGCAAGCGCTACCGCCTGCAGGAAGAACATTGGCGTGGGCGGGACGAGGAGCTCGTGAGGCTGTTCCTCAACTCCGACCTCGCCGCCTCGCCCCACGCTGAGGCACTGCGCCGCAATGGCGACATCGGGTCGCTGTGGGTGGACGTGCAGCGCATCATGCGCACGCGCCACCTACAGCTAGAGCACCGCGCCGACACGCACGACCCATTCGGCCTCCGCGTGCCGCATCACGATAAGTGGCTTGACCACAAAACCGTGTTGCGGCACGTGCGCCTACACATGAAGATCCGCCACCAGACCCGATGGAAGGGTCTGGCGGACCAGGGCAAGACGGTGCGTGTGCACGGCGGCCTAGGCGCCAAGTTTGTGACGACCGGGGCGGGCCTGTCGGACGACGACTACCGCTTCGGCGTGAAGGCCCGCCTCAACCAGGTCGACACGAACGCCGTGCTCAAGCGCAAGCGGCTGCGGTCGCACAAGACCTGCAGGGACCCGACCTGCTCCTCGGCCGAGACGCTGGCCCATGTCCTCAACCATTGCGAATCCAACATGGACGCAATCCGCCAGCGTCATGATGACGCCTTGGAGCAGATCGGGTCCAAGATCCGTAACGCGCTCGAGCGCGGCAAGTCGACCGCGGAGCTGCGCCTGAACCAGACGGTACCCGAGTACACAGGCGCAGCTCTGCGACCGGACATCGTACTGCGGAACGTGGCCGCCAAGAAGATGGTGATCGCCGACTTGGCGGTCACGTTCGAAGAGCACGCGGCCGGCGCCCGCCACTCCTCGCTGCAACTCAGCCACGACCACAAGACACTCAAGTACCAACCGATCGTGGCGGAGCTGCGGCTCAAGGGGTGGCAGGTGCAGACGGCTGCGATTGTGTACGGGTCGCTGGGCTCGGTGCAGCCCAGCAACTTCAAGACGTACACCGAGAAGTTGAAGCTGCACAAGCGCGAGGCTCGACAGCTGGACCTTCAGCTGTCGAGCCACTGCATCCGTGCCAGTCACCGCATCTGGGGCTGGCACTGCCGGCACCACCGCGAAGGACAACGGAGCGGCAACGCCTCGCGAGCACCGCGTGGGTCTGGGGGGGGCCCGCGGCGCACATCGCAGGCTCGGGCACGGCGGTAAGCTGGTCATTTGACCAACAGGGCACTACCCAGGTAGGGAACCGCCCTTCAAAAACCCAGGAAGACACAAACACCCTCCCTTTAGTGACATGCACATTTTAGCCTACATTTTAGTTACGGAGAGGTTACTAACTGGTAAACACGAACACACATTCTGTTCTAATCAGTGTGAAAACTGGTTTCCCGACTTTTAGTTGGGTCTTTTTCACATTCATTTTTGGAACTTCCGAGAATGCTAGCTTGCTAGTTTTTCTGGGAGCGGTCTCCGGGGGCTTTCACCACCTCCCCCGCGAGGCCAACCACTCCACTTATCTTCTCTATTTTAAATTGTTCTTATTTTACACCACCATTTGCTAATGCCATATTGCCATTATGTATTGTCACATTTTGACTTATTGCTATATTTCAGAATGCTATCGTTATAAATCATAATTCTATCGCTATATTTCTTAATGTTATTGCTATATTTTGACCTGGCCACTCCTAATTTTTTATTCTGACGTTTCACGTATCACACGTCATTACAAATACTCGGCTCTGCTTAGGGTTGTGGAGACTTATCCACACAAATACCTTCTCGGCCTTTTGGCTAAGATCAAGTGTAGTATCTGTTCTAATCAGTGTGAAAACTGGTTTCCCTGCCGTCGGTGGGGTCTTTTTCACATTTATTTCTGGACAATCCCATAAGTAACTAGCTTGCTAGGTACTTACGGGACGGTCTCCGGGGGCTTTCACCACTACCCCCGCGAGGCCAACTACATTCGATCTTCTCTACCTTTCTTACCTTCTCTGCCTACGGGCCGGCCCTTCACCTCCGCATCGCCGCATGCGCTTCTGGTGGCCGGATTGGCAGCCCCGGGAGCGCTCGCCGTCCACCGACAGCGAGTGCTCCACGGCCAGCCACTCCAGCCTCGCCAGCGACGCGTCTTTTTATAGCGCGGCCAGCGACGGGGCGGGAGCGGCATGAGCTGGCGGACGTCCGGGCGGGGGCGGATCCGCTAGGGCTTCGGTTACGCATTGTGGATCCGCCCGCCCCCGTTTTAGGCTCGGCCGAGCCCTGAAATGGCCGCCGGCGACCCTCCACGCGCGGCGCCGCTGCTCGGCGCCGGCGAGGAGTTGGGCGGCGCAACTTCGGGCACGGGTCCGGGACCCGCTGCGCCCTGCGCGCCCATTGCGGGACCGCGGGCCGGGCCCTCTGGCAGCCAAGCCGAGGCCCGGTCCGCCACTTCAACCTCGCGTCGCTTCGCGGCGACGGCGAGCGGACGCGGGCCCGCGGACCGTCCGCCGGGCGGGACCGGGCCCCGTTCACTAGGTTTTACTATGGCCGGATCCCCGGCCTCTCGTGCGCCGCGCAGCACGCTCGGCCGGGCCGAAGAACACGGCCTCGAGGATGCGGCGCTTCGGCGAGGCGCGCGGAGCGGCGGCTCCTGCGCAGCCCCCACGCCCCCCACGGACCCCCAAGCGCGCCGGTTGGCTGCCCAAGACCCCCAGCTCGCCGCTCGTGCGCCCGCCGCCGCCCCAGACCCCCCCCCCCCCCCGTTGATGTGGCAGGACCCGGCAGGGCGGCCGGCAGGCTGCCCGATCCGGTAGCGCCCGGGGCGGCGCTCGCAGCGGCCACGGCGCGGGCCCTGGCGGTCTGCCAGCAGCCCAGCAGCCCGGACTACGACGACAGCGAGGACGACGACGGCGAGGACGGCCACGACGCCGCCGCCAGCAGCCCCCAAGACCCCGAGACTGTGGCTGGCCGACCCGGCAGGGCGGCCGGCAGGCTGCCCGCCGGTGGAGCGGGTCTTGCCGCCGCTGCTCACGCTGCAGCGGCCGGCCACGTGCCCACCGAGCACCAGGGCGTCGACGGCGACGACGAGGACGCCCAAGACGACCGCGACGACGCCGCCAGGACCCCGCCGGACCCCGCGAATGTGCTGCCCCAACCCGGCAGGGCGGGCGGCATGCTCGCCGAGGGTGGAGCTCTGGCACCTCCGCCACCAAGCCCAGCTACGGTTGCCACTGCCGCCGAGGCAGCAGCAGCCGCAGCTACCCAAGCTGCAGCAGCCCCTGTTGAGCGCGCCGCCGTGAGGCACCGCGCGCGCGCTGCGCCGACTCGACAACGCTACTACCAGCCACGCGCGCGCGCGGAGCCCACGACAGGCGACGCGCTCAGCAGGAGCAGGCGCTGCAAGGACTACGGCGACCACGAGGCCAAGACGAAGGAGTGCGACGCCGCGGCGGCCAAGCTAGCGGCCGCGCATGCAGCACCGAGGACCCAGCTCCAGCACATTGAGCCGGACGACGGCCAGCAGGGCCCGGTGCAGGCGACGTACGCACACGACGCTGCCCAGTTCGAGTGCGCGTTGTGCGCATACGTCGCCACGGATCTCGGGACGCTCGTGGCGCATCGCCGAGCAGCACACCACGGCACCCGCTTCCAAGACATCTTCTCCAGCGGGTGCCGGTGCTCGCTCATCTTCTTCTCGCGGATCGTGGCGGCGTGCCACGCTCAAGCGTGCACCCAGCGCAACCCTTCAGCCGCGGCCGCCACCCCCACGACGGCCCGCGCCTCGGAGACAGCAGTGCCACCCCCGACACCTGTTGACCCCCCGACGCGGCTCGAGGCTGCTGCGACCCCCACTAGCAGCCTCGCTGCAGCAAGGACTGCCGCCACAGCAGCCGCACCACGTGGCACTGCGGTGGCAGACACCGCCAACTTGCAGAGCGCTGTGCCCGCCGCCCCCAAGACCCCTGGACACCAGCACGTCCCCCCCGTGCTGGTGCCCACCCTTGCTCGTCATGTACAGGTCACCGGCAAGCGACGCCGGCTCAACCCGCCCGCCAGCGCCACCACCACCTCCACACGAACGACTGCGACGTCGACGGTGCCGCCGGACGTGGAGATGACGCCGCCACGGGCGGAGCCGATGACAACGGTGGGCCCACCCGTGCTGGACGGCCACCCCGCTGAGGTGGCCCCACACCCGGACGTCGAGATGACACCGGCACCGGAGATCACAGCGACGTCCAAGGAGCAGGAGACACTGGCGACCATGGAGAAGGAGACGACGACGACCTCGGAGACGGAGACGCCAACGACGACAACGACGACAGCGACTGCGACGACGATGACGCCGCCGCCTCCGGCGGGACGAGCAACGCGCTGGGGCCCAAGACCCGGCGCGGACACCACTGCTCAGGCGGTAAGCGACGAGCAGGCTGCTAACCCGGCAGCGCACCGACCTCTGGGCTCCGCTGCACCGGTCACCGATGCAACACGGTGGGGTCCACGTCACGGCGCGATCGGGGCAACAGCTGTAGCCCGCCTGCTCACCGGCCTACCGACGGCACCAGCGCCAGCGACTCGGCGGCCTGCTTCGGCTCAGCGCTGCCCAGACCGGCCTACTCCCTCAGCAGCTCCGACGACTGCCTCCGCCGCGATGGACATCGACGGCGGACCACCTGTGACGGAACCCTGGGTGCTCCGCTTCGACGGTGCATGCCGCAGGAACCCCGGCCCTGGCGGAGCTGGTGCTGCCTTGTTCAAGCCGTGCGGAGCCGTGGCGTGGACGTGCTCGCACTACATGCCAAGCAGCAGCGAGACCAACAACACCGCCGAGTACACGGCGCTGCTGCTTGGCGTGCAGAGTGCCGTCCACCACGGCGCCACACACCTGGAAATTGAGGGCGACAGCCATCTAGTTGTGGCGCAGGTCAAGGGCACCTTCGCCTGCAGAAACCCGCGCCTCCGACAACTACGCAACCGCGTGCGCCACGCCCTCCGCGCCGTGACGTCCTTCACACTCAAGCACATTGACAGGAAGGCGAACGCGCACGCGGACAGACTAGCCAACAGGGCGCTCGACCTCAGGCGCTCGCTGGTCGAGTGCGGCGTGCACCAAGGAGCCCTGGACGACTGCCTCCGACCGACCCCCGACGGACCTGGTCAGGAGCGGCCGGCCGCAGCACCAGCGCCGGCTGCCACCCCACCAGTAGCAGCAACCGACGGCAACAACAGCGAAGACGAGGAAGCCGAGGTGGCGGCCCGTGATGGCGGAGAGGTCTTCCCTACGCTACCCATTGGACCAGGCTCCACCCCAGCGCGGCAACCTCGGCTCCGCCTTCGTCAACTCACTGACGACGAGTCCGAGACCGCGGCAGCGGCCGTGGAGCAGCTTGCGGCGGAGCTGGCGTGCAAGATCACCGACGCCGACAGCTGGAGCACCGGCGAGGGCTACATCGGCGCCATCCCGTATCGCCTCCGTGAGGTGCTGCAACCCTTCGCTCCGGCCCAGCCAGTGCCTCGCCCACCACCCCGGTCGCTGCACCGCCGCCCACCGCGCGTAACGCGCAACCAGCGTGAGCACCGCCTCGATGAGGCACTGGATGACCTCGCTGCGACGCAGCAGACGACCCCGGGCGACCGACGCGAGATTAGGAAGGCGAGACGGCGAGTAGGGCGCATCCGCGCCTCGATGGCACAGCAGCAGCTCCGACAAGACTTCAGGCGCGACGAGGCGAAGTGCGTCAAGGGCATCCTGCGCAGTGCATCGGCGGAGACAGCTGCCGAAGACCAACACGTCACGTGCCCCATCGGCCGCGAGGAACTCCACCGCCACTTCACGGGCACGAGCGCCGAGCGTGCGCCGTTCGACTACGAGGCAGAGAGCGGGGCCGAGTTTCGAGCGGCGACGGCGCGGGCCGAGCGCGCGGCCGAGGCACTTGACGTCTTCGAGGAGGAGCTAACGCTTGACGAGATTGAGGACCAGCTCACGGGGGCCGCGGTGGCATCCAGCCCGGGCCATGATGGCATCGGCTACGACATCTACCGCCGCTTCGCCGCCCAGCTCCTGCCTCTCCTGCACGCCGCCTACGGACTCTGCTGGCGCCATCGGCGCGTGCCCGCCTTGTGGAAGCTCGGCATCGTGCGGCTGATCCACAAAAGGGCGACCCGCTTCAGCCATGCAACTGGCGGCCGATCTGCCTGCAGCCCACCATTTACAAGCTCTACAGTGGGCTGCTGGCGCGACGACTCTCGCGATTCTTGGAGTCGAACGACCTCCTCCCGATGGCGCAGAAGGGCTTTCGGTCGTTCAACGGGTGCCACGAACACAATTTCGTGGCCACCACGTTGCTCGACCAAACCCGTCGGCTACACCGCAAGCTGTACCAAGTCTGGTACGACTTGCGGAATGCCTTTGGATCGCTTCCGCAGGAGCTGATGTGGCGCGTGCTGGAGGAGCTTGGCGTCGACCGCCGCTTCATCGCGCGATGCCAAGATATCTATGCCGGCTCCGCCTTCGTCATCGGGAACGCAGCGGACGGCGCGACGGACCCCGTGAGACAGGAGGTGGGCGTCTACCAGGGCTGTCCGCTCAGCCCCCTCCTCTTCATCGTTGCGCTCGTCCCGCTGCTCCGCAGGCTCGAGCAGCTCGACGGCGTTGGTGTGCCACTGGCCGAGGGCGTGCGGCCGTGCACCACGGCCTATGCGGATGACCTGAAGGTCTTCAGCGACAGCGCCGCCGGCATCCGCCAGTGCCACGGCGTTGTCGCCCGCTTCCTGGACTGGACGACGCTGCAAGCGAATCCGGCCAAGTGCGCGAGCCTCGCCGTGACAACGAACGCGCGTGGCAACGTCAAGCGCGACAACAGCCTGCAGCTCGCCATCCACGGCGACACCATCGCTACCCTCAGTCTCCAAGAGAGCTACCGCTACCTGGGGGTGGGCGACGGCTTCGACCATGTGCGCCACCGCCTCCAGCTCGAGCCGAAGCTCCAGCAGCTCAAGCGGGAGGCCGTGGCGCTGATGCAGTCGGGACTGGCGCCGTGGCAGGTGGTGAAGGACCAACGTGTACCCCAAGGTCGAGTACGCGCTTCGCCACCTCCGACCGCTCCAGTCCCAGTTGCAGGGCTTCGACCGCACGGTCGCGCGCGGAATGCGGCACCTGCTGTGCCTGCCCCGGTCCACCACCAACGAATTCCTGTACACGCCGGTGTCTAGCGGTGGACTGGGGCTGCAGACGCTGGTAGAGATGCACCAGGCGCTGCAGGTGGCACACGCATGGCAAGTGCTGCACTCCAAGGACCCTGCCGTCGTCGCCATCGCCACGACGCAGGTGTGCCAAGTGGCCCGCAAGCGCTACCGCCTGCAGGAAGAACATTGGCGTGGGCGGGACGAGGAGCTCGTGAGGCTGTTCCTCAACTCCGACCTCGCCGCCTCGCCCCACGCTGAGGCACTGCGCCGCAATGGCGACATCGGGTCGCTGTGGGTGGACGTGCAGCGCATCATGCGCACGCGCCACCTACAGCTAGAGCACCGCGCCGACACGCACGACCCATTCGGCCTCCGCGTGCCGCATCACGATAAGTGGCTTGACCACAAAACCGTGTTGCGGCACGTGCGCCTACACATGAAGATCCGCCACCAGACCCGATGGAAGGGTCTGGCGGACCAGGGCAAGACGGTGCGTGTGCACGGCGGCCTCGGCGCCAAGTTTGTGACGACCGGGGCGGGCCTGTCGGACGACGACTACCGCTTCGGCGTGAAGGCCCGCCTCAACCAGGTCGACACGAACGCCGTGCTCAAGCGCAAGCGGCTGCGGTCGCACAAGACCTGCAGGGACCCGACCTGCTCCTCGGCCGAGATGCTGGCCCATGTCCTCAACCATTGCGAATCCAACATGGACGCAATCCGCCAGCGCCATGATGACGCCTTGGAGCAGATCGGGTCCAAGATCCGTAACGCGCTCGAGCGCGGCAAGTCGACCGCGGAGCTGCGCCTGAACCAGACGGTACCCGAGTACACAGGCGCAGCTCTGCGACCGGACATCGTACTGCGGAACGTGGCCGCCAAGAAGATGGTGATCGCCGACTTGGCGGTCACGTTCGAAGAGCACGCGGCCGGCGCCCGCCACTCCTCGCTGCAGCTCAGCCACGACCACAAGACACTCAAGTACCAACCGATCGTGGCGGAGCTGCGGCTCAAGGGGTGGCAGGTGCAGACGGCTGCGATTGTGTACGGGTCGCTGGGCTCGGTGCAGCCCAGCAACTTCAAGACGTACACCGAGAAGTTGAAGCTGCACAAGCGCGAGGCTCGGCAGCTGGACCTTCAGCTGTCGAGCCACTGCATCCGTGCCAGTCACCGCATCTGGGGCTGGCACTGCCGGCGCCACCGCGAAGGACAACGGAGCGGCAACGCCTCGCGAGCACCGCGTGGGTCTGGGGGGGCCCCGCGGCGCACATCGCAGGCTCGGGCACGGCGGTAAGCTGGTCATTTGACCAACAGGGCACTACCCAGGTAGGGAACCGCCCTTCAAAAACCCAGGAAGACACAAACACCCTCCCTTTAGTGACATGCATATTTTAGCCTACATTTTAGTTACGGAGAGGTTACTAACTGGTAAACACGAACACATATTCTGTTCTAATCAGTGTGAAAACTGGTTTCCCGACTTTTAGTTGGGTCTTTTTCACATTCATTTTTGGAACTTCCGAGAATGCTAGCTTGCTAGTTTTTCTGGGAGCGGTCTCCGGGGGCTTTCACCACCTCCCCCGCGAGGCCAACCACTCCACTTATCTTCTCTATTTTAAATTGTTCTTATTTTACACCACCATTTGCTAATGCCATATTGCCATTATGTATTGTCACATTTTGACTTATTGCTATATTTCAGAATGCTATCGTTATAAATCATAATTCTATCGCTATATTTCTTAATGTTATTGCTATATTTTGACCTGGCCACTCCTAATTTTTTATTCTGACGTTTCACGTATCACACGTCATTACAAATACTCGGCTCTGCTTAGGGTTGTGGAGACTTATCCACACAAATACCTTCTCGGCCTCTTGGCTAAGATCAAGTGTAGTATCTGTTCTAATCAGTGTGAAAACTGGTTTCCCTGCCGTCGGTGGGGTCTTTATCACATTTATTTCTGGACAATCCCATAAGTAACTAGCTTGCTAGGTACTTACTTACGGGACGGTCTCCGGGGGCTTTCACCACTACCCCCGCGAGGCCAACTACATTCGATCTTCTCTACCTTTCTTACCTTCTCTGCCTACGGGCCGGCCCTTCACCTCCGCATCGCCGCATGCGCTTCTGGTGGCCGGATTGGCAGCCCCGGGAGCGCTCGCCGTCCACCGACAGCGAGTGCTCCACGGCCAGCCACTCCAGCCTCGCCAGCGACGCGTCTTTTTATAGCGCGGCCAGCGACGGGGCGGGAGCGGCAGAGCTGGCGGACGTCCGGGCGGGGGCGGATCCGCTAGGGCTTCGGTTACGCATTGTGGATCCGCCCGCCCCCGTTTTAGGCTCGGCCGAGCCTGAAATGGCCGCCGGCGACCCTCCACGCGCGGCGCCGCTGCTCGGCGCCGGCGAGGAGTTGGGCGGCGCAACTTCGGGCACAGGTCCGGGACCCGCTGCGACCTGCGCGCCCATTGCGGGACCGCGGGCCGGGCCCTCTGGCAGCCAAGCCGAGGCCCGGTCCGCCACTTCAACCTCGCGTCGCTTCGCGGCGACGGCGAGCGGACGCGGGCCCGCGGACCGTCCGCCGGGCGGGACCGGGCCCCGTTCACTAGGTTTTACTATGGCCGGATCCCCGGCCTCTCGTGCACCGCGCGGCACGCTTTTCTCGGCCGAGGAAGGCCGGGTCCAAGATGCGGCCGCCGAGGAGGCGCCGCGGAACGACGGCCCCTGCGCGCGCCCCAGGCCTCGCCAGGACCCCCAAGCGCGCCGGTTGGCTGGCCAAGATCCCCAGCTCGCCGCTCCAGTGCGCGGTGCCGCCCGAGACCCCCCCGTTGATGTGGCAGGACCCGGCAGGGCGGCCGGCAGGCTGCCCGCCGGTGGAGCGGGTCTTGCCGCCGCTGCTCACGCTGCAGCGGCCGGCCACGTGCCCACCGAGCACCAGGGCGTCGACGGCGACGACGAGGACGCCCAAGACGAGCGCGACGACGCCGCCAGGACCCCGCCGGACCCCGCGAATGTGCTGCCCCAACCCGGCAGGGCGGGCGGCATGCTCGCCGAGGGTGGAGCTCTGGCACCTCCGCCACCAAGCCCAGCTACGGTTGCCACTGCCGCCGAGGCAGCAGCAGCCGCAGCTACCCAAGCTGCAGCAGCCCCTGTTGAGCGCGCCGCCGTGAGGCACCGCGCGCGCGCTGCGCCGACTCGACAACGCTACTACCAGCCACGCGCGCGCGCGGAGCCCACGACAGGCGACGCGCTCAGCAGGAGCAGGCGCTGCAAGGACTACGGCGACCACGAGGCCAAGACGAAGGAGTGCGACGCCGCGGCGGCCAAGCTAGCGGCCGCGCAAGCAGCACCGAGGACCCAGCTCCAGCACATTGAGCCGGACGACGGCCAGCAGGGCCCGGTGCAGGCGACGTACGCACACGACGCTGCCCAGTTCGAGTGCGCGTTGTGCGCATACGTCGCCACGGATCTCGGGACGCTCGTGGCGCATCGCCGAGCAGCACACCACGGCACCCGCTTTCAAGACATCTTCTCCAGCGGGTGCCGGTGCTCGCTCATCTTCTTCTCGCGGATCGTGGCGGCGTGCCACGCTCAAGCGTGCACCCAGCGCAACCCTTCAGCCGCGGCCGCCACCCCCACGACGGCCCGCGCCTCGGAGACAGCAGTGCCACCCCCGACACCTGTTGACCCCCCGACGCGGCTCGAGGCTGCTGCGACCCCCACTAGCAGCCTCGCCGCAGCAAGGACTGCCGCCACAGCAGCCGCACCACGTGGCACTGCGGTGGCAGACACCGCCAACTTGCAGAGCGCTGTGCCCGCCGCCCCCAAGACCCCTGGACACCAGCACGTCCCCCCCGTACTGGTGCCCACCCCCGCTCGCCATGTGCAGATTACAGGCAAGCGACGCCGGCTCAACCCGCCCGCCAGCGCCACCACCACCTCCACACGAACGACTGCGACGTCGACGGTGCCGCCGGACGTGGAGATGACGCCGCCACGGGCGGAGCCGATGACAACGGTGGGCCCACCCGTGCTGGACGGCCACCCCGCTGAGGTGGCCCCACACCCGGACGTCGAGATGACACCGGCACCGGAGATCACAGCAACGTCCAA
The DNA here is from genome assembly GCA_016169955.1 of Phytophthora vignae f. sp. vignae. Lineage (NCBI taxonomy): Eukaryota > Oomycota > Peronosporomycetes > Peronosporales > Peronosporaceae > Phytophthora > Phytophthora vignae. The sequence goes on from JABJUM010000113.1 coordinate 70,839, forward strand.
GGAGCAGGAGACACTGGCGACCATGGAGAAGGAGACGACGACGACCTCGGAGACGGAGACGCCAACGACGACAACGACGACAGCGACTGCGACGACGATGACGCCGCCGCCTCCGGCGGGACGAGCAACGCGCTGGGGCCCAAGACCCGGCGCGGACACCACTGCTCAGGCGGTAAGCGACGAGCAGGCTGCTAACCCGGCAGCGCACCGACCTCTGGGCTCCGCTGCACCGGTCACCGATGCAACACGGTGGGGTCCACGTCACGGCGCGATCGGGGCAGCAGCTGTAGCCCGCCTGCTCACCGGCCTACCGACGGCACCAGCGCCAGCGACTCGGCGGCCTGCTTCGGCTCAGCGCTGCCCAGACCGGCCTACTCCCTCAGCAGCTCCGACGACTGCCTCCGCCGCGATGGACATCGACGGCGGACCACCTGTGACGGAACCCTGGGTGCTCCGCTTCGACGGTGCATGCCGCAGGAACCCCGGCCCTGGCGGAGCTGGTGCTGCCTTGTTCAAGCCGTGCGGAGCCGTGGCGTGGACGTGCTCGCACTACATGCCAAGCAGCGGCGAGACCAACAACACCGCCGAGTACACGGCGCTGCTGCTTGGCGTGCAGAGTGCCGTCCACCACGGCACCACGCACCTGGAGATCGAAGGCGATAGCCACCTCGTGGTGGCCCAAGTCAAGGGCACCTTCGCCTGCCGGAATCCGCGCCTACGCCAGCTGCGCAACCGCGTGCGTCACGCCCTCCGTGCCGTCACCTCCTTCACACTCAGGCACATCGACCGGAAGGCGAACGCGCACGCGGACAGGCTGGCTAACCGGGCGCTCGACCTGAAGCGCTCGCTAGCCGAGTGCGGTGAGCACCAAGGGGCGATGGCAAGCTGCCTGCAGCTGATGACCGCGCAGCAACACCAGCTCGAGCAGCCCGCTTCCACGGCACGCACTGCCTGCGCACCCACGCACGCCGAGCCTGTTGACGACCACGACGACGACGTTGAAGCCGAGATCGCCGCGCGCGACGGCGGCGAGGCGTTCCCCACGCTGCCCATCGGGCCCGGGTCGGCTCCAGCGCGGCAGCCGCGCCTTCGACTGCGGAAGCTGACTGAAGACGAACAGGAAGCCGCGGCGTCGGCCCTGCAGGCCATGGCGGAGGAGCTCGCTTGCAAGATTGAAGACGCTGACAGCTGGACCTCCGGAGACGGCTACATCAGCGCCATCCCCGGACGCATCCGGGAGGTGCTGCAGCCCTTCACGGCAGCTCCACCCCGCCCTCACCCGCCACAACAGCAGCGCCGGCGACCGCCCCGTGTGACGCGCAACCAGCGCGAGCATCGCCTCGACGAGGCTCTCGATGAGATGGCGGCGGTGCAGCAGGAGCGACCCGCCAGCAGATCAGCGGTCCGCCGTGCGCGGCGACGTGTCGGCCGGATCCGCGCCTCGATGCGCCAGCAGCAGCTGCGCCACGACTTCGCCCGCAACGAGAGCAAGTGCGTCGAGGACATTCTGCGCGCGGCGTCGGCGGAGGCTGCAGCGGAGGAGCACCCGGAAACGTGCCCCATCGACTCGGCCTCGCTCCACGAGCACTTCACGGCGGTGAACTCGCCCCGCATCAACTTCCAGCCGGACGAAGCGTGCGGGGCGATGTTCCGCGAAGCGATGGCGGACGTCGGGACCCCGCAGGAGCAGCGGAGCGCACTCATGGACGAGCTGACGATGGACGAGGTGGAGGACCAGCTCATGCAGGCGGCCGCGAACTCCAGCCCCGGCCATGACGGCGTGGGCTACGACATCTACAAGAAGTTCGCGGCGCAGCTGGTCCCCCTCCTCCACGCAGCCTTCCAGTTCTGCTGGAGCCACCGCCGGGTGCCCGCCTTGTGGAAGGTGGGCTTCGTCCGCCTCATCCACAAGAAGGGCGACCCGAACGACCCGGCGAACTGGCGGCCGATCTGCCTGCAGACCGCGATCTACAAGCTCTACAGCGGTCTGCTGGCGCGTCGGCTGTCCGCGTACCTGGAGGCGAACGCGCTGCTGCCCATGGCGCAGAAGGGGTTCAGGGCGTACAATGGTTGCCACGAGCACAACTTCGTGGCAACCACGCTCCTGGACCAGACCCGACGCATGCACCGCAGGCTGTACCAGGTCTGGTACGACCTGCGGAACGCGTTCGGGTCCGTTCACCAGGACATGCTGTGGTATGTGCTCCGCCTACTCGGCGTTGAGAGCGCTTTCGTCGAGCGCTGCGACGACATCTACGAGGACTCGCACTTCGTCGTCGGCAACGCGGCCGACGGAGCGACGGAACCAGTGCGGCAGGAGGTGGGTGTGTACCAAGGCTGCCCGCTCAGCCCCCTCCTGTTCATCGCCGCACTGGTGCCGTTGCTCCGAGCATTGGAGAAGCTCGACGGAGTGGGTGTCGCGTTGGCGGACGGGGTGCGGCCATGCTCCACCGCCTACGCCGACGACCTCAAGGTGTTCAGCGACAGCGCGGCCGGCATCAAACGCTGCCACGCTGTCGTTGAGAAGTTCTTGGAATGGACGGGGTTGCAGGCCAACCCAGGCAAGTGCGCCTTCCTGGCCGTGACGCGCAACGCGCGCGGCAACCCCGCCCACGACAAGGACATGAAGCTGTCGCTCCACGACGAGGAGGTCTCAAGCATCAAGCTGCATGACAGCTACCGCTACCTGGGGGTGGGCGACGGCTTCGACCACGTGCGCCACCGTCTCCAGCTCGAACCCAAGCTGCAGCAGATCAAGCGGGAAGCGGTGGCGCTGATGCAGTCGGGGCTGGCGCCGTGGCAGGTGGTGAAGGCGCTCAAGACCTACGTCTACCCCAAGGTACGCGCTTCGCCACCTCCGCCCGCTCCAGTCCCAACTGCAGGGCTTTGACCGCGCAGTCGCCAAGGGTCTGCGGCATCTGCTACGCCTGCCCCGCTCGGCGACCAACGAGGTGCTCTACGCACCTACGTCGAGCGGTGGCTTGGGGCTCCAGCCGCTGGTGGAGATGCACCGCGCGCTGCAGATCGCCCACGCGTGGCAGATGCTGCACTCCAAGGACCCGGCGATCAGGGAGGTGGCGCGCGCACAGGTGTGCCAGGTGGCCCGCAAGCGCCACCGCCTCCGCGACGAACATTGGCGCGGGCGTGACGACGAGCTCGTGCGGTGTTACCTCAACTCCGAGCTCGCCGCCTCGCCCCACGCGGAAGCGCTGCGCCGCCACGGCGACATCGGGTCGCTGTGGTCCGACGTGCAGAGGTGGCTGCGCATCTACCACCTCAGCCTGGCGGTGCGGGACGACCGCGACGGCCAGGACCCGCTCGGCCTTCGCGTGCCGCACCACGCCAAGTGGCTCGACCACAAGAGCGTGTTGCGGCACGTCAAACTGCACCTCAAGATCCGCCACCAGACCCGATGGAAGGGTCTGGCGGACCAAGGCAAGACGGTGCGGGCCCACGGCGGTGTCGGCGCCAAGTTCGTGTCGACTGGGGCGGGCCTGTCGGACGACGACTACCGCTTCGGCGTGAAGGCCCGCCTCAACCAGATCGACACGAACGCCGTGCTCAAGCGCAAGCGGCTGCGGTCGCACACGACCTGCAGGGACCCGACCTGCTCCTCGGCCGAGATGCTGGCCCATGTCCTCAACCATTGCGAATCCAACATGGACGCAATCCGCCAGCGTCATGATGACGCCTTGGAGCAGATCGGGTCCAAGATCCGTAACGCGCTCGAGCGCGGCAAGTCGACCGCGGAGCTGCGCCTGAACCAGACGGTACCCGAGTACACAGGCGCAGCTCTGCGACCGGACATCGTACTGCGGAACGTGGCCGCCAAGAAGATGGTGATCGCCGACTTGGCGGTCACGTTCGAAGAGCACGCGGCCGGCGCCCGCCACTCCTCGCTGCAGCTCAGCCACGACCACAAGACACTCAAGTACCAACCGATCGTGGCGGAGCTGCGGCTCAAGGGGTGGCAGGTGCAGACGGCTGCGATCGTGTACGGGTCGCTGGGCTCGGTGCAGCCCAGCAACTTCAACACCTACACGGAGAAGTTGAAGTTGCACAAGCGCGAGGCTCGACAGCTGGACCTTCAGCTATCGAGCCACTGCATCCGCGCCAGCCACCGCATCTGGGGCTGGCACTGCCGGCGCCACCGCGAAGGACAACGGAGCGGCAACGCCTCGCGAGCGCCGCGTGGGTCTGGGGGGGCCCCGCGGCGCACACCGCAGGCTCGGGCACGGCGGTAAGCTGGTCATTTGACCAACAGAGCACTACCCAGGTAGGGAACCGCCCTTCAAAAACCCAGGTAGACACAAACACCCTCCCTTTAGTGACATGCATATTTTAGCCTACATTTTAGTTACGGAGAGGTTACTAACTGGTAAACACGAACACATATTCTGTTCTAATCAGTGTGAAAACTGGTTTCCCGACTTTTAGTTGGGTCTTTTTCACATTCATTTTTGGAACTTCCGAGAATGCTAGCTTGCTAGTTTTTCTGGGAGCGGTCTCCGGGGGCTTTCACCACCTCCCCCGCGAGGCCAACCACTCCACTTATCTTCTCTATTTTAAATTGTTCTTATTTTACACCACCATTTGCTAATGCCATATTGCCATTATGTATTGTCACATTTTGACTTATTGCTATATTTCAGAATGCTATCGTTATAAATCATAATTCTATCGCTATATTTCTTAATGTTATTGCTATATTTTGACCTGGCCACTCCTAATTTTTTATTCTGACGTTTCACGTATCACACGTCATTACAAATACTCGGCTCTGCTTAGGGTTGTGGAGACTTATCCACACAAATACCTTCTCGGCCTCTTGGCTAAGATCAAGTGTAGTATCTGTTCTAATCAGTGTGAAAACTGGTTTCCCTGCCGTCGGTGGGGTCTTTTTCACATTTATTTCTGGACAATCCCATAAGTAACTAGCTTGCTAGGTACTTACGGGACGGTCTCCGGGGGCTTTCACCACTACCCCCGCGAGGCCAACTACATTTGATCTTCTCTACCTTTCTTGCCTTCTCTGCCTACGGGCCGGCCCTTCACCTCCGCATCGCCGCATGCGCTTCTGGTGGCCGGATTGGCAGCCCCGGGAGCGCTCGCCGTCCACCGACAGCGAGTGCTCCACGGCCAGCCACTCCAGCCTCGCCAGCGACGGGGCGGGAGCGGCTGAGCTGGCGGACGTCCGGGCGGGGGCGGATCCGCTAGGGCTTCGGTTACGCATTGTGGATCCGCCCGCCCCCGTTTTAGGCTCGGCCGAGCCTGAAATGGCCGCCGGCGACCCTCCACGCGCGGCGCCGCTGCTCGGCGCCGGCGAGGAGTTGGGCGGCGCAACTTCGGGCACGGGTCCGGGACCCGCTGCGCCCTGCGCGCCCATTGCGGGACCGCGGGCCGGGCCCTCTGGCAGTCAAGCCGAGGCCCGGTCCGCCACTTCAACCTCGCGTCGCTTCGCGGCGACGGCGAGCGGACGCGGGCCCGCGGACCGTCCGCCGGGCGGGACCGGGCCCCGTTCACTAGGTTTTACTATGGCCGGATCCCCGGCCTCTCATGCGCCGCGCGGCACGCTTTTCTCGGCCGAGGAAGGCCGGGTCCAAGATGCGGCCGCCGAGGAGGCGCCGCGGAACGACGGCCCCTGCGCGCGCCCCAGGCCTCGCCAGGACCCCCAAGCGCGCCGGTTGGCTGGCCAAGATCCCCAGCTCGCCGCTCCAGTGCGCGGTGCCGCCCGAGACCCCCCCGTTGATGTGGCAGGACCCGGCAGGGCGGCCGGCAGGCTGCCCGATCCGGTAGCGCCCGGGGCGGCGCTCGCAGCGGCCACGGCGCGGGCCCTGGCGGTCTGCCAGCAGCCCGGACTACGACGACAGCGAGGACGACGACGGCGAGGACGGCCACGACGCCGCCGCCAGCAGCCCCCAAGACCCCGAGACTGTGGCTGGCCGACCCGGCAGGGCGGCCGGCAGGCTGCCCGCCGGTGGAGCGGGTCTTGCCGCCGCTGCTCACGCTGCAGCGGCCGGCCACGTGCCCACCGAGCACCAGGGCGTCGACGGCGACGACGAGGACGCCCAAGACGACCGCGACGACGCCGCCAGGACCCCGCCGGACCCCGCGAATGTGCTGCCCCAACCCGGCAGGGCGGGCGGCATGCTCGCCGAGGGTGGAGCTCTGGCACCTCCGCCACCAAGCCCAGCTGCGGTTGCCACTGCCGCCGAGGCAGCAGCAGCCGCAGCTACCCAAGCTGCAGCAGCCCCTGTTGAGCGCGCCGCCGTGAGGCACCGCGCGCGCGGAGCCCACGACAGGCGACGCGCTCAGCAGGAGCAGGCGCTGCAAGGACTACGGCTACGACGGAGGCGACTACGAGGCCAAGACGGAGGAGAGCGATGCCGCGGCGGCCAAGCTAGCGGCCGCGCAAGCAGCACCGAGGACCCAGCTCCAGCACATTGAGCCGGACGACGGCCAGCAGGGCCCGGTGCAGGCGACGTACACGCACGACGCTGCCCAGTTCGAGTGCGCGTTGTGCGCATACGTCGCCACGGATCTCGGGACGCTCGTGGCGCATCGCCGAGCAGCACACCACGGCACCCGCTTTCAAGACATCTTCTCCAGCGGGTGCCGGTGCTCGCTCATCTTCTTCTCGCGGATCGTGGCGGCGTGCCACGCTCAAGCGTGCACCCAGCGCAACCCTTCAGCCGCGGCCGCCACCCCCACGACGGCCCGCGCCTCGGAGACAGCAGTGCCACCCCCGACACCTGTTGACCCCCCGACGCGGCTCGAGGCTGCTGCGACCCCCACTAGCAGCCTCGCCGCAGCAAGGACTGCCGCCACAGCAGCCGCACCACGTGGCACTGCGGTGGCAGACACCGCCAACTTGCAGAGCGCTGTGCCCGCCGCCCCCAAGACCCCTGGACACCAGCACGTCCCCCCCGTGCTGGTGCCCACCCCTGCTCGTCATGTACAGGTCACCGGCAAGCGACGCCGGCTCAACCCGCCCGCCAGCGCCACCACCACCTCCACACGAACGACTGCGACGTCGACGGTGCCGCCGGACGTGGAGATGACGCCGCCACGGGCGGAGCCGATGACAACGGTGGGCCCACCCGTGCTGGACGGCCACCCCGCTGAGGTGGCCCCACACCCGGACGTCGAGATGACACCGGCACCGGAGATCACAGCGACGTCCAAGGAGCAGGAGACACTGGCGACCATGGAGAAGGAGACGACGACGACCTCGGAGACGGAGACGCCAACGACGACAACGACGACAGCGACTGCGACGACGATGACGCCGCCGCCTCCGGCGGGACGAGCAACGCGCTGGGGCCCAAGACCCGGCGCGGACACCACTGCTCAGGCGGTAAGCGACGAGCAGGCTGCTAACCCGGCAGCGCACCGACCTCTGGGCTCCGCTGCACCGGTCACCGATGCAACACGGTGGGGTCCACGTCACGGCGCGATCGGGGCAGCAGCTGTAGCCCGCCTGCTCACCGGCCTACCGACGGCACCAGCGCCAGCGACTCGGCGGCCTGCTTCGGCTCAGCGCTGCCCAGACCGGCCTACTCCCTCAGCAGCTCCGACGACTGCCTCCGCCGCGATGGACATCGACGGCGGACCACCTGTGACGGAACCCTGGGTGCTCCGCTTCGACGGTGCATGCCGCAGGAACCCCGGCCCTGGCGGAGCTGGTGCTGCCTTGTTCAAGCCGTGCGGAGCCGTGGCGTGGACGTGCTCGCACTACATGCCAAGCAGCAGCGAGACCAACAACACCGCCGAGTACACGGCGCTGCTGCTTGGCGTGCAGAGTGCCGTCCACCACGGCGCCACACACCTGGAAATTGAGGGCGACAGCCATCTAGTTGTGGCGCAGGTCAAGGGCACCTTCGCCTGCAGAAACCCGCGCCTCCGACAACTACGCAACCGCGTGCGCCACGCCCTCCGCGCCGTGACGTCCTTCACACTCAAGCACATTGACAGGAAGGCGAACGCGCACGCGGACAGACTAGCCAACAGGGCGCTCGACCTCAGGCGCTCGCTGGTCGAGTGCGGCGTGCACCAAGGAGCCCTGGACGACTGCCTCCGACCGACCCCCGACGGACCTGGTCAGGAGCGGCCGGCCGCAGCACCAGCGCCGGCTGCCACCCCACCAGTAGCAGCAACCGACGGCAACAACAGCGAAGACGAGGAAGCCGAGGTGGCGGCCCGTGATGGCGGAGAGGTCTTCCCTACGCTACCCATTGGACCAGGCTCCACCCCAGCGCGGCAACCTCGGCTCCGCCTTCGTCAACTCACTGACGACGAGTCCGAGACCGCGGCAGCGGCCGTGGAGCAGCTTGCGGCGGAGCTGGCGTGCAAGATCACCGACGCCGACAGCTGGAGCACCGGCGAGGGCTACATCGGCGCCATCCCGTATCGCCTCCGTGAGGTGCTGCAACCCTTCGCTCCGGCCCAGCCGGTGCCTCGCCCACCACCCCGGTCGCTGCACCGCCGCCCACCGCGCGTAACGCGCAACCAGCGTGAGCACCGCCTCGATGAGGCACTGGATGACCTCGCTGCGACGCAGCAGACGACCCCGGGCGACCGACGCGAGATTAGGAAGGCGAGACGGCGAGTAGGGCGCATCCGCGCCTCGATGGCACAGCAGCAGCTCCGACAAGACTTCAGGCGCGACGAGGCGAAGTGCGTCAAGGGCATCCTGCGCAGTGCATCGGCGGAGACAGCTGCCGAAGACCAACACGTCACGTGCCCCATCGGCCGCGAGGAACTCCACCGCCACTTCACGGGCACGAGCGCCGAGCGTGCGCCGTTCGACTACGAGGCAGAGAGCGGGGCCGAGTTTCGAGCGGCGACGGCGCGGGCCGAGCGCGCGGCCGAGGCACTTGACGTCTTCGAGGAGGAGCTAACGCTTGACGAGATTGAGGACCAGCTCACGGGGGCCGCGGTGGCATCCAGCCCGGGCCATGATGGCATCGGCTACGACATCTACCGCCGCTTCGCCGCCCAGCTCCTGCCTCTCCTGCACGCCGCCTACGGACTCTGCTGGCGCCATCGGCGCGTGCCCGCCTTGTGGAAGCTCGGCATCGTGCGGCTGATCCACAAGAAGGGCGACCCGCTTCAGCCATGCAACTGGCGGCCAATCTGCCTGCAGCCCACCATTTACAAGCTCTACAGTGGGCTGCTGGCGCGACGACTCTCGCGATTCTTGGAGTCGAACGACCTCCTCCCGATGGCGCAGAAGGGCTTTCGGTCGTTCAACGGGTGCCACGAACACAATTTCGTGGCCACCACGTTGCTCGACCAAACCCGTCGGCTACACCGCAAGCTGTACCAAGTCTGGTACGACTTGCGGAATGCCTTTGGATCGCTTCCGCAGGAGCTGATGTGGCGCGTGCTGGAGGAGCTTGGCGTCGACCGCCGCTTCATCGCGCGATGCCAAGATATCTATGTCGGCTCCGCCTTCGTCATCGGGAACGCAGCGGACGGCGCGACGGACCCCGTGAGACAGGAGGTGGGCGTCTACCAGGGCTGTCCGCTCAGCCCCCTCCTCTTCATCGTTGCGCTCGTCCCGCTGCTCCGCAGGCTCGAGCAGCTCGACGGCGTTGGTGTGCCACTGGCCAAGGGCGTGCGGCCGTGCACCACGGCCTATGCGGATGACCTGAAGGTCTTCAGCGACAGCGCCGCCGGCATCCGCCAGTGCCACGGCGTTGTCGCCCGCTTCCTGGACTGGACGACGCTGCAAGCGAATCCGGCCAAGTGCGCGAGCCTCGCCGTGACAACGAACGCGCGTGGCAACGTCAAGCGCGACAACAGCCTGCAGCTCGCCATCCACGGCGACACCATCGCTACCCTCAGTCTCCAAGAGAGCTACCGCTACCTGGGGGTGGGCGACGGCTTCGACCATGTGCGCCACCGCCTCCAGCTCGAGCCGAAGCTCCAGCAGCTCAAGCGGGAGGCCGTGGCGCTGATGCAGTCGGGACTGGCGCCGTGGCAGGTGGTGAAGGACCAACGTGTACCCCAAGGTCGAGTACGCGCTTCGCCACCTCCGACCGCTCCAGTCCCAGTTGCAGGGCTTCGACCGCACGGTCGCGCGCGGAATGCGGCACCTGCTGTGCCTGCCCCGGTCCACCACCAACGAATTCCTGTACACGCCGGTGTCTAGCGGTGGACTGGGGCTGCAGACGCTGGTAGAGATGCACCAGGCGCTGCAGGTGGCACACGCATGGCAAGTGCTGCACTCCAAGGACCCTGCCGTCGTCGCCATCGCCACGACGCAGGTGTGCCAAGTGGCCCGCAAGCGCTACCGCCTGCAGGAAGAACATTGGCGTGGGCGGGACGAGGAGCTCGTGAGGCTGTTCCTCAACTCCGACCTCGCCGCCTCGCCCCACGCTGAGGCACTGCGCCGCAATGGCGACATCGGGTCGCTGTGGGTGGACGTGCAGCGCATCATGCGCACGCGCCACCTACAGCTAGAGCACCGCGCCGACACGCACGACCCATTCGGCCTCCGCGTGCCGCATCACGATAAGTGGCTTGACCACAAAACCGTGTTGCGGCACGTGCGCCTACACATGAAGATCCGCCACCAGACCCGATGGAAGGGTCTGGCGGACCAGGGCAAGACGGTGCGTGTGCACGGCGGCCTCGGCGCCAAGTTTGTGACGACCGGGGCGGGCCTGTCGGACGACGACTACCGCTTCGGCGTGAAGGCCCGCCTCAACCAGGTCGACACGAACGCCGTGCTCAAGCGCAAGCGGCTGCGGTCGCACAAGACCTGCAGGGACCCGACCTGCTCCTCGGCCGAGACGCTGGCTCATGTCCTCAATCATTGCGAATCCAACATGGACGCAATCCGCCAGCGTCATGGTGACGCCTTGGAGCAGATCGGGTCCAAGATCCGTAACGCGCTCGAGCGCGGCAAGTCGACCGCGGAGCTGCGCCTGAACCAGACGGTACCCGAGTACACAGGCGCAGCTCTGCGACCGGACATCGTACTGCGGAACGTGGCCGCCAAGAAGATGGTGATCGCCGACTTGGCGGTCACGTTCGAAGAGCACGCGGCCGGCGCCCGCCACTCCTCGCTGCAGCTCAGCCACGACCACAAGACACTCAAGTACCAACCGATCGTGGCGGAGCTGCGGCTCAAGGGGTGGCAGGTGCAGACGGCTGCGATTGTATACGTGTCGCTGGGCTCGGTGCAGCCCAGCAACTTCAAGACGTACACCGAGAAGTTGAATCTGCACAAGCGCGAGGCTCGGCAGCTGGACCTTCAGCTGTCGAGCCACTGCATCCGTGCCAGTCACCGCATCTGGGGCTGGCACTGCCGGCGCCACCGCGAAGGACAACGGAGCGGCAACGCCTCGCGAGCACCGCGTGGGTCTGGGGGGGCCCCGCGGCGCACATCGCAGGCTCGGGCACGGCGGTAAGCTGGTCATTTGACCAACAGGGCACTACCCAGGTAGGGAACCGCCCTTCAAAAACCCAGGAAGACACAAACACCCTCCCTTTAGTGACATGCATATTTTAGCCTACATTTTAGTTACGGAGAGGTTACTAACTGGTAAACACGAACACATATTCTGTTCTAATCAGTGTGAAAACTGGTTTCCCGACTTTTAGTTGGGTCTTTTTCACATTCATTTTTGGAACTTCCGAGAATGCTAGCTTGCTAGTTTTTCTGGGAGCGGTCTCCGGGGGCTTTCACCACCTCCCCCGCGAGGCCAACCACTCCACTTATCTTCTCTATTTTAAATTGTTCTTATTTTACACCACCATTTGCTAATGCCATATTGCCATTATGTATTGTCACATTTTGACTTATTGCTATATTTCAGAATGCTATCGTTATAAATCATAATTCTATCGCTATATTTCTTAATGTTATTGCTATATTTTGACCTGGCCACTCCTAATTTTTTATTCTGACGTTTCACGTATCACACGTCATTACAAATACTCGGCTCTGCTTAGGGTTGTGGAGACTTATCCACACAAATACCTTCTCGGCCTTTTGGCTAAGATCAAGTGTAGTATCTGTTCTAATCAGTGTGAAAACTGGTTTCCCTGCCGTCGGTGGGGTCTTTTTCACATTTATTTCTGGACAATCCCATAAGTAACTAGCTTGCTAGGTACTTACTTACGGGACGGTCTCCGGGGGCTTTCACCACTACCCCCGCGAGGCCAACTACACCTTGCATCTTTTCTACCTTTCTTACCTTCTCTGCCTACGGGCCGGCCCTTCACCTCCGCATCGCCGCATGCGCTTCTGGTGGCCGGATTGGCAGCCCCGGGAGCGCTCGCCGTCCACCGACAGCGAGTGCTCCACGGCCAGCCACTCCAGCCTCGCCAGCGACGCGTCTTTTTATAGCGCGGCCAGCGACGGGGCGGGAGCGGCTGAGCTGGCGGACGTCCGGGCGGGGGCGGATCCGCTAGGGCTTCGGTTACGCATTGTGGATCCGCCCGCCCCCGTTTTAGGCTCGGCCGAGCCTGAAATGGCCGCCGGCGACCCTCCACGCGCGGCGCCGCTGCTCGGCGCCGGCGAGGAGTTGGGCGGCGCAACTTCGGGCACAGGTCCGGGACCCGCTGCGACCTGCGCGCCCATTGCGGGACCGCGGGCCGGGCCCTCTGGCAGCCAAGCCGAGGCCCGGTCCGCCACTTCAACCTCGCGTCGCTTCGCGGCGACGGCGAGCGGACGCGGACCCGCGGATCGTCCGCCGGGCGGGACCGGGCCCCGTTCACTAGGTTTTACTATGGCCGGATCCCCGGCCTCTCGTGCACCGCGCGGCACGCTTTTCTCGGCCGAGGAAGGCCGGGTCCAAGATGAGGCCGCCGAGGAGGCGCCGCGGAACGACGGCCCCTGCGCGCGCCCCAGGCCTCGCCAGGACCCCCAAGCGCGCCGGTTGGCTGGCCAAGATCCCCAGCTCGCCGCTCCAGTGCGCGGTGCCGCCCGAGACCCCCCCGTTGATGTGGCAGGACCCGGCAGGGCGGCCGGCAGGCTGCCCGATCCGGTAGCGCCCGGGGCGGCGCTCGCAGCGGCCACGGCGCGGGCCCTGGCGGTCTGCCAGCAGCCCGGACTACGACGACAGCGAGGACGACGACGGCGAGGACGGCCACGACGCCGCCGCCAGCAGCCCCCAAGACCCCGAGACTGTGGCTGGCCGACCCGGCAGGGCGGCCGGCAGGCTGCCCGTTGGTAGAGCGCCCGCAGCCCCTACGGCGCGCGCTCCCACGGGCAGCCCGGACCTCGACGACCTCCGCCGCGCCCAGAGCGGCGAGGACGCGGACACCGGCGGCGCTGCCGCCCCCCAAGACCCCGCGAATGTTGCTAGCCGACCCGGCAGGGCGGCCGGCAGGCTGCCCGCCGGTGCAGCGCCCACGACCGCCGCTACTCGCGTGCGCGCGGCCCTCCAGGACCCCCCGGACCCCGACGACCTCCGCCGCGGCCGAGGCGGCGAGGACGACGACGCTAGCGGCGCTGCCGCCGGACCAGACCCCCGACTGATCGATCGCCCACCCGGCAGGGCGGCCGGCAGGCTGCCCGCTGGTGGAGCGGGTCTTGCCGCCGCTGCTCACGCTGCAGCGGCCGGCCACGTGCCCACCGAGCACCAGGGCGTCGACGGCGACGACGAGGACGCCCAAGACGACCGCGACGACGCCGCCAGGACCCCGCCGGACCCCGCGAATGTGCTGCCCCAACCCGGCAGGGCGGGCGGCATGCTCGCCGAGGGTGGAGCTCTGGCACCTCCGCTACCAAGCCCAGCTGCGGTTGCCATTGCCGCCGAGGCAGCAGCAGCCGCAGCTACCCAAGCTGCAGCAGCCCCTGTTGAGCGCGCCGCCGTGAGGCACCGCGCGCGCGCTGCGCCGACTCGACAACGATACTACCAGCCACGCGCGCGCGCGGAGCCCACGACAGGCGACGCGCTCAGCAGGAGCAGGCGCTGCAAGGAATACGGCGACCACGAGGCCAAGACGAAGGAGAGCGACGCCGCGGCGGCCAAGCTAGCGGCCGCGCAAGCAGCACCGAGGACCCAGCTCCAGCACATTGAGCCGGACGACGGCCAGCAGGGCCCGGTGCAGGCGACGTACGCACACGACGCTGCCCAGTTCGAGTGCGCGTTGTGCGCATACGTCGCCACGGATCTCGGGACGCTCGTGGCGCATCGCCGAGCAGCACACCACGGCACCCGCTTTCAAGACATCTTCTCCAGCGGGTGCCGGTGCTCGCTCATCTTCTTCTCGCGGATCGTGGCGGCGTGCCACGCTCAAGCATACACCCAGCGCAACCCTTCAGCCGCGGCCGCCACCCCCACGACGGCCCGCGCCTCGGAGACAGCAGTGCCACCCCCGACACCTGTTGACCCCCCGACGCGGCTCGAGGCTGCTGCGACCCCCACTAGCAGCCTCGCCGCAGCAAGGACTGCCGCCACAGCAGCCGCACCACGTGGCACTGCGGTGGCAGACACCGCCAACTTGCAGAGCGCTGTGCCCGCCGCCCCCAAGACCCCTGGACACCAGCACGTCCCCCCCGTGCTGGTGCCCACCCCCGCTCGTCATGTGCAGATTACAGGCAAGCGACGCCGGCTCAATCCGACAGCCAGCGCCACCACTTCCTCCTCCCCCACACGGACGACGGAGATAACGCCGGTGCCGCCGGACGTGGAGATGACGCCGCCACCGGAGTCGACGTCGGAGCCCTAGGCACAGAAGCCACCGGCAACCACGGCGACGACGCTGACGACGACGGCAACTGTGACGGTGCGGACGGCGCCCGCGTCCACAGAGACGACGGCATCGCCGCCCCCCGAGCTGGACTACCACCTCGCCGAGGTGGCGCCGCCGACGCTGACGACGGAGACGGAGACGGCGACGCCGACGCTGACGACGGAGGAGACGACAAGGGCGACAGCGACAGCGACAGCGACAGCGACCGCGGCGCCGACGCTGCCGACGCCCCCAACTCACCGAGCAACGCGCTGGGGACCACGACCCAGCACGACCGACACTGCTCAGGCGGTGAGCAACGAGCAGGCTGCTAACCCGGCAGCGCACCGACCTCTGGGCTCCGCTGCACCGGTCACCGGTGCAACACGGTGGGGTCCACGTCACGGCGCGATCGGGGCAGCAGCCGTAGCTCGCCTGCTCACCGGCCTACCGACGGCACCAGCTCCAGCAACCCACCGACTAGCCTCGGCTCGGCGGAGCCGAGACCTGCCCGCTCCACCAGCAGCCCCCACGACAGTCCCGGACGCGATGGACATCGACGGAGGGCCGGCTGTGACGGAGCCCTGGGTGCTCCGCTTCGACGGTGCATGCCGCAGGAACCCGGGGCCAGGCGGAGCTGGTGCCGCGTTGTTCAAGCCGTGCGGAGCCGTGACGTGGACGTGCTCGCACTACATGCCAAGCAGCGGCGAGACCAACAACACCGCCGAGTACACGGCGCTGCTGCTTGGCGTGCAGAGTGCCGTCCACCACGGCACCACGCACCTGGAGATCGAAGGCGATAGCCACCTCGTGGTGGCCCAAGTCAAGGGCACCTTCGCCTGCCGGAATCCGCGCCTACGCCAGCTGCGCAACCGCGTGCGTCACGCCCTCCGTGCCGTCACCTCCTTCACACTCAGGCACATCGACCGGAAGGCGAACGCGCACGCGGACAGGCTGGCTAACCGGGCGCTCGACCTGAAGCGCTCGCTAGCCGAGTGCGGTGAGCACCAAGGGGCGATGGCAAGCTGCCTGCAGCTGATGACCGCGCAGCGACACCAGCTCGAGCAGCCCGCTTCCACGGCACGCACTGCCTGCGCACCCACGCACGCCGAGCCTGTTGACGACCACGACGACGACGTTGAAGCCGAGATCGCCGCGCGCGACGGCGGCGAGGCGTTCCCCACGCTGCCCATCGGGCCCGGGTCGGCTCCAGCGCGGCAGCCGCGCCTTCGACTGCGGAAGCTGACTGAAGACGAACAGGAAGCCGCGGCGTCGGCCCTGCAGGCCATGGCGGAGGAGCTCGCTTGCAAGATTGAAGACGCTGACAGCTGGACCTCCGGAGACGGCTACATCAGCGCCATCCCCGGACGCATCCGGGAGGTGCTGCAGCCCTTCACGGCAGCTCCACCCCGCCCTCACCCGCCACAACAGCAGCGCCGGCGACCGCCCCGTGTGACGCGCAACCAGCGCGAGCATCGCCTCGACGAGGCTCTCGATGAGATGGCGGCGGTGCAGCAGGAGCGACCCGCCAGCAGATCAGCGGTCCGCCGTGCGCGGCGACGTGTCGGCCGGATCCGCGCCTCGATGCGCCAGCAGCAGCTGCGCCACGACTTCGCCCGCAACGAGAGCAAGTGCGTCGAGGACATTCTGCGCGCGGCGTCGGCGGAGGCTGCAGCGGAGGAACACCCGGAAACGTGCCCCATCGACTCGGCCTCGCTCCACGAGCACTTCACGGCGGTGAACTCGCCCCGCATCAACTTCCAGCCGGACGAAGCGTGCGGGGCGATGTTCCGCGAAGCGATGGCGGACGTCGGGGCCCCGCAGGAGCAGCGGAGCGCACTCATGGACGAGCTGACGATGGACGAGGTGGAGGACCAGCTCATGCAGGCGGCCGCGAACTCCAGCCCCGGCCATGACGGCGTGGGCTACGACATCTACAAGAAGTTCGCGGCGCAGCTGGTCCCCCTCCTCCACGCAGCCTTCCAGTTCTGCTGGAGCCACCGCCGGGTGCCCGCCTTGTGGAAGGTGGGCTTCGTCCGCCTCATCCACAAGAAGGGCGACCCGAACGACCCGGCGAACTGGCGGCCGATCTGCCTGCAGACCGCGATCTACAAGCTCTACAGCGGTCTGCTGGCGCGTCGGCTGTCCGCGTACCTGGAGGCGAACGCGCTGCTGCCCATGGCGCAGAAGGGGTTCAGGGCGTACAATGGTTGCCACGAGCACAACTTCGTGGCAACCACGCTCCTGGACCAGACCCGACGCATGCACCGCAGGCTGTACCAGGTCTGGTACGACCTGCGGAACGCGTTCGGGTCCGTTCACCAGGACATGCTGTGGTATGTGCTCCGCCTACTCGGCGTTGAGAGCGCTTTCGTCGGGCGCTGCGACGACATCTACGAGGACTCGCACTTCGTCGTCGGCAACGCGGCCGACGGAGCGACGGAACCAGTGCGGCAGGAGGTGGGTGTGTACCAAGGCTGCCCGCTCAGCCCCCTCCTGTTCATCGCCGCACTGGTGCCGTTGCTCCGAGCATTGGAGAAGCTCGACGGAGTGGGTGTCGCGTTGGCGGACGGGGTGCGGCCATGCTCCACCGCCTACGCCGACGACCTCAAGGTGTTCAGCGACAGCGCGGCCGGCATCAAACGCTGCCACGCTGTCGTTGAGAAGTTCTTGGAATGGACGGGGTTGCAGGCCAACCCAGGCAAGTGCGCCTTCCTGGCCGTGACGCGCAACGCGCGCGGCAACCCCGCCCACGACAAGGACATGAAGCTGTCGCTCCACGACGAGGAGGTCTCAAGCATCAAGCTGCATGACAGCTACCGCTACCTCGGAGTGGGCGACGGCTTCGACCACGTGCGCCACCGTCTCCAGCTCGAACCCAAGCTGCAGCAGATCAAGCGGGAAGCGGTGGCGCTGATGCAGTCGGGGCTGGCGCCGTGGCAGGTGGTGAAGGCGCTCAAGACCTACGTCTACCCCAAGGTCGAGTACGCGCTTCGCCACCTCCGCCCGCTCCAGTCCCAACTGCAGGGCTTTGACCGCGCAGTCGCCAAGGGCCTGCGGCATCTGCTACGCCTGCCCCGCTCGGCGACCAACGAGGTGCTCCACGCACCTACGTCGAGCGGTGGCTTGGGGCTCCAGCCGCTGGTGGAGATGCACCGCGCGCTGCAGATCGCCCACGCGTGGCAGATGCTGCACTCCAAGGACCCGGCGATCAGGGAGGTGGCGCGCGCACAGGTGTGCCAGGTGGCCCGCAAGCGCCACCGCCTCCGCGACGAACATTGGCGCGGGCGTGACGACGAGCTCGTGCGGTGCTACCTCAACTCCGAGCTCGCCGCCTCGCCCCACGCGGAAGCGCTGCGCCGCCACGGCGACATCGGATCGCTGTGGTCCGACGTGCAGAGGTGGCTGCGCATCTACCACCTCAGCCTGGCGGTGCGGGACGACCGCGACGGCCAGGACCCGCTCGGCCTTCGCGTGCCGCACCACGCCAAGTGGCTCGACCACAAGAGCGTGTTGCGGCACGTCAAACTGCACCTCAAGATCCGCCACCAGACCCGATGGAAGGGTCTGGCGGACCAAGGCAAGACGGTGCGGGCCCACGGCGGTGTCGGCGCCAAGTTCGTGTCGACTGGGGCGGGTCCTGTCGGACGACGACTACCGCTTCGGCGTGAAGGACCGCCTCAACCAGATCGACACGAACGCCGTGCTCAAGCGCAAGCGGCTGCGGTCGCACACGACCTGCAGGGACCCGACCTGCTCCTCGGCCGAGACGCTGGCCCATGTTCCTCAACCATTGCGAGTCCAACATGGACGCAATCCGCCAGCGTCATGACTGACGCCTTGGAGCAGATCGGGTCCAAGATCCGTAACGCGCTCGAGCGCGGCAAGTCGACCGCGGAGCTGCGCCTGAACCAGACGGTACCCGAGTACACAGGCGCAGCTCTGCGACCGGACATCGTACTGCGGAACGTGGCCGCCAAGAAGATGGTGATCGCCGACTTGGCGGTCACGTTCGAAGAGCATGCGGCCGGCGCCCGCCACTCCTCGCTGCAGCTCAGCCACGACCACAAGACACTCAAGTACCAACCGATCGTGGCGGAGCTGCAGCTCAAGGGGTGGCAGGTGCAGACGGCTGCGATCGTGTACGGGTCGCTGGGCTCGGTGCAGCCCAGCAACTTCAACACCTACACGGAGAAGTTGAAGTTGCACAAGCGCGAGGCTCGACAGCTGGACCTTCAGCTATCGAGCCGCTGCATCCGCGCCAGCCACCGCATCTGGGGCTGGCACTGCCGGCGCCACCGCGAAGGACAACGGAGCGGCAACGCCTCGCGAGCGCCGCGTGGGTCTGGGGGGGCCCCGCGGCGCACACCGCAGGCTCGGGCACGGCGGTAAGCTGGTCATTTGACCAACAGGGCACTACCCAGGTAGGGAACCGCCCTTCAAAAACCCAGGTAGACACAAACACCCTCCCTTTAGTGACATGCATATTTTAGCCTACATTTCAGTTACGGAGAGGTTACTAACTGGTAAACACGAACACATATTCTGTTCTAATCAGTGTGAAAACTGGTTTCCCGACTTTAGTTGGGTCTTTTTCACATTCATTTTTGGAACTTCCGAGAATGCTAGCTTGCTAGTTTTTCTGGGAGCGGTCTCCGGGGGCTTTCACCACCTCCCCCGCGAGGCCAACCACTCCACTTATCTTCTCTATTTTAAATTGTTCTTATTTTACACCACCATTTGCTAATGCCATATTGCCATTATGTATTGTCACATTTTGACTTATTGCTATATTTCAGAATGCTATCGTTATAAATCATAATTCTATCGCTATATTTCTTAATGTTATTGCTATATTTTGACCTGGCCACTCCTAATTTTTTATTCTGATGTTTCACGTATCACACGTCATTACAAATACTCGGCTCTGCTTAGGGTTGTGGAGACTTATCCACACAAATACCTTCTCGGCCTCTTGGCTAAGATCAAGTGTAGTATCTGTTCTAATCAGTGTGAAAACTGGTTTCCCTGCCGTCGGTGGGTTTTTTTTTCACATTTATTTCTGGACAATCCCATAAGTAACTAGCTTGCTAGGTACTTACGGGACGGTCTCCGGGGGCTTTCACCAGTACCCCCGCGAGGCCAACTACATTTGATCTTCTCTACCTTTCTTACCTTCTCTGCCTACGGGCCGGCCCTTCACCTCCGCATCGCCGCATGCGCTTCTGGTGGCCGGATTGGCAGCCCCGGGAGCGCTCGCCGTCCACCGACAGCGAGTGCTCCACGGCCAGC
This sequence comes from Phytophthora vignae f. sp. vignae, assembly GCA_016169955.1. Classification (NCBI taxonomy): domain Eukaryota; phylum Oomycota; class Peronosporomycetes; order Peronosporales; family Peronosporaceae; genus Phytophthora; species Phytophthora vignae. The sequence goes on from JABJUM010000113.1 coordinate 90,825, forward strand.
CACTCCAGCCTCGCCAGCGACGCGTCTTTTTATAGCGCGGCCAGCGACGGGGCGGGAGCGGCTGAGCTGGCGGACGTCCGGGCGGGGGCGGATCCGCTAGGGCTTCGGTTACGCATTGTGGATCCGCCCGCCCCCGTTTTAGGCTCGGCCGAGCCTGAAATGGCCGCCGGCGACCCTCCACGCGCGGCGCCGCTGCTCGGCGCCGGCGAGGAGTTGGGCGGCGCAACTTCGGGCACGGGTCCGGGACCCGCTGCGCCCTGCGCGCCCATTGCGGGACCGCGGGCCGGGCCCTCTGGCAGCCAAGCCGAGGCCCGGTCCGCCACTTCAACCTCGCGTCGCTTCGCGGCGACGGCGAGCGGACGCGGGCCCGCGGACCGTCCGCCGGGCGGGACCGGGCCCCACACACTGGCCCCCACTATGCCCGGATCCCCGGCCTCTCGTGCGCCGCGCAGCACGCTCGGCCGGGCCGAAGAACACGGCCTCGAGGATGCGGCGCTTCGGCGAGGCGCGCGGAGCGGCGGCTCCTGCGCAGCCCCCACGCCCCCCACGGACCCCCAAGCGCGCCGGTTGGCTGCCCAAGACCCCCAGCTCGCCGCTCGTGCGCCCGCCGCCGCCCCAGACCCCCCCGTTGATGTGGCAGGACCCGGCAGGGCGGCCGGCAGGCTGCCCGATCCGGTAGCGCCCGGGGCGGCGCTCGCAGCGGCCACGGCGCGGGCCCTGGCGGTCTGCCAGCAGCCCAGCAGCCCGGACTACGACGACAGCGAGGACGACGACGGCGAGGACGGCCACGACGCCGCCGCCAGCAGCCCCCAAGACCCCGACCATGCTGCTGGCCGACCCGGCAGGGCGGCCGGCAGGCTGCCCGTCGGTAGGGCGCCTGCGGCCGCTACGGCGCGCGCTCCCACGGGCAGCCCGGACCTCGATCGACCTCCGCCGCGCCCAGAGCGGCGAGGACGCGGACACCGGCGGCGCTGCCGCCCCCCAAGACCCCGCGACCATGCTGCTAGCCGACCCGGCAGGGCGGCCGGCAGGCTGCCCGCCGGTGCAGCGCCACGACCGCCGCTACTCGCGTGCGCGCGGCCTCCAGGACCCCCCGGACACTTCGACGACCTCCGCCGCGGCCGAGGCGGCGAGACGACGACGCTAGCGGCCGCCAGGCCGCCGGACCAGACCCCCCGAATGATCGATCGCCCCCGGCAGGGCGGCCGGCAGGCTGCCCGCCGGTGGAGCGGGTCTTGCCGCCGCCGCTCACGCTGCAGCGGCCGGCCACGTGCCCACCGAGCACCAGGGCGTCGACGACGACGACGAGGACGCCCAAGACGACCGCGACGACGCCGCCAGGACCCCGCCGGACCCCGCGAATGTGCTGCCCCAACCCGGCAGGGCGGGCGGCATGCTCGCCGAGGGTGGAGTTCTGGCACCTCCGCCACCAAGCCCAGCTGCGGTTGCCACTGCCGCCGAGGCAGCAGCAGCCGCAGCTACCCAAGCTGCAGCAGCCCCTGTTGAGCGCGCCGCCGTGAGGCACCGTGCGCGCGCTGCGCCGACTCGACAACGATACTACCAGCCACGCGCGCGCGCGGAGCCCACGACAGGCGACGCGCTCAGCAGGAGCAGGCGCTGCAAGGACTACGGCGACCACGAGGCCAAGACGAAGGAGAGCGACGCCGCGGCGGCCAAGCTAGCGGCCGCGCAAGCAGCACCGAGGACCCAGCTCCAGCACATTGAGCCGGACGACGGCCAGCAGGGCCCGGTGCAGGCGACGTACGCGCACGACGCTGCCCAGTTCGAGTGCGCGTTGTGCGCATACGTCGCCACGGATCTCGGGACGCTCGTGGCGCATCGCCGAGCAGCACACCACGGCACCCGCTTTCAAGACATCTTCTCCAGCGGGTGCCGGTGCCCGCTCATCTTCTTCTCGCGGATCGTGGCGGCGTGCCACGCTCAAGCGTGCACCCAGCGCAACCCTTCAGCCGCGGCCGCCACCCCCACGACGGCCCGCGCCTCGGAGACAGCAGTGCCACCCCCGACACCTGTTGACCCCCCGACGCGGCTCGAGGCTGCTGCGACCCCCACTAGCAGCCTCGCCGCAGCAAGGACTGCCGCCACAGCAGCCGCACCACGTGGCACTGCGGTGGCAGACACCGCCAACTTGCAGAGCGCTGTGCCCGCCGCCCCCAAGACCCCTGGACACCAGCACGTCCCCCCCGTGCTGGTGCCCACCCCCGCTCGTCATGTGCAGATTACAGGCAAGCGACGCCGGCTCAATCCGACAGCCAGCGCCACCACTTCCTCCTCCCCCACACGGACGACGGAGATAACGCCGGTGCCGCCGGACGTGGAGATGACGCCGCCACCGGAGTCGACGTCGGAGCCCCAGGCACAGAAGCCACCGGCAACCACGGCGACGACGCTGACGACGACGGCAACTGTGACGGTGCGGACGGCGCCCGCGTCCACAGAGACGACGGCATCGCCGCCCCCCGAGCTGGACTACCACCTCGCCGAGGTGGCGCCGCCGACGCTGACGACGGAGACGGAGACGGCGACGCCGACGCTGACGACGGAGGAGACGACAAGGGCGACAGCGACAGCGACCGCGGCGCCGACGCTGCCGACGCCCCCAACTCACCGAGCAACGCGCTGGGGACCACGACCCAGCACGACCGACACTGCTCAGGCGGTGAGCAACGAGCAGGCTGCTAACCCGGCAGCGCACCGACCTCTGGGCTCCGCTGCACCGGTCACCGGTGCAACACGGTGGGGTCCACGTCACGGCGCGATCGGGGCAGCAGCCGTAGCTCGCCTGCTCACCGGCCTACCGACGGCACCAGCTCCAGCAACTCACCGACTAGCCTCGGCTCGGCGGAGCCGAGACCTGCCCGCTCCACCAGCAGCCCCCACGACAGTCCCGGACGCGATGGACATCGACGGAGGGCCGGCTGTGACGGAGCCCTGGGTGCTCCGCTTCGACGGTGCATGCCGCAGGAACCCGGGGCCAGGCGGAGCTGGTGCCGCGTTGTTCAAGCCGTGCGGAGCCGTGACGTGGACGTGCTCGCACTACATGCCAAGCAGCGGCGAGACCAACAACACCGCCGAGTACACGGCGCTGCTGCTTGGCGTGCAGAGTGCCGTCCACCACGGCGCCACGCACCTGGAGATCGAAGGCGATAGCCACCTCGTGGTGGCCCAAGTCAAGGGCACCTTCGCCTGCCGGAATCCGCGCCTACGCCAGCTGCGCAACCGCGTGCGTCACGCCCTCCGTGCCGTCACCTCCTTCACACTCAGGCACATCGACCGGAAGGCGAACGCGCACGCGGACAGGCTGGCTAACCGGGCGCTCGACCTGAAGCGCTCGCTAGCCGAGTGCGGTGAGCACCAAGGGGCGATGGCAAGCTGCCTGCAGCTGACGACCGCGCAGCAACACCAGCTCGAGCAGCCCACTTCCACGGCACGCACTGCCTGCGCACCCACGCACGCCGAGCCTGTTGACGACCACGACGACGACGTTGAAGCCGAGATCGCCGCGCGCGACGGCGGCGAGGCGTTCCCCACGCTGCCCATCGGGCCCGGGTCGGCTCCAGCGCGGCAGCCGCGCCTTCGACTGCGGAAGCTGACTGAAGACGAACAGGAAGCCGCGGCGTCGGCCCTGCAGGCCATGGCGGAGGAACTCGCTTGCAAGATTGAAGACGCTGACAGCTGGACCTCCGGAGGCAGCTACATCAGCGCCATCCCCGGACGCATCCGGGAGGTGCTGCAGCCCTTCACGGCAGCTCCACCCCGCCCTCACCCGCCACAACAGCAGCGCCGGCGACCGCCCCGTGTGACGCGCAACCAGCGCGAGCATCGCCTCGACGAGGCTCTCGATGAGATGGCGGCGGTGCAGCAGGAGCGACCCGCCAGCAGATCAGCGGTCCGCCGTGCGCGGCGACGTGTCGGCCGGATCCGCGCCTCGATGCGCCAGCAGCAGCTGCGCCACGACTTCGCCCGCAACGAGAGCAAGTGCGTCGAGGACATTCTGCGCGCGGCGTCGGCGGAGGCTGCAGCGGAGGAGCACCCGGAGACGTGCCCCATCGACTCGGCCTCGCTCCACGAGCACTTCACGGCGGTGAACTCGCCCCGCATCAACTTCCAGCCGGACGAAGCGTGCGGGGCGATGTTCCGCGAAGCGATGGCGGACGTCGGGGCCCCGCAGGAGCAGCGGAGCGCACTCATGGACGAGCTGACGATGGACGAGGTGGAGGACCAGCTCATGCAGGCGGCCGCGAACTCCAGCCCCGGCCATGACGGCGTGGGCTACGACATCTACAAGAAGTTCGCGGCGCAGCTGGTCCCCCTCCTCCACGCAGCCTTCCAGTTCTGCTGGAGCCACCGCCGGGTGCCCGCCTTGTGGAAGGTGGGCTTCGTCCGCCTCATCCACAAGAAGGGCGACCCGAACGACCCGGCGAACTGGCGGCCGATCTGCCTGCAGACCGCGATCTACAAGCTCTACAGCGGTCTGCTGGCGCGTCGGCTGTCCGCGTACCTGGAGGCGAACGCGCTGCTGCCCATGGCGCAGAAGGGGTTCAGGGCGTACAATGGTTGCCACGAGCACAACTTCGTGGCAACCACGCTCCTGGACCAGACCCGACGCATGCACCGCAGGCTGTACCAGGTCTGGTACGACCTGCGGAACGCGTTCGGGTCCGTTCACCAGGACATGCTGTGGTATGTGCTCCGCCTACTCGGCGTTGAGAGCGCTTTCGTCGGGCGCTGCGGCGACATCTACGAGGACTCGCACTTCGTCGTCGGCAACGCGGCCGACGGAGCGACGGAACCAGTGCGGCAGGAGGTGGGTGTGTACCAAGGCTGCCCGCTCAGCCCCCTCCTGTTCATCGCCGCACTGGTGCCGTTGCTCCGAGCATTGGAGAAGCTCGACGGAGTGGGTGTCGCGTTGGCGGACGGGGTGCGGCCATGCTCCACCGCCTACGCCGACGACCTCAAGGTGTTCAGCGACAGCGCGGCCGGCATCAAACGCTGCCACGCTGTCGTTGAGAAGTTCTTGGAATGGACGGGGTTGCAGGCCAACCCAGGCAAGTGCGCCTTCCTGGCCGTGACGCGCAACGCGCGCGGCAACCCCGCCCACGACAAGGACATGAAGCTGTCGCTCCACGACGAGGAGGTCTCAAGCATCAAGCTGCATGACAGCTACCGCTACCTCGGAGTGGGCGACGGCTTCGACCACGTGCGCCACCGTCTCCAGCTCGAACCCAAGCTGCAGCAGATCAAGCGGGAAGCGGTGGCGCTGATGCAGTCGGGGCTGGCGCCGTGGCAGGTGGTGAAGGCGCTCAAGACCTACGTCTACCCCAAGGTCGAGTACGCGCTTCGCCACCTCCGCCCGCTCCAGTCCCAACTGCAGGGCTTTGACCGCGCAGTCGCCAAGGGCCTGCGGCATCTGCTACGCCTGCCCCGCTCGGCGACCAACGAGGTGCTCTACGCACCTACGTCGAGCGGTGGCTTGGGGCTCCAGCCGCTGGTGGAGATGCACCGCGCGCTGCAGATCGCCCACGCGTGGCAGATGCTGCACTCCAAGGACCCGGCGATCAGGGAGGTGGCGCGCGCACAGGTGTGCCAGGTGGCCCGCAAGCGCCACCGCCTCCGCGACGAACATTGGCGCGGGCGTGACGACGAGCTCGTGCGGTGCTACCTCAACTCCGAGCTCGCCGCCTCGCCCCACGCGGAAGCGCTGCGCCGCCACGGCGACATCGGGTCGCTGTGGTCCGACGTGCAGAGGTGGCTGCGCATCTACCACCTCAGCCTGGCGGTGCGGGACGACCGCGACGGCCAGGACCCGCTCGGCCTTCGCGTGCCGCACCACGCCAAGTGGCTCGACCACAAGAGCGTGTTGCGGCACGTCAAACTACACCTCAAGATCCGCCACCAGACCCGATGGAAGGGTCTGGCGGACCAAGGCAAGACGGTGCGGGCCCACGGCGGTGTCGGCGCCAAGTTCGTGTCGACTGGGGCGGGCCTGTCGGACGACGACTACCGCTTCGGCGTGAAGGACCGCCTCAACCAGATCGACACGAACGCCGTGCTCAAGCGCAAGCGGCTGCGGTCGCACACGACCTGCAGGGACCCGACCTGCTCCTCGGCCGAGACGCTGGCCCATGTCCTCAACCATTGCGAATCCAACATGGACGCAATCCGCCAGCGTCATGATGACGCCTTGGAGCAGATCGGGTCCAAGATCCGTAACGCGCTCGAGCGCGGCAAGTCGACCGCGGAGCTGCGCCTGAACCAGACGGTACCCGAGTACACAGGCGCAGCTCTGCGACCGGACATCGTACTGCGGAACGTGGCCGCCAAGAAGATGGTGATCGCCGACTTGGCGGTCACGTTCGAAGAGCACGCGGCCGGCGCCCGCCACTCCTCGCTGCAGCTCAGCCACGACCACAAGACACTCAAGTACCAACCGATCGTGGCGGAGCTGCAGCTCAAGGGGTGGCAGGTGCAGACGGCTGCGATTGTATACGTGTCGCTGGGCTCGGTGCAGCCCAGCAACTTCAAGACGTACACCGAGAAGTTGAAGCTGCACAAGCGCGAGGCTCGGCAGCTGGACCTTCAGCTGTCGAGCCACTGCATCCGCGCCAGCCACCACATCTGGGGCTGGCACTGCCGGCGCCACCGCGAAGGACAACGGAGCGGCAACGCCTCGCGAGCGCCGCGTGGGTCTGGGGGGGCCCCGCGGCGCACACCGCAGGCTCGGGCACGGCGGTAAGCTGGTCATTTGACCAACAGGGCACTACCCAGGTAGGGAACCGCCCTTCAAAAACCCATGTAGACACAAACACCCTCCCTTTAGTGACATGCATATTTTAGCCTACATTTCAGTTACGGAGAGGTTACTAACTGGTAAACACGAACACACATTCTGTTCTAATCAGTGTGAAAACTGGTTTCCCGACTTTTAGTTGGGTCTTTTTCACATTCATTTTTGGAACTTCCGAGAATGCTAGCTTGCTAGTTTTTCTGGGAGCGGTCTCCGGGGGCTTTCACCACCTCCCCCGCGAGGCCAACCACTCCACTTATCTTATCTATTTTAAATTGTTCTTATTTTACACCACCATTTGCTAATGCCATATTGCCATTATGTATTGTCACATTTTGACTTATTGCTATATTTCAGAATGCTATCATTATAAATCATAATTCTATCGCTATATTTCTTAATGTTATTGCTATATTTTGACCTGGCCACTCCTAATTTTTTATTCTGACGTTTCACGTATCACACGTCATTACAAATACTCGGCTCTGCTTAGGGTTGTGGAGACTTATCCACACAAATACCTTCTCGGCCTCTTGGCTAAGATCAAGTGTAGTATCTGTTCTAATCAGTGTGAAAACTGGTTTCCCTGCCGTCGGTGGGGTCTTTTTCACATTTATTTCTGGACAATCCCATAAGTAACTAGCTTGCTAGGTACTTACGGGACGGTCTCCGGGGGCTTTCACCACTACCCCCGCGAGGCCAACTACACCTTGCATCTTTTCTACCTTCCTTACCTTCTGCCTACGGCCCGGCCCATCTTCTTCTCGCGGATCGTGGCGGCGTGCCACGCTCAAGCATGCACCCAGCGCAACCCTCCAGCCGCGGCCGTCACCCCCACGACGGCCCGTGCCTCGGAGGCAGCAGTGCCACCCCCGACACCTGTTGACCCCCCGACGCGGCTCGAGGCTGCTGCGACCCCCACTAGCAGCCTCGCCGCAGCAAGGACTGCCGCCACAGCAGCCGCAGCACGTGGCACTGCGGTGGCAGACACCGCCAACTTGCAGAGCGCTGTGCCCGCCGCCCCCAAGACCCCTGGACACCAGCACGTCCCCCCCCGTGCTGGTGCCCACCCCTGCTCGTCATGTACAGGTCACCGGCAAGCGACGCCGGCTCAACCCGCCCGCCAGCGCCACCACCACCTCCACACGAACGACTGCGACGTCGACGGTGCCGCCAGACGTGGAGATGACGCCGCCACGGGCGGAGCCGATGACAACGGTGGACCCACCCGTGCTGGACGGCCACCCCGCTGAGGTGGCCCCACACCCGGACGTCGAGATGACACCGGCACCGGAGATCACAGCAACGTCCAAGGAGCAGGAGACACTGGCGACCACGGAGAAGGAGACGAGGACGACCTCGGAGACGGAGACGCCAACGACGACAACGACGACAGCGACTGCGACGACGATGACGCCGCCGCCTCCGGCGGGACGAGCAACGCGCTGGGGCCCAAGACCCGGCGCGGACACCACTGCTCAGGCGGTGAGCGACGAGCAGGCTGCTAACCCGGCAGCGCACCGACCTCTGGGCTCCGCTGCACCGGTCACCGGTGCAACACGGTGGGGTCCACGTCACGGCGCGATCGGGGCAGCAGCTGTAGCCCGCCTGCTCACCGGCCTACCGACGGCACCAGCGCCAGCGACTCGGCGGCCTGCTTCGGCTCAGCGCTGCCCAGACCAGCCTACTCCCTCAGCAGCTCCGACGACTGCCTCCCCCGCGATGGACATCGACGGCGGACCACCTGTGACGGAACCCTGGGTGCTCCGCTTCGACGGTGCATGCCGCAGGAACCCCGGCCCTGGCGGTGCTGGTGCTGCCTTGTTCAAGCCGTGCGGAGTCGTGGCGTGGACGTGCTCGCACTACATGCCAAGCAGCAGCGAGACCAACAACACCGCCGAGTACACGGCGCTGCTGCTTGGCGTGCAGAGTGCCGTCCACCACGGCGCCACACACCTGGAAATTGAGGGCGACAGCCATCTAGTTGTGGCGCAGGTCAAGGGCACCTTCGCCTGCAGAAACCCGCGCCTCCGACAACTACGCAACCGCGTGCGCCACGCCCTCCGCGCCGTGACGTCCTTCACACTCAAGCACATCGACAGGAAGGCGAACGCGCACGCGGACAGACTAGCCAACAGGGCGCTCGACCTCAGGCGCTCGCTGGTCGAGTGCGGCGTGCACCAAGGAGCCCTGGACGACTGCCTCCGACCGGCGACCCCCGACGGACCTGGTCAGGAGCGGCCGGCCGCAGCACCAGCGCCGGCTGCCACCCCACCAGTAGCAGCAGCCGACGGCAACAACAGCGAAGACGAGGAAGCCGAGGTGGCGGCCCGTGATGGCGGAGAGGTCTTCCCTACGCTACCCATTGGACCAGGCTCCACCCCAGCGCGGCAACCTCGGCTCCGCCTTCGCCAACTCACTGACGACGAGTTCGAGACCGCGGCAGCGGCCGTGGAGCAGCTTGCGGCGGAGCTGGCGTGCAAGATCACCGACGCCGACAGCTGGACCACCGGCGAGGGCTACATCGGCGCAATCCCGTATCGCCTACGTGAGGTGCTGCAACCCTTCGCTCCGGCCCAACCGGTGCCTCGCCCACCACCCCGGTCGCTGCACCGCCGCCCACCGCGCGTAACGCGCAACCAGCGCGAGCACCGCCTCGATGAGGCACTGGATGACCTCGCTGCGACGCAGCAGACGGCCCCGGGCGACCGACGCGAGATGAGGAAGGCGAGACGGCGAGTAGGGCGCATCCGTGCCTCGATGGCACAGCAGCAGCTCAGACAAGACTTCAGGCGCGACGAGGCGAAGTGCGTCAAGGGCATCCTGCGCAGTGCATCGGCGGAGACAGCTGCCGAGGACCAACACGACACGTGCCCCATCGGCCGCGAGGAACTCCACCGCCACTTCACGGGCACGAGCGCCGAGCGTGCGCCGTTCGACTACGAGGCAGAGAGCGGGGCCGAGTTTCGAGCGGCGACGGCGCGGGCCGAGCGCGCGGCCGAGGCACTTGACGTCTTCGAGGAGGAGCTAACGCTTGACGAGATTGAGGACCAGCTCACGGGGGCCGCGGTGGCATCCAGCCCGGGCCATGATGGCATCGGCTACGACATCTACCGCCGCTTCGCCGCCCAGCTCCTGCCTCTCCTGCACGCCGCCTACGGACTCTGCTGGCGCCATCGGCGCGTGCCCGCCTTGTGGAAGCTCGGCATCGTGCGGCTGATCCACAAAAGGGCGACCCGCTTCAGCCATGCAACTGGAGGCCGATCTGCCTGCAGCCCACCATTTACAAGCTCTACAGTGGGCTGCTGGCGCGACGACTCTCGCGGTTCTTGGAGTCGAACGACCTCCTCCCGATGGCGCAGAAGGGCTTTCGGTCGTTCAACGGGTGCCACGAACACAATTTCGTGGCCACCACGTTGCTCGACCAAACCCGTCGACTACACCGCAAGCTGTACCAAGTCTGGTACGACTTGCGGAATGCCTTTGGATCGCTTCCGCAGGAGCTGATGTGGCGCGTGCTGGAGGAGCTTGGCGTCGACCGCCGCTTCATCGCACGATGCCAAGATATCTATGCCGGCTCCGCCTTCGTCATCGGGAACGCAGCGGACGGCGCGACGGACCCCGTGAGGCAGGAGGTGGGCGTCTACCAGGGCTGTCCGCTCAGCCCCCTCCTCTTCATCGTTGCGCTCGTCCCGCTGCTCCGCAGGCTCGAGCAGCTCGACGGCGTTGGTGTGCCACTGGCCGAGGGCGTGCGGCCGTGCACCACGGCCTATGCGGATGACCTGAAGGTCTTCAGCGACAGCGCCGCCGTCATCCGCAAGTGCCACGGCGTTGTCGCCCGCTTCCTGGACTGGACGACGCTGCAAGCGAATCCGGCCAAGTGCGCGAGCCTCGCCGTGACAACGAACGCGCGTGGCAACGTCAAGCGCGACAACAGCCTGCAGCTCGCCATCCACGGCGACGCCATCGCTACCCTCAGTCTCCAAGAGAGCTACCGCTACCTGGGGGTGGGCGACGGCTTCGACCATGTGCGCCACCGCCTCCAGCTCGAGCCGAAGCTCCAGCAGCTCAAGCGGGAGGCCGTGGCGCTGATGCAGTCGGGACTGGCGCCGTGGCAGGTGGTGAAGGCGCTCAAGACCTACGTGTACCCCAAGGTCGAGTACGCGCTTCGCCACCTCCGACCGCTCCAGTCCCAGTTGCAGGGCTTCGACCGCACGGTCGCGCGCGGAATGCGGCACCTGCTGTGCCTGCCCCGGTCCACCACCAACGAATTCCTGTACACGCCGGTGTCTAGCGGTGGACTGGGGC
>JABJUM010000114.1:0-98283 GCA_016169955.1 Phytophthora vignae f. sp. vignae
CCGAGATTCTGCGCAAGGCGACGAAGGGCCTGGGCACGACCGAGGAGTGGATCTACCCGGTCGTGATGTCGCGCTCGAACGCCGAGATCGCGCTGCTGAAGAAGACGTACCGCGAGCTCTATGGTGATGATCTTGTGAGCGTTCTACGTGGCGAGCTGAGTGGTGACCTCAAGAAGGTCATCCTGGCTGCCATGCAGGGAGACGTGCCGACTTTCGACCCTGCCGTGCACACGAGCGCGAAGGCTGCGGCGGACGCTGATGTTTTGTACAAGGCTGGCGAAGGGAAGTGGGGCACGGACGAAGAAACCTTCATCCGCATCGTGGTGTTGAGTCCTGCCCAGCACCTGATGAACGTCGACGCTGCGTACTCGAAGAAGTACAAGAAGACGAGCATCAGCAAGGCCATCAAGGGCGAGTTCAAGGGCGACGCCCAAGCGGCGCTGCTCTTCCACGCGCGCATGGTGTTCGAGCCGTTCGAGCTCTTGGCGGGTCTCTTCGAGAGCACGATGAAGGGACTGGGAACGGACGAGTACGGCCTCAGCGCGGCGGTGGTGCGCTACCACGTGCTGCTGCCCGAGGTCAAGGCGGCCTACAAGAAGCTGTACGGCAAGGAGCTGAGCCAGCGCATCCGAGGCGACACGAGCGGCGAGTACCGCGACCTGCTGCTGGCCATCGTGGACGGCCAGTAACCGCTCAGAGATCGACCGTCCTGCAGCGGTAGTTGGTCTCTAGCTTGCGTCCCTTCATTTCATAGGATAATGCATGAATGAATACACGTCAGAGTTGCATTGAATTCTCAGTCGTTGAAGTCAGCCATTTATAAGTAGTACTAGATCTGTAATTACTGTGGCATTTTCGTCTCACTTCATCATCACTTCACTTCATTTCGGCCCAAAGAACGGAAGCCCAAAGAGTGGGGATATGGAGCCGACGGTGGACGCGGCCGCGGGGCCGCCGAGCCTGGCGGAGCTGGGCGAAAGCTCGCTGCTGGACCAGCTGCACGACCTGCACCGGCGGCTGGCGGCCGTGCGCCAGGACTCGCAGCGCTACAACTCGCTGGCGCGCAACCTCGGGCCGATCCCCATGGCCAACGACAGCAACAAGATCATCGTGTGCTCGCTGCGCCGCTGCGTGCGCATGCTCAAGACGGACCAGGGCGGCGGCTGGCAGTACACGGCGTCGGCCACGGGGCTCAAGAGCGCCATCGACTACCTGGGGCGCGGCAACTCGGTGCGCTGGGTCTCGTGGCCAGGCGCGGTCGTGGACGAGTCGAGTCAGGACGGCGTGCGGCGCCGGCTCGAGGCGGACTTCGCATGCCACCCGGTCTTTCTGGGCGCGGAGACGCTGGACCTGTACCACAACCAGTTCTGCAACGTGGTGCTCTGGCCGCTCTTCCACTCGCTGCCGCAGCGCTCGGACAGCCGCCTGCTCGAGAACTTCGGCGACAAGTACGACGCCTACTGCTCGGCCAACCAGAAGTTCCTCGAGGCCGTGTCGGAGATCTACAAGGACGGGGACCTCGTGCTCGTGTGCGACTACCAGCTCATGGCGCTGCCGGGGCTGCTGCGCCGCCGCTTCCCGGAGATCACGTGCGGCTTCTACTTCCACTGCCCCTTCCCGTCCTCCGAGTTCTTCCAGATGCTGCCCGTGCGCGAGGCGCTGCTGCACGGCGTGCTGGGCGCCGACCTCGTCGTGTTCAACCACTTTGACTACGTGCGCCACTTCCTCAACGTCTGCACGCGCATGCTCGGGCTCGAGAGCTCGCCGAGCCGCGTCGAGTACAACGGGCGGCTCATCTCGCTCGGCATCTGCCCCATGGGCATCGACCCAGTCAAGTACGCGCTCACGCCCAAGGTCGAGGCGCACATCGAGATGCTCAAGCGACAGCAGGACGGCATGAAAATCATCGTGGGGGTGCACAAGCTCGACTTCTGCAAGGGCATCCCGGAGATGCTCGAGGCCATGGAGTACTTGCTGCAGCACTACCCAGAGTATCGCGGCAGAGTGGTCTTGTACGCAGTCGTACGAGATGCTGGACGTACGACGTCTGTGCAGTACAGGATGCTCAGTCGCCAGATCAACGAGCTCGTGGGCCGCGTGAACGGTCGGTTCGGCACCGCCGAGTACTGCCCCGTGCGCTATCTGAAGCAGTCCATCGACCACGACCAGCTCGTGGCGCTCTACAACTGCGCAGACGTCGCCATCGTCAGCAGCATCAAGGAAGGAATCAATCTACAGGCCATGGAGTTCATTGCTGCCCAGAAGAAGAGCTGCCACGGTGTACTCGTCTACAGTGAGTTCGCAGGGTGAGTTGGGCATTGTGGCTGGTGGTTTGATTGTTGCTGTCGATCTGACTAACGTTGGTGTCATATACGATATGTACGCTTGTGGATGCGGTCAGGTGTGCGTCGTCTTTCCAAGGCGCGTTGCTAGTCAACCCGATGCACATTGAGCAAGTTGCTGCGAGCGTGGACACGGCGCTTCGCATGAGTACAACCACTAAGCGGATCCGCCACCACCAGCTCTCGCGATATGTGCACACGTACACGTCGACGCTGTGGGCGCAACGAATCATGTCGGCCTTGAACGAGGTGAGCTGGCTGACTCGTTGTCTTATGTGTGTGGTGAGATATAATGTCTTCGTCTAACTACTCTCTGCGAACGCAGGCTGCTGCTACGGCGCAAGAGTACAATCGCTTGGACAAACTAGATACGGCGCAATTACTCGGCTATTACGAACGCAGCCAGCGACGTCTGTTCCTGCTGGATTATGACGGCACACTCGTCAACTATCAGAGCATGGAAGAACTCGCGGAGCCGTCCGCTGCACTTCTGTCTTGCCTCGAAGATCTCACTGGGGATCCTTGCAACACTGTCTATATTATCAGCGGAAGGAACAAGAACCGTTTACAGGTACGTGGAGCGTGATGCATTTAACTGGAGTCTACAACTTACAATTCCGTTTGGTAGGAGTGGTTTGGTCATTTACCGCGCGTCGGACTGGCAGCTGAGCACGGTTATTGGTTCCGTCCGGCGTCCAAACACCCATCTACGCTTGACGTGGATGGAGGTGGCGCTAACGGAGACAATCTGCCGAGATTGAGTATCGAAGACGTGTCGCTTGCGTCCGAAGCTTTGGCGATGGCAACAGCCTTGGAGGACGATCCGCTCGCCAGCTCGTCTTCATCCGTCCTGGGGGCCAGCGAGCGTGCGATGTTCGAGAGAGCTCCGTGGCAGTGCATGTTCAGCGACGTGGAGCTGGATTGGCGGGAAGAAGTGGAGAGCATCTTGGAGCACTTCACGGAGCGAACTCCAGGCTCGCTGTTGGACGCGAAAGACTGCTGCTACACGTGGCACTTTCGAGATGCCGACCCCACTTTCGGCCTCAAGCAGGCGAAGGACATGCAGCTGCATTTTGACCAGATGCTGCGTGATCTGCCGGTCGGTGTGGTGATGTGTCGAATCAAGAAGTATGTCATGATCCGACCGTGGCGTGTTAACAAGGGCCGCGCCGTGAGTCGCATTCTCGAGTACGAAAGCGAGACGCCCTACTTCACGGCTCTGGACTTCGACTTCATCCTCGCGCTGGGAGACGAGCGCACTGATGAGGACATGTTCGACGTCGTGCAGGGCAGCAATTGCTATACGTGCACCGTTGGGATGAAGGTCAGTCGTGCGCAGTATTATCTGGACGATCCCGACGAAGTTCTGCGCGTGCTGACTGCGTGCACGAGCTTGCTGGGCGTTGAGCGCCAGCCGCTGTCAGGCTGAGTATCTATTGCAGGCAAGCCGCCAAGTGCGTGGTAATGAGCCCCTATCTCATGCCGTGGAAGTATTTGCATTTTTGGGCTTACCATATTCGACGAACACGCAGTGAATTTTTATTCGTAGTCACGACGACGAACACGTTACTCTTCTTCAGAGAAGTCTTCGCTCACAACGCGCTTTCGCGTCACCTTGCGCTTGGCTCGCTCTCTCTTCTTTGGCGTAGCTCGCGTAGTCTTCGCGCCTTTAACTGAGCCCTTCCGTTTCGCCCTGCTCTTGGCCTGTGGCGACGACGCTCGCTCCGTGGAATCGCCATTCATCGCAATGTCCTAACATGATGCAACGACACAATAGTAAGAACGAGCACAACGTGGGGGCATCACTCCTGCATACGTACCTCCTCCTTGCCCTCCTTCATCCCAACGATGAACTGATCCAGCTTGTCAATGGCCTCTTTCATCTCGACCGTCGCTGTCAGCGCGCTGTTCCCGCGTCGCGATTTAGCGACCAGAGAGGTGAAGTTGTCAGCAACCACGCTATCGTGGAGCGCGTCACTGTAGAGCTTGCGGTTCTGGTACAAGAACTTGAGCGACTTCTCTGTGTGCGGCAGGCGCGCCAAACAGTACGCCAGGTCACGCTGCTGCTGCACCTTGGAAGCTGTCGGGAACCGCTGGGACAGCTTTTCGACGATGCTTTCGATCTGCTTTTCTTTCGTAATGAACTGGATGAGGAATCGCGAAATCGTCTGGAAATCTGAATTGGATACGAGCTCGCTACAGAAAATACAAGGCAGAGAGTTAGTCGTGAATAAACTTCTGCAGCGCAAACCTTAGCGTGATAACTCACCTGGTGGACAACTGGCCAATCGCATCCGGAAGCATGTTGTAGATGGGGTTGTTTCCCTTCTTCGACAGCTCGAAGAAAAAGAGCTTGGCAAGGTTACGGATTCCGTCGTTCTCGTCGACCAAAGAGATGGCGATTTCGCTGATTTGGCCCTTCACCTTGATCATGTCGTTTAGAATCAGGTGGGAGAGCACCACGATTGTGTTCTTGCGCACGTTCAGGTTCACGTCACGTAGGCGGTTGTACAGATGCGACGTCCACGGCTCCACCAAGTTCGGGAATCGGAACGAAAGGTCTCCTAGCGCGATAATCACATCACCTCGCACGGACGGCTGCGGAGAATCTTGCAAAATCGTAAACAGAAGCTGCAAGTGCTTTTCACAGAACTCTTCCGACACGGCCATAAACTTGCTGAGAGCCACCACCGCACACTCGGTCAAGAGTTCGTCGTTCTTGAACTCTTCCTCGGTGCCCACCAGCACTCGGATAATAAGCGGACCGTATATTCCTAGCAGATTGCGGCAAGCAATCTCTTTTTGGATGATATTGTTCACAAAGGTGTCCTCCTCCGCCTCGACCTCAGCAGCCACGCCAAGCTCGTCCTCCATCGCACTCACGTCTTCGGCATCCCCACCGGAGGCTGAGTTATCCGAAGGTCTCGCAGCAGCAGTGCGGTTACCGCGCATTTTCTTCACTTTTGCGGCAAGCCTTTCCACGTGAATGGCTACTTTCACTGCCGAGTGGCCCAACACGAAGAAAAAGTGGGCCAGCTCCACAGGAGAAACATCATTCGTCTCACTCTCAAACAGACGCAGCGACAAATGCTTAATCACATCACCACATACATCTTCCGGGCGCTCACAAATCGAAAAAATGCCCTCGATCGCTTGCTGCACGGTGTCAAACCAGGTCGAATGCAGACACTCGGAATCAATTCCTTCGTCGCTAACAAAATCCAGAGCAAGGAAACGCTGCAACCGAAGGATAATCTGCTCGGTCGCATCCAGATTCGAGCGCTGAATGCGCCGCTGGGTCTGACTGTTGCTTTTTGCCACTGCACTCTTCGGCTCTAGCTGAATGCACTGTACCAGCCGACAGGCAGCGCCGAGAACGCGATAGCGCGAGTCAGGGCTGCACGCCACGTCACCGAAACCCATCGAGAGTACTTGACCAAGACGGTCGTTCGAAAACAGCATCGAATCATCAATGTTCGCGATCATGCTCAGCAGCACCAAAGCATTGCTGACGACGGAGATCGGATAAACAGTCACATCCACAAGTGCCCAAAGGGAGCTGATCACCACCATCGGTACCTTCTGACTGCGATGAAGCTCTCCCATAATTCGCTCCAAACACGTATACTCCGCAACTGTACACTCATCCAAAAACTTGACCAGATTTTCAGCCACCAGCTGCGGTGAATTGCGCTCAGGGTCGTCCACATCGATGCGAATGAACAGAGACACAAACGTATTCGACAACTGCTCCTGAATCGACACGTCAGACCGCCACGTCAACGGCAAAACCTTCTTGATCCCAGTTTGAGCTGCTCCAAGATGGAAGCGATACGCCTTCTCAAAGAACTGAATGGCCTCCAACACATCCGAGATCGACTTGCTTCCCAGTAGCTGCCCCATCAACGGCAACGCTCGCTGTTCGAACTCATCGATAAAGTCGATCGCATCTTGGTAGAACTTCAACAGGCGCACAATCTTCTGCAACTCTTTTTCAAGGGCAGCAGCTTCCTCTTCCGAGAAGACTGCTGGTCTGGGGGACGAAGGAGATGCCCCCTCTTCGCTCTGAATGGCGATCTCCCCCAGCGCTTCGCTCATCTCCTTCTCCGCACCGGCGATGACCTCGTCGCGCTTCCTCTTCATCTCCTCAGTCATCTCATCACGCTTGTTCGCGTAGAAGTCTCGGTCCAGGTTCCCCATAAAGGGGTTTCTCTCTAACAGCAGAGAAAGCAAGTGAATGCTGTGGCGGCGAACCACCGCGGCCTTATCCTGCAACCGCCCGACAGCCATCAGCGTCACGTTCTTGAGCATGTGCAGCGGTAGAGCTCCTTCCTCGCATAACAGCGCCCACATCTTCAATACGTGGCCTCGCGCGAACGAGTTGATGTCATGAGTGCGGTCCTCGAGTACAGTGAGGAGCTGGTCTCTCGTGGATCGAGAAAACGTGCGCGGGGCCTGTGCGGAAGTCTTACCAGCCTCCTCTTCTTCATCATCGTTCGAGTCGCTGCTGCTTCCGTCTTCGTCATCGCTGCTTTCGTCGCTGTCAGATCCGTCGCTCTTGGCTTCCTCCTCGTCGTTTTTCTTCTTCTTCTTCTTCTGCTTGCGCGTCTTCTTCTTCGATGCCGCAGCGTCGTCAGAAGAGGCGGCCTGGGGGTCCAGTCCATTTTGACGAAAGTTCCACAGCAAAATCTGCGCCACGCACGTAACTGCAGCGTTGCGCAGCTGGTACGCTTCCGAGTCCAGCAGCGCCAGTACAAAGCTCAGGTTGCCCATGATCAACGCCGGCGTGAGCGTCGACAGACTCGAGAGGAACATGGCGATGTTGCGGGTGCCGGCAACGTCCTTGGAGGCGTCCCGCGACGAGATCTTGCCGATCTCGCTGATGAGGTCCGCCGCGAACGTCATGTTGGCGTACTTGAAGTAGAGCAGCTCGACGAGCTCCGCGATGGACGCGCTCAAGTGCTCGTGTGTGTAGATCAAGTCGATGAGCGACGCCACCACCGAGATGTGGATCGCAGGCGCCTTCTGCAGACTCATCGCGAGCAGCTGCAGCAGCAAGACAGAGGGGACAGCAACACGAGCAGGAGCGATCCGTGGCGTCAGTTAGTTAGTTCGTCAGGCACTGGCTGGCTGGTTAACCTAAAAGCAAGCAGCCGTGCGTACATGATAGAGCTTGGGCTTAAACGACTTGCCCCGACAGAGCGGCGCGTTGCCCAGCAGCTCGAACACCACTTTGCAGTACAGCATCGAGAACTCCTGCGACCAGAGAAGACAAGACAATCATAGAGGCTGTGAGTGAGTGTACCTCAGGCGTAGGGACGCGCGCCGCGCCTCATACTAGCTAGGAGCCAGCCGCCTCACCTCTTCGGGCACGTTCATGTTCCACATGCTGAAGGTCGCGGGGTTGACGGAGCGGTTGAGCTTGTGGATGGCGCCCTCCACGACCTTGCTCCAGTTGACGCGGTTGAGCGCCGACGTCTGGTTCTTCTTGCCCCCCTTGTGCTTGAGCACGTCCTTCTCGGCCTGCACCTGCAGGCTGCTGACGCTCGTGAGCGCCGTGACGAGGAAGTAGACGCTGGCCTTGAAGGCGCCGCGGTAGAGCGCCACGTCCTCGGCGTCGCTGCCAGGGCGCCGCGCCAGCACGCCCTCGGTGGCGTTGGACACAAAGGCGGCCAGCATCTCCACTACGCGCATGCGCAGCGGCTCCGAGAGCGCCGGCAGCTTCTTGACGAGGCTGTACGTCACGTCCAGCGGGTCCTCCTGCAGCAGCTCCAGGCCGGCCTCGCTGCCCAGCACCTGGTCCTCCAGCCGCTGCACGCGCGCCGAGATCTCGGCCGCCGTCTCGTCCTCGAACGTCAGCACGCTCTGCACGTGGTAGCGCCCCGCCTTGGCCAGCTCCAGGTCCGCCGCGTGCAGCGGCACCAGGAACTCCATCATGAACTAAGGTATTTATTACGGTAGGAATAGAGACTCGACGAGAACGGCCACAGGGGCCAGTATTGGAAGCGGGTTGAGTATACATATTTCAAGTCAAAACGCCTGCGCTACGAACCGGTGAAGACCATCACTCTTTTGGACAACCACAGCAACTTGACGAGTTCCAACGGCACTCTTTTTTTTGGCGCCAACCCTCTTATTTGGCGCTATAATAGTATAGCAGTGCGGACCATGAACGGCTACGGCGGCGGCTACGAGGCGAACGGCAACGACGAGTACTCGGGCAATGGCGGCGGGGGCGGCTTCATGTCGAGCCAGCCGAGCGGCAGCCAGGCCACGCCCACCAAGCGCAGCGGCGGCGCGCAGAGCGTCCTGCCCGTGAGCATCCGGCAGCTGCAGACGCTGGGCAGCGCCTCCGGGGACGACGACGCGCTGCGGCTGGACGGCCAGGAGCTGTCCACCGTGCGGCTCGTGGGGCTGCTCACCAACCTGACGCCGCACTCGACGAGCCTGCGCTTCCAGCTGGACGACGGCTCGGGCGCCTTCGACTGTCAGTACTTCGTCACGGCCGACGACCCGGACGCGAGCGAGAGCGAGATGAACCGCCTGCGCGACGGCAGCTACGTGCGCGTCGTGGGCAAGCTGCGCTCGTTCCAGGGCAAGGCCAGCCTCTCGTGCTTCAGCGTGACGCCCGTGGACGACATGAACGAGCTCACGCACCACCTGCTCGAGGTCATCTACGTGCACTGCTACAACACCAAGGGCCCCGTGCACGACGGCAAGGCGGACGTCACCATGACGTCCTTCAACACGCCCACCAAGGGGGCCAACCAGTGGAACCAGCCCAGCGCCGGCGCGGCCGCGGGAGGCTTCGGCGGCGGCGGCGGCGTCATGGACTACGGCATGATGGACTCCAACTTCTCGCCCGAGCAGAAGGCCATCCTCGACGTGCTGGGCACGTGCACCAGCGACCGCGGCCTCAAGATCGACCAGATCTACGCCGACCTCCGCGGGCAGATGACCGAGCCGCAGCTGCGCAGCGCGCTCAACTATCTCACCAGCGAGGGTCACGTCTACTCCACGATCGACGAGGACCACTTCAAGCGCACAGCTTAAAGACAGAGAGAGAGGCGATGTGGAGGAAAGGAGGAGCAGCCCTTGTAGTGGGCCTTCAGGCTAAGTCCCCTAACTAATTAGTTCTAGCACTTCGTGTTGTTTCTTGCTGGGTTGGTTCCGGTGCTTGGATGGAAACGTCTCGAGATTGCTACCATCTCAAGTTTAGCAGTACAGAGTGAGTAGTTGAGAATCTCAATTGAGATCTCGCTGAAGTCTAGGTGTGGCATTCCAAGTAGTAGCCTTCCCGATTGATGGAAGTCAGTTGGATATTTCACTGTACATGCCGAGGTACTGAAACGTTTTTATCGGTTGCACGCACGCCCAGAACCGACGTTTTACTGGGATAGCAGTGGCCGATAGATCATAATACTACTGTTGTGCTGATAGCTCTTTGTCCCCGTAAAATTGCTATCCCAGCCTAAGCGTAGCCCTAGTTGCGGCAAACCCGTTCACGATGAAATGATCGGCGTGTACTCACCACGGCAGATTTCTCAAGATCTACTTTTGTGATCACCACGCATTTTGCCTATTTCCAATGCTAAAATTGACCGCAATTAATGCTCTACAGACAATCCTCTTTGGAGTGATATCCCGAACAGGGAAACCCTCTGGTTAGCACTAATAAAGGCTCGATGGTATACAAATTCAAGTAAAAATATCCTCTAACCTCCGGATAGTGCTTTCTGATACGAGATGGGTCACTTGCGACCATGAATAGACTCAGATTCTTTGGGTTCGCGTATTAAGTTTGGCATATTTGTGATTCTGGAACGTCCATTTATCGTATCAGCATGGGCGCTAAACTAGATTTTGTGTTGTAGCTGTCTGTGCAGGTTTCCCAGTTCCATTTGAATAGTGGCCAGGCTATCATCACGCCTCGCGCCATAAAGTAGTAAAAATTATACTGGGATAGAAAGCAACGTTAGTGCTGCTATCTCAGACCAAATAGGATTATCCTGGGAGGACAGCTAGAAGAGCTGTATGGACAGCCTCACACAGATTAATTCGTCAAAAACACGTTGTTTGTACCTCAGGCAACATTTATACAACATTAAGGTGTAATGGGCCCCAGCTACATAAGTAGGTAGATTCACAGTACATAAAGTAGTTAAGTCAGTACACGAGTAGCGTGTACTGACGGTCATTGTGATTGGCTGAATTGGGAGAGCCAGACCCCATTTCAGCCAATCAGGTATTGATCTGCATTTGAGTGGCTGACATGAGACCAGGGGTAGCCGCCCTGGTCCTAACATAAAACAGAGTTGATTTTACCCAAGACTGACTGCTTGGTCTCATTAAATCCGAGTCTAAAGTAAGCTTCCTCACCGCTACGTGTAAGCTAGTGACGGACACACACCTGGCCCGTTACACCTGGTAGCACTTAGTAGTCCTTCCAACGACCAAGACCAAGATGAGCCAAGTCCTGACGTCTGGACCTTCAGGGGCAACCCTGGAGCACCGTGCCTTCCCCCATCTCACACGCATTGAGTGGGAAGCTCTCCATCGCCTCGCGGTGGTGTCCGGAGAGGCTGTTGTCACTTCGCTGCTGAGCTCAGCGATGCCGGAACAACAGCGCCAAGCTGCCCAAGAATTCATGGAACGCGAGCTCGCCGACGCGAATCGGCGGGTCACAACTCCCTCGCGCTCCTCCAGGAACGACGTCGTCAAACTGGAGACGTCCACCTACTCAGGCGTGGGCGACGATCGGCTTCCACGGAACCGCTGGTTCCGTGAGATCGACATCGCTATTGCCTCGCGCATGATCGAAGCGCCGTCGGCCAAGGTCAACTTCCTTCTCTCCCGGCTATCCGGGAAGGCCAAGGAGTGGGCCCTCGGCAAGCTCGTCGTCGACCAGCAGGCGTTCCCTACTCTAGAGGCGCTCCAGAGTGACCTCCGGCTCGCGTTTGAGCCGCCCCAAGACGAGTCGCGCGTTCGCGCGGGGTTCTTCGCCCTCAAGCAAGGCAAGATGTCCATGCGCGACTACGTCCAGAAGACACGACACCTTGCGTCGTGCATTGTCACTCACCCCATTGACATGGCATCTCAGGTGCATGTCTTTGTGTTTGGGATGCGCGAAGGCATGACACGGTACTGTCTCACGAGAGCCGAACCCTCCTCGCTCGAGGAGGCATTCGTCCTCGCGCTCCGCGAGGACTACGTGGTGGCGGCGTCCTACGCGCGCGCTATGCCGGAAGTCTCTCGGGTGTCCGCGCCCATGGAAATCGACGCGATTGAGGCGTCGGGTGATCGACGGCGCTCGGCTTATGGTGGGGGAGGAGTCGGAGCGCTCGCCCTCTGACCTGCTTCCGCTGCCGGAAGATCGGACATCGCGCAGCAGAGTGTCGCGCGCCAGCTCCAGTTCTCGCGCACGTCGATGCCGACGCTAGCCCGGCCGCTCAACCAAAAAACGGCCGGGGCCAGTAGGTGCGGGGCGCCCTACTGGTTGGAACGAAGGTCCGGGTCCTCCGGTGGCAACCCGGCCTTCTAGCCCTCCCGTGCTATATGCACGCTTTAATGCGACCACCACGAGTGGCGACTCGAGGCTGATCAACGTCAGCCTCCATGTCGCCGGTGCCCGACGTCCACTGCGCGCGCTCCTCGACTCAGGAGCGACAAACAACTTCTTCCGCGCGTCGTGTCTGTCGGTGCTCCCTGCGAGCGTTCGCGTCCGGAAGGGTCCAGATCCTCCACGAACATCTTCAAGGCTCTCGTCGCTGTCTGTACCATTCGCTCTGCAGTACCGTTGGCTTGGGGCCGATAAGCCATCGTCGCTCGCTGACGCATACCCAGGATCTTGTTAAAGGCGCGGAAGAAGTCAGCCATAAATCCCGGTTCGCGATCATGCCTGATCACCTCACTGGCACCGAACCGCCGGAACACACACTCTTCGTAAGATTCGGCGATCGTCTGCGCCGTTCGGGAGGAGCTGGCCTTCGCGATCACGTATCCTGTGAACAGATCGACCCAGATCAGCAGTTCGGTGTTACCCTTGTACGACTTGGGCAGCGAAGGTATGTGATCCATCGCTATGATCTGGAACGGGTAGGTCGCCTGGATATTCCCCGGTGACTCGCCCCTGATCGTGGGTCGCCCTTTGCCGGTCTCACAATCGACACACTCTCCGACATACTTCTGCACACTCCTAAAGAGACCTCTCCAGTGAAAGTGATAACGGATCCGCTGATAGGTACGCCCAATCCCTTGGTGGCCGCCTTCCACAGTAGAGTGATAGTGGTGCAAGATATCCTGGTGCAGCGTCTCCGGTGCAACCAGTCTCATCAATCCGTCTCGATCTGCCTCCGATCTCTTGGAGGGCGGACAGTAGAACAGCAGATCATTGTCATCGATCTCGTAGTCCGCCGCTATGTTGCCATAGGATCGAGCCTCATCCTGCGTCAGATCAGCCACATCTCCCATCAGGTACTTCTTCATGCCCGCGATCCACACCTCTTCATCTTGTGCTCGACAAATCCGGTCGATCCGCAGTCCTCGCACGAATTCTTCCTGCATGACAGTCGGATTCGGTCGTGATCTGGCGTTCGATCGGGTAGTCATCGGTGATAGCCGGGCGATCGGTTCGTCAGATCTGACAACCAGGATCTCATCGAGCCGGTTCAATGTCACCAGATCCATGTGATCGGCCTCATCCTCGACGACGACGCCCCCTTCACGTTGGAGCGCTGCGCTGGCCAGACTGTCGGCGCTTCCGCTCCAATCTCGTTTCACATGTAACAGTTCATGATCTGGCCAGTTCCGTAGCCGATCGAGCACCTTCTGCTTCAACAATGTCAGCTTGGGTGCCTTGCAGTCGATCTCGCCTCGTACTTGCCGGATCACCAGGTTGGAGTCGCCGCAGACCACCAATCGGCCGCGATCCATCCTGTCGAGGAGGTCGAAGCCCAGCAACAGACCGTGATACTCCGCCTCGTTGACGGTCAGCCCTTCAGCATAGCCCGATCGCGCCTTCACTACACTCCATTCGGGCAACTTCCACAGGATCGCACTGTATGCGCCCCCGCCTCGCTTGACACGGGCGGATCCGTCGAAACTTATCACCAGCAGCTCTTCGTCAGCACGCACAGTCGGGATCGGGGCTTGGATCCTCCGCCGGGGTTCTTTCTTCGGTGCGATCGCGATCAACGCGTCGTCAACGTCCGATCGAGGCGTAATACTAGCTGCGATCGCCCCCAGTATCTCGTCTTCTCCCTTGGTGCACTTCGTGATCTCGAGAGTCCAGGGCGACAGGAGTGCAGCCCACTGACCCAATCGACCTTGAAGACCAGGCGATCGGAACAGCCACGCCAACGTCGAGTGTCGGGTCAGGACCCGGATCGATCGTCCGACCAGCATATTGTAGTTCAAGTCCAGGATCCGTAACAGCGCCAGCACTTCCTTCTCCACCACGTTGTAGTTCAGTTCATTCGATTTCAGTGTTCGACTGGCGAAGGTAACGGGATGGTAGATCTGATCATGCTCCTGCATCAGCGCGGCCGAGATCGCCCAGTCACTCGCATACACGATCAGAACCGGAGTTCGATCGCGATCGAAATGCCGCAGGATCGGTGTCGTCGCGATCTTCGTCTTCAATGTCGAGAACGCACGATGAGCACGGATCCAACGTTCGTCTCCCACTTCGACTTCAAGAACGTGCGTCTGATCGGGGTCCGCCGAGTTCCGATCTACTGAGTTCGGCGCATCACGATCCAAGATCTGGCGCAGATCGGGGCGCTTCTTCAGTTCGGCGAAGTCCATCTCGCGCAGTTCATAGAGGATCGCTGCGTAGATCGCGTAGTCTTCCAGGAAACGGCTGTAGTAATTGAGGCTGCCCAAGAATGACTGCATTGATCGGAGCGATCCCGGGAACGGTAGATCCGTCAGTGCCGCGAGATCCTTCGGATTGGCTTCCAGCCCTTCGTTCGACACGCGATGTCCCAGATACTCCACCTTGCGCATCCCCCAAGAGCTCTTCTCCACACTGATCGAGAGGTTCCACTTATCGCAAGCATCCAGCAGGTGATCCACACGATCACACAGCTCATCCCATGATCCGGCCGTCACCAGGATGTCATCGATGTACGATCTGCGCCCCAACACTGATGGACGCCCCGGATCTTCGGGCTCTCCTGACTCGATCAAGTCCGTAGTGACTTCAGAGCCCGACGATCGCGGGATCCTGGTGAACCCGTACAGCGCGTCGTCCAGAAGTCGCTGATAGATCTGAGGAGCGTTCTTCAGGCCGAACGACATCCGATTCCACTCGAACAGACCCATGTGAGTGATAAAGGCCGAGATCGCACGAGCTCGATCGGTCATCGTCACCACCCAGAATCCACTAGCCATGTCCAGCGAGCAATACCAGAGCACTTTGTCCAGGTCTTCCAGCAGATCATTGATCAGGGGCATTGGATACACCATGAGCCGGGTCAGACTGTTGACGAGCCGATAATCGATACACAACCTGATATCCACTCCGTTCTTCTTGATGATCACGACGATCGGCGAGGCCCACGGCGATCGGGACTTCCTGATCATCTTGGCTGACAGCAATCCCTTGATCAGATCCGACACCTTCTCCACGAACTGAGGCGCGACCTTCCGAACTCGTTGGGCGATCGGTTTCGCATCACCCACGTCGATGTCGCAAGTGACGCCTCGGGCAGCTGGCGGGAGCGCATTGCCCTTGCCGATCAGCAGGTGCCTCCTGTGCCAGATCTTCTTCCGCAGTCGGTCGATCTCCTCCGGGGTATTGAACTCCAGATCTCCCACCTTGATGTCGTCGATCTTTACCTCATCTGTCGTCGAGATCACAATTTCAGGGAGCACAGCTAATTCGCCTTCGACGTCTACGGCTGATAGGTTCCCGCCCTCATGGTAATGGACTTGATCATCAGCGTCAACATCTCGATCTGGTTCAGTCGCAACGGGATCGTCCCGATTGGCGGTGGGTTTGATCCCGACTTCTACCTGATCACCTCCAACGACCGCCGAGTCTTCGACCACATGCGACCGTCGTTCCGATGCTGGAACACCGTCACCCGTTTTATCATCATTCGATTTCGGCTCTTCGACGGCTACGGTCGCCACATGGGGTACCCGATCTGCACTCCCGCCCCCGAGATCTGGTTCGACGGTACAGCCGTCGACCTGATCGTCCGATGGCACGTGAGGGGACACTGTTCCACCGTTCTCTGAAACTTTATCAACTGGCGGCTTCGCGTCATCCATCGCTGCATGCCGCGATTCGCCCCCTGATCGAAGCGCATCAACGGCGGCCACCCCCAGATCGGAGCGCCTCACCTCCGATCCACTTGTCGGATCGAGTGGGCCTACCGACTGATCGGCGATCGGGGATACCTCGGGTCTCCGGAGAATGGCTCGGGGCGTCGGATAAGTCGGTCGCTCGACGGCCGATACTGGCGGTCCCGCTGGTGTTTCCCCGTTAGCCAGCTGGTCCTCTGTCGTGGCTTGGAAGGCTAAGTTCTGTCATTCCATGTGTGGTGTAGCGGGATCAGCCAAAATCTGGTTAAGGCTTGATCGAGCTTCCCACCAGCGCCCAGACACCGACTAACGGAGGGGGTCCCCCAACGATCCGTGATCGGCTGAACTTGTTCTCACCTTGTGTACCCGTCGGCGGGCTGGATCTGCTCTCTCGGGGCTCCGAGGATGCAGCACTTGGTGAAGATCGAATGTCTTGGCGTGACGCGGGGATGGTCCGTGGAGCAGCGCGGGAATCTTCGCTCTGCGTCCGAGTATACGTTCCGATCGAGGGTTGTTCGCTGCGATCGGTCGGCCTGGAGTCGATCCATAGCCTGTAGTTGCCTTTCCGGGTGTGTTCCTTCCTTCCTTGAGTTGCTTGCCGCTTCCTATAGCGGGATCGAGGTCGATTGAGAGACGCAGCGATCGCCGGCCAAGCACTAATATCCGGTCGATCGAGGACTTGCACACAAGAAATAGATCACTAGAGTAGGTCAAGCTGGCCAATGTATTAATCCAGTCTTAACCGTACCGCTAGTTCACTACCCGAAGTGTTGACACTCGCCGAGGCCAATGTAGTTCCTGGGACTTGGTGACTTGAGGGCACTTGTGGTCTTCTGTGCAAATTGCGTTCGAGAGCGACTTGCCGGGGCTTGGTAGTCTTGGATCACGTGTGGGGCCAAATACGTTCTCCACAACGCAAGTCGATCGAGGCCAATATGTGCTTCCTCGTCGAGATTCCAGACCACTTGCGCTCCACTGTGCAAATTACGTTCTGATTTATGTTTAGTTGGCCTCTCTCTCTACTGCTACCATCTTGTCTACCATCCTACAACTAAACAACAACTGGATTCCTGTCCTATCTTCGCTCTTCTTGTGCTTCCCATCATGGCCGATCGGCGATCCCGATCTGCGATCTCGATCGGCGATCTCGATCAACGATCTCGATCGGCGATCCCGATCGACTCTCGATCGAGGACTTGAGCGCATTGCCGTTCGCCATCAATCTGCCTAATTCCGTCCCTGGCCGTTCCGGATCACCGGTGCTTACTTCCGGTAGGGGCTTGCGTCTACGCCGATCTTGGACATCCGTCAGGGATCGATAGAACGTGATCTGCTTCCGCATATGTCGTGCCCGACGCGCCGGCGTCACTTGATCGCTTAGGATCTCTCACTGATCCTCATCCCCAGTCTGATCTGTGCGGCCTGTCTCTCGATCGTTGATCGATTGTCGATCTACTCCTGTCGACCGGCCCTGCCGCCTTTCTCGGAGAACACTTTCCGTTCGAGAAGGATTTCTTATTCGGTGCTTCTCCACATCCGCCCCCTGTCCGGAAGTTGTGTCGCACGGCGGCTCACTTCGGACAGTGTACTCCCATCCACTCTTCAATCCGCCAGCTCCTGCGCAGGTCAGGCACGATGAGCACACCACCGTCCGGTCCTCCCGCACCGCCACCTCCACCGTCGGAGGGCGGCGAGTCTCCGTCCAGCTCGCCTCGATCAGCCCACTCCACGCCCCGATCGACCCGTTCAACAGCTTCTCGGCGCGCTGCGGCTTCTCCGGACACCGCCCGCCGGATCGCCCGGCTGGAGGAAGAGCTGACGCTGGCCTACGCCTCTCGATCCACCATGATCCGCGATCGGCCCCGCTTGGACGACACCGTCCGCGAGCTGACGGCGAACCTGCAGGACCTCGAGCGCTACCGCGGGTCCCAGGAAGACGAAATCCGCCGTCTCCAGACTGAAGTGAGCGACCTCCAGCAGAGCGCCCAAGGCCAAGGACCGCAGCTGATCCAGGATCTCCGGGGCCAGATCGTCCAACAAACGGCCGAGATTCAGGACCTGGATCGCCGATTGACCCGCACCCAAGATGAGCTCGCAGATGCGATCGCCACTCGAGACCGTTTCGACCACCAGCTAGACCTTGCCACCGCGGACATCTCCGATCTCCGGTCGCAGGTCACAGGTCAGGAACACGATCTGGACATGTTGCAATACGAGTTGGACACGACGCGAGGCAGTCTCGATCGCGTTCAGGCGGCGCTGCAGACAGCTGAGGCGGCCCTGGCTCAACGAAGTCCGCCCTCGACAGCTCACTCTCAGGCCGGATCGGCTTCACCGCCCCCAGCCGGCTCCAACCCTGATGCAGATCGGTTGCAAGCAGACCTCGACCGGACGGAGGGGGAACTGCGTACGGCCCGTGCCGCCCTCGATCAGGCCAACCAAGATCGCGACGTCGCGCTTCGGGAAAACGCCGATCTCCGTACGTAGACTCCGTAACCTTCGTTCTATTGTTGATCATCTCTCACGCGATCGTCGTGCTGCAGGTGCATGCGTCGAGAGTGCGCAGCAAGTGATCCGTGCCCAAGACGCCCACTTCGTCGACGTTCAAGATGCCTACGCCCTGCTCCGGCGTGTCAGCGATCGATCCAACGAGGATCTCGATACCATCGCGGACACCCTATCCAGTGTGGCGCGTTGGATCGGACTGCGCCAGCGTAGGCCGCTCACACCCGCTCGCCGCGGTCGTAGTCCCTCTGGATCACCCGATCGTACTCAGCCGTCCACCAAACGTTCACGATCGGCGCCTCCACCACGCAGTCGATCTCCGAGCCGATCGCCCCCTCGTTCTCTGTCGCCGGCCTTCTCGCTGCCGGATCATGACCAAGGACCGCCTACTGAGAGCCAGCCGCCGTCCGATCGCCGTGAGTCAGACGACGAACATGAAGAGGAGGAGTCGGATGAGGAGGAAGGGGGGTCGGATCAAGAAGAGTCGAGCCCAGCTCGTAGTGCGGGCGCCGGCCAGTCGCAGAAGGACCCGTCGTCGGCCGAGTCTGGTTCTGACGAGGAGGAGTCCGAGTCTGAGGGCACAGATCAGGAATCCCTCTCCGCGTTAGCTCGATCCCGGGCTGAGGCCCGACGTCGCCAGTCCGCTTCGCCGGCCCGTACCCGTACTCCACCGATCCGTTCACGATCTTCTTCAGTTATCTCGATACATTCTCGAACCAGATCGGCGCGTTCCCGGTCGCCCCCAAGATCGCCTCCGGGATCGCCTCCGGGATCACCACCAAGATCTCCGCCAGGATCGCCCGGACGCCGGCCTCTGATTCCGCCACTATTCCCGATCGGCACCATGATCCCGGGCTTCAACGCACCCCGGGCACTCGCTCAAGGTGACACGGATCCGTGGCCCGCGGGACTGCTACGCCAGCTGCAGATCACAGGCATGATCCTGTCGACGTTGACCCACCACCTGCTCCTGCCCGAGAATTGGCTCTTCCCGGTCGCGGTTCGCGGTACTCGGCCGCCTGCGGCCGGGATCGGTTACCGAGATGACTTGATCACCGGGCCGAACATCACCGCACTCCTGGCCGATCGCCCTTGGGAGTCTCTCCAGAACCCGCGAGATCCGTTGACGTTTGATCTGGCACTCCACCAAGGCGCCGCAACTCCGTTGGGCCGGATCGCCACGGCCTACCTACAGCTCGAGGAACAGCATCGTCAGGCCTTCTGGGAAACAACTCACTACCTCCCGATCACCCGTGGACAGCGTCAGGATCTGGTCGTCCAACGGTACCATGCTGAGCGCCGGACCCGGCGGATCCGCCTCGGCGATCGGTGGCGCCAATGGTTGGCCACGACTTTGCCGATGATGAGAGCGATGTGGGCTGACGTTGATCTGTTGTTGGATCCGTTCTTCCTGCACCTTCCGACGCGTCCGCGAGACTCGGTAATTTGGTACCCCGGGGCGGTATCCCGCGCGGCCAATGCCAACGATCCCACCCAGCATCAAGGTGAGCCGACCGACCTCCGGACTGCCCTGATCGAAGCTGACGCACACGATCCCTGGCGAAACCAGTACCGCGATCGCCCTCAGGACCACCCTGCCAGGCGGATCCCACGTCTCCGTAACAAGTTCAACCCCAACACCGGCACCCAGCAGCCGTGATCCGACGTTCGTGATATCGGTCCAGTTTGCACGACCAGATCTAGTGATCGCCACGTCGATCAGTAAGCCCATTCACCGTCATAGTCATTCAAAAGTCGATCTGCCCCAATAACCGCTCCACAATTCCAGATCCATCCTTCCCATTGCAATACCTCGTTCCTTACGCTGGGCGTCACAGCCCTGCGTCGATCCACTCCTTACCCGACATGATCAGTCCGAATCCTCCATCATTCCACCTCTCAGCTACTCCATAATCTCCCGATCTGCACTTTCATGCACATTCACATACATCCCCTTCCTCCGATCGACGGCCTCCCCGTCGATCCGTCATCCATCTCGCTCACCAAGGCGACCAGCTCGCCCTGGTGGTCCGATCTCACTCTTCCTCGTGAGACTGCATCGCGTTAAACCGGTTCCGGTTCACACGATCTCGAAGGAACTCGTACAATAGAGCTCCACAGTTGAGATCGGCTTCGTCCACCCAGTCAGGATCGTCGTAACCCTTCCAGTGTACCAGGAACTCCCGATACGTCCGGCCGTACCGCGTCCTTCTGCCCGTCCTCATGTCCACGATCTTTTCCACTTCGTACTCGTTCGCGTCTCGATCGGGGTCCAGCTGTCCTCCGGAAGTAAGATCTCGTCGAAGTCCAGTCGATCGGCTTCGTTCACTGTGAGCGCGATCTGCGGTCGATCGGGGAAGTCCTTAACCAACTTCAGCTTGGACACATGCACGATCAGGAACAGGTGATAGTCCGTACCAGCAATCTGAAGCTTCATCGTGTACTCGTTCACCTTCCTGGCAACGCGAAATGGGCCGTGCCACAGGTGAGCTAGCTTCCGTGCATATCCTTCCTTCACGCGATCCAGGTACAACCACACCTGCGATCCAGCCTCGATCAAGTGCGGTCGAACTTCTTCATTGTGTCGATCGGCCCGATCAGCGATCGCCTCCCGTAGACGAGCATTCACCTGAGTTCGAGCCTGATCGTAGTGCCTCTGGATCCGATAACGCCACCGCCGAGGGTTCTGGTCCCGCGTCCGAGTGCTACCCAAAGGTATCGTCGCCTCAAGCGTCGATCGAGGATCCCAACCATGCACCAGGTAAAAAAGCGAGTCTCCACGGATCCGATCTTGAGCCGTGTGATCGCGAAGGTTAATCGCTCTGCATACTCATCCCAATCCCTCTGATCCAGATCTTCCACGAACATCTTCAAGGCTCTCGTCGCCGTCTGCACCATTCGTTCCGCCGTGCCGTTCGCTTGGGGCCGATAAGCCATCGTCGCTCGCTGACGCATACCCAAGATCTTATTAAAGGCGCGAAAGAAGTCAGCCATAAATCCCGGTTCGCGATCATGCCTGATCACCTCGCTGGCACCGAACCGCCGGAACACACACTCTTCATAAGATTCGGCGATCGTCTGCGCCGTTCGGGAGGAGCTGGCCTTCGCGATCACGTATCCCGTGAACAGATCGACCCAGATCAGCAGTTCAGTGTTACCCTTGTACGACTTAGGCAGTGAAGGTATGTGATCCATCGCTATGATCTGGAACGGGTCGGTCGCCTGGATGTTCCCCGGCGACTCGCCCCTGATCGTGGGTCGCCCTTTGCCGGTCTCACAATCGACACACTCTCCGACGTACTTCTGCACACTCCTGAAGAGACCTCTCCAGTGAAAGTGATCACGGATCCGCTGATAGGTACGCCCAATCCCTTGGTGGCCGCCTTCCACAGTAGAGTGATAGTGGTGCAAGATATCCTGGTGCAGCGTCTCCGGTGCAACCAGTCTCATCAATCCGTCTCGATCTGCCTCCGATCTCTTGGAGGGCGGACAGTAGAACAGCAGATCATTGTCATCGATCTCGTAGTCCGCCGCTATGTTGCCATAGGATCGAGCCTCATCCTGCGTCAGATCAGCCACATCTCCCATCAGGTACTTCTTCATGCCCGCGATCCACACCTCTTCATCTTGGGCTCGACGAACCCGATCGATCCGCAGTCCTCGCATGAACTCTTCCTGCATGACAGTCGGATTCGGTCGTGATCTGGCGTTCGATCGGGTAGTCATCGGTGATAGCCGGGCGATCGGTTCATCAGATCTGACAACCAGGATCTCATCGAGCCGGTTCAATGTCACCAGATCCACGTGATCGGCCTCATCCTCGACGACGACGCCCCCTTCACGTTGGAGCGCTGCGCTGGCCAGACTGTCGGCGCTTCCGTTCCAATCTCGTTTCACATGTAACAGTTCATGATCTGGCCAGTTCCGTAGCCGATCGAGCACCTTCTGCTTCAACAACGTCAGTTTGGGTGCCTTGCAGTCGATCTCGCCTCGTACTTGCCGGATCACCAGGTTGGAGTCGCCGCAGACCACCAATCGGCCGCGATCCATCCTGTCGAGGAGGTCGAAGCCCAGCAACAGACCGTGATACTCCGCCTCGTTGACGGTCAGCCCTTCAGCATAGCCCGATCGCGCCTTCACTACACTCCATTCGGGCAACTTCCACAGGATCGCACTGTATGCGCCCCCGCCTCGCTTGACACGGGCGGATCCGTCGAAACTTATCACCAGCAGCTCTTCGTCAGCACGCACAGTCGGGATCGGGGCTTGGATCCTCCGCCGGGGTTCTTTCTTCGGTGCGATCGCGATCAACGCGTCGTCAACGTCCGATCGAGGCGTAATACTAGCTGCGATCGCCCCCAGTATCTCGTCTTCTCCCTTGGTGCACTTCGTGATCTCGAGAGTCCAGGGCGACAGGAGTGCAGCCCACTGACCCAATCGACCTTGAAGACCAGGCGATCGGAACAGCCACGCCAACGTCGAGTGTCGGGTCAGGACCCGGATCGATCGTCCGACCAGCATATTGTAGTTCAAGTCCAGGATCCGTAACAGCGCCAGCACTTCCTTCTCCACCACGTTGTAGTTCAGTTCATTCGATTTCAGTGTTCGACTGGCGAAGGTAACGGGATGGTAGATCTGATCATGCTCCTGCATCAGCGCGGCCGAGATCGCCCAGTCACTCGCATACACGATCAGAACCGGAGCTCGATCGCGATCGAAATGCCGCAGGATCGGTGTCGTCGCGATCTTCATCTTCAATGTCGAGAACGCACGATGAGCACGGATCCAACGTTCGTCTCCCACTTCGACTTCAGGAATGGGCGGCGTCTGATCGGGGTCTGCCGAGTTCCGATCTACTGAGTACTGCGCTTCATGTGGTGTAGTAGCACGCACAAAATCGTCAGATGTGGCACTCTAGCTACAAACACAACACAGCCGAGCTAGTCGGCCCTTGTTGGCCTGCGCTGAGATGTCCCCCAGCGGTTCGGCCCTTCCGGGACAGTGGTGGCTCGTTCTCGCCGAGACCAAGTACCCCAAGCCAGTCAATCTCGGCAGCCAGCTGAGTTACCTGACTCCGGAATTAGAAATCCCGTGCCCTCCACCAAAGGATGGACGACGGCGCACGGAGCGCTTTTACGGGTCGCCGAGAGCAAAGGCTTCTCGACTCAGCAATCAGTGCCCGGGACGTACGGTAACACCGGCTCGCAGCGGTGGCGAGACTTTTCCTTCGCGCTTGGCGAGACACACGCCCAACCCGGGCCGACCTTATCTCTTGGTGCTACCAGCCGAGTACCCTACAAGCTATGCCTCTCAGGTACCGGCGGCAGACATAATCCGGCCCCGTGCAGGGACTTACCGGAACGTGTACACGTGTTGTGGGCCTAGAAAATTCTGCTCTGTTGTTGGTTATCTCTGTCGGGTGCCCTGAAGGGGCGCCTCCACTATTCCTAAGCTCCTATACAAATATCTAATGAAAGTGGGCGGTTTTGGATCTCGGCCGACCCTTCGCTGAGCTCGGCGACGCTTGAGCTCGGTCGATCCGGATAAGCTCTCCGGATAATCCTTCGAACTCGGCTGAGCCGGATAAAGTGTCCGGATAACACAGCGAACTCGGCGGAGCGACCCTTGGACTCGACTGGGCGACTCCCGGACTCCATCGGACCCGGTTACTGTATCGGGACGGTACGCGGTACCGTTTAGCCGAGCTCGGCGGCTTGAACTCCCCATGA
This sequence comes from Phytophthora vignae f. sp. vignae, assembly GCA_016169955.1. Classification (NCBI taxonomy): domain Eukaryota; phylum Oomycota; class Peronosporomycetes; order Peronosporales; family Peronosporaceae; genus Phytophthora; species Phytophthora vignae. The sequence goes on from JABJUM010000114.1 coordinate 23,888, forward strand.
TCTCGGCTGAGCGTGTCCAGGGTCTTCCTGAACTCGGCTCGGTCTTCACCACTGGGCCTGCCCCGTGTCACCATATCGGGGCCAGTGTGTCTGAGTCTCCGACGCCATCAGCCGAGTTCAATCCGTCAGCACATTCTTGTCCGCTGAGCTCGGCGGATGGTCATCCCGCCGAGTAGTACGTGGCTTCTGGTACGTTGTTCCACTGCAGCCTTGGAGTGTGACACAAAACTTGATGTTCCCTACACCACAACTGCCCCGGTCATGCTACGAGCCGGAGTGGTGAGTGGCCTGGCCAACTGGATGTGTCGCACGCTTGATTTCGTCCAATCAGATCTGTCGCATTCACTCTGAGTTCGCATTTCCCAAACTCAAGCGGCCAGAAGCGCCCGCAAAGCCAGCTCGACGACCTCGTTCCGTGAAGGTGGGATATGCTTGAACCTTGATCTTTGGTGTAGCCCTTGTCTGATGTGTGGACTCCGCGCCCCATGGGTCTGTGCACATGTAGATGCCCCTGTCGCTCGCGCCAAGCCTCACCGTCGGATCACTTCAACAGCGAATCAGCGTGGATGGTCGTCTCAACGTGGCAGCCGGTAGCCTGAACTGGGTCATACGGAGTTGGCTGCTGCCCCTGTCGAAGCTCAGAGTACTAGCGGTGCTGTTGGGCCTGCCGCAACCAAGCAAGTAGGCGATGCCGGTGTCTGGGAAGTGCTCGATTCATGTTGACGGAGACAGTGATGCTCGGCTTCGTCGGTATTACCCCAGAGTAGCCATGGATGCTGCCAGCAACTCGGCTGATCAGGCAAGCATCTGCCTCTCGTTGCGGTGCGTCGAGTGGAGCCTGATAGTTGTCTTGGCAGGATACAAGCCACCGCGAACTCGGCGTGTCCAGGAACGCTTCCCCGATCGGGCCGCGCTGAGCTCGAAATCCAACTCAGCTGAGCTTATTGACGAGAAGTGCAGCAGCAAGTTGAACTCAGCCGTGCCCGAACTCGGCTGTCCTGCTATCCGCTGCCCTTCTTGAACTCGGCTGGACTTGAACACAGCATCCGCTTGATGGACTCGACTAGCCTGGTAAGTGTTTGTCCCACTCGCCTTGGTGTGTTGAGCTAACTCTCACTGTTGTTGTATCATGGCGTAGGAGAACAAGGCGATCCTGATGAGATTGATGCTCCAGTCGAGTTGTCCTGAACCGGTCGAGCTGGGCTCAGTGGTCCATGGACTTTGACTTCAGCATCTCTCCAGCTCTGTTAGACCAGCTTACCCAGACTGGGATCGACTTGGTGGTGGGCAAACTCGACTGGGGCAGCACTTCATTCGGTCACATTCCAATCTGCCTCGCCGCGAACTCGGCTGCGTTCAAGCTCAGTTCAAATTCGGTATCTTCGGTTCAGCTGTGAAGTATGTTCAGACTCAGCTCGGCTGTACCTCCTCGAACTCGGCATGAACGCGCTCCAATCGAAACTCGGTGCGTTTGCCAGCGCTCATCTCGGCGAACTTCCGAAGATGTGATCTCACTGGAGCTCGGCGCACCGCAACTCAGCCCAGTGTTTCCTTCCGTTGAAGTGAGTACACTGATTGGCGCCATCCAACACGCGGCAATGCTGCAACTTGACATCCCATTCCAGCGTGATCGTACTCCAATGTTCTCGGCTTCGCAGCAACCCAATGCGAACGCGACATTCGGACGCAGCGCGATCTCGGTCTCGCTTTAGATCAGCTCAGCTCTGCTCGGACTCAGCTGCGCATAACGTCGGCGCGACCTACTTCGTCTCGGCTGAATCCAACGAGAACCGGGCACTAGACCGAAATGCATGCGATCCCACTGGAACTGGACGCGAAGGTGGCCCAACTTGATGGTAGCTCTGCTTCAGCAAGGTTGCCCTTCAATCGGCTCCAATCAAATGACCAGCGCTTCTTCGAAGCGTTACTCGAACTCGGCTCCGTTCCGGCTTGGTTGAACTCGGCTTCACGACATCTCGGTGTCAAACAACTTCCACCCCGAGAGCATTGTCTCGCTTCAACTCGGCTATGCTCGAACGCATCTCGACTTCAGCTTGACTGTGGGTCAACTCAGTTGGTGCGTACCTCGGCTGCACTTGTACCTGATCCCGATTCAGCTCGGATTCGAGACAATCACGTGCTGCAATTCGACTAGGCGCCACTGGATCCCCATGTTCTGTGGCTCTGCCACGAATCAACCCCGGCCAAACTCGACTTCATGTTCACCTGGACTGGGTTCCGCTTCAACTTAGCCCAGTTCAGCAAGGTGATAGGCAAGATCGGCTGAGCGAACGACACAGCTGGCTGCCTTACCAGCTCAGTCCCTTCGCGGAGGTATCAGCGCTTTGAAGGGGTGTTTCGACTCGGCTATGATCGATCCCTGACCCAAGCTCTGCTCATGCTGGCTCAATGCGAATAAGACCGCGACCGCGTGGAATCCATTCCTCTTCAGTCCAGCTTTGGGTGTTGGATACACTTTTGCGACGCCGTGACTCGGCGGTTTCACCGATTCGGCTTCAGGCTGACCGCAGTTGAACTCGGCGGTAGCCCTACGTCGGATCGATTGAAGTCAGAGTCCATCTTCAAACCAGGTATCTGCTTCTGCACAGCTACGGATCAACTCGGCTTCCTTCGAGATCGCTGGTACACTGACATTCTCGGCTATGCGCCTGCCCAGCCTGCCTCCGCTGAGCTCTGCTCAAGTCCAGCTTTGCTTGCAACTTCGGTTTGTTCACCTCGACCGCGCATCGACCGACTCGGCTAGTCGCCTCTCGGCAAACTTGGTGCGATTACGGCCTCACTGGAAAATCGTGCGAGCTCGACTTCGCTTCGGCTTTCCTGCTTGAGCGTGGCCCCATGCCCGCACAGCTTCGCGTCAGCACACCTGCGTTCCAACTCAGCTTGAGCGCACAACGGGAAGATCGTTCACCGACTTGGTCGGAGGCCTTGGCGGTCGAACCCAAGGGTGTCAATCGTACCGCCGCAAATTATACACAGTGCCCCAGTTCGTAGCGTGTTCACGGACCCAGTGATGAGTCGACACAGCTTCGGCATCGACGGCGGACTCGCTCAATCTGTGCAGACGCACCGTCACCTCCCTCAACGTCTTCACTGGGTCATCATCAACCCGCTGGGCTCAATCGCTTAGCTCGGCAACTCGACTGAGACTCGATCCGAGATGCGAATTCCATCGGCTTGGTGGCTGTGGCGACCGCGCCGACTCCAACGCTACCCGGCGAATGGGCTTCTTGCTTTCCAGCTCCATCTTCGCTCACTCCATTTCGATATCATGTAATTCATATAATCCATACAGTTGACGCAGTATCATTCTTCGACTCGACCCAGCCTGCTGTCTTCACTGAGTCAGCGGGTCATTATTTTGGTGCAATAGCCTTAGACCTCATCTGCAACTTGCACCATTTGCAGACGGGTTTCCAATTCCTTCGATTGCCCCTAGTCGTGTGGAAAGGTTTCCCACGAGACGTTCGGCATCGAATCCAAACTCGGGCATTTCGCGCTTGATGCCCCCGTCGCTCGTTGTATCAGGGGCGGGCGGTCCCCTGGAGCGACGTCTTGACTGTCGTCGTCCGCATCGTCACCGAGCTCGGCTGCGAGGTTTTGTTAGGCTCGTCGAGGTTCCTCCATGCGCCCAACATGCAGCGAGAACTCAGCTATCCCGCTGAGCAACTCGGCTTTCTTCAATTCTTCTTCACAATCTCCAATACCCCCATCTCTTCCTCGGTCTTCGGTACTGTCGTCGCCAAACCGAACGGTTGGGACCACTTCCATCGTCATTTCGGCGATCCTTCCGCCAGCTGAGTTCAGCTTCGTGAGCAGCGAACCCCCAGCCGTCGCAGGGCTGGCCCAGCTTGGCGACGATCTTCCCTTGACCATCTTGCTCAGTACTCGAAACTTGGTTGACTTGGTACCAACGAAAACGAACCACCCTGCTCCCGAGTCGCGGCACCAGTTGTGGTGTAGTAGCACGCACAAAATCGTCAGATGTGGCACTCTAGCTACAAACACAACACAGCCGAGCTAGTCGGCCCTTGTTGGCCTGCGCTGAGATGTCCCCCAGCGGTTCGGCCCTTCCGGGACAGTGGTGGCTCGTTCTCGCCGAGACCAAGTACCCCAAGCCAGTCAATCTCGGCAGCCAGCTGAGTTACCTGACTCCGGAATTAGAAATCCCGTGCCCTCCACCAAAGGATGGACGACGGCGCACGGAGCGCTTTTACGGGTCGCCGAGAGCAAAGGCTTCTCGACTCAGCAATCAGTGCCCGGGACGTACGGGAACACCGGCTCGCAGCGGTGGCGAGACTTTTCCTTCGCGCTTGGCGAGACACACGCCCAACCCGGGCCGACCTTATCTCTTGGCGCTACCAGCCGAGTACCCTACAAGCTATGCCTCTCAGGTACCGGCGGCAGACATAATCCGGCCCCGTGCAGGGACTTACCGGAACGTGTACACGTGTTGTGGGCCTAGAAAATTCTGCTCTGTTGTTGGTTATCTCTGTCGGGTGCCCTGAAGGGGCGCCTCCACTATTCCTAAGCTCCTATACAAATATCTGATGAAAGTGGGCGGTTTTGGATCTCGGCCGACCCTTCGCTGAGCTCGGCGACGCTTGAGCTCGGTCGATCCGGATAAGCTCTCCGGATAATCCTTCGAACTCGGCTGAGCCGGATAAAGTGTCCGGATAACACAGCGAACTCGGCGGAGCGACCCTTGGACTCGACTGGGCGACTCCCGGACTCCATCGGACCCGGTTACTGTATCGGGACGGTACGCGGTACCGTTTAGCCGAGCTCGGCGGCTTGAACTCCCCATGATCTCGGCTGAGCGTGTCCAGGGTCTTCCTGAACTCGGCTCGGTCTTCACCACTGGGCCTGCCCCGTGTCACCATATCGGGGCCAGTGTGTCTGAGTCTCCGACGCCATCAGCCGAGTTCAATCCGTCAGCACATTCTTGTCCGCTGAGCTCGGCGGATGGTCATACCGCCGAGTAGTACGTGGCTTCTGGTACGTTGTTCCACTGCAGCCTTGGAGTGTGACACAAAACTTGATGTTCCCTACACCACATTCACAATCCAAGATCCGGCGCAGATCGGGACGCTTCTTCAGTTCGGCGAAGTCCACCTCGCGCAGTTCGTACAGGATCGCCGCGTAGATCGCGTAGTCTTCCAGGAAACGGCTGTAGTAGTTGAGGCTGCCCAAGAATGACTGCATTGATCGGAGCGATCCAGGGAACGGCAGATCTGTCAGTGCCGCGAGATCCTTCGGATTGGCCTCCAGTCCATCGTTCGACGCGCGATGTCCCAGATACTCCACCTTGCGCATCCCCCAAGAGCTCTTCTCCACACTGATCGAGAGGTTCCACTTATCGCAAGCATCCAGCAGGTGATCCACACGATCACACAGCTCATCCCATGATCCGGCCGTCACCAGGATGTCATCGATGTACGATCTGCGCCCCAGCACTGATGGACGCCCCGGATCTTCGGGTTCTCCTGACTCGATCAAGTCCGTAGTGACTTCAGAGCCCGACGATCGCGGGATCCTGGTGAACCCGTACAGCGCGTCGTCCAGAAGTCGCTGATAGATCTGAGGAGCGTTCTTCAGGCCGAACGGCATCCGATTCCATTCGAACAGACCCATGTGAGTGATAAAGGCCGAGATCGCACGAGCTCGATCGGTCATCGTCACCACCCAGAATCCACTAGCCATGTCCAGCGAGCAATACCAGAGCACTTTGTCCAGATCTTCCAGCAGATCATTGATCAGGGGCATTGGATACACCATGAGCCGGGTCAGACTGTTGACGAGCCGATAATCGATACACAACCTGATATCCACTCCGTTCTTCTTGATGATCACGACGATCGGCGAGGCCCACGGCGATCGGGACTTCCGGATCATCTTGGCTGACAGCAATCCCTTGATCAGATCCGACACCTTCTCCACGAACTGAGGCGCGACCTTCCGAACTCGTTGGGCGATCGGTTTCGCATCGCCCACGTCGATGTCGCAAGTGACGCCTCGGGCAGCTGGCGGAAGCGCATTGCCCTTGCCGATCAGCAGGTGCCTCCTGTGCCAGATCTTCTTCCGCAGTCGGTCGATCTCCTCCGGGGTGTTGAACTCCAGATCTCCCACCTTGATGTCGTCGATCTTTACCTCGTCTGTCGTCGAGATCACAATTTCAGAAAGCACGGCTAATTCGCCTTCGACATCTTCGGCTGATAGACTCCCGCCCTAATGGTAATGGACTTGATCATCAGCGTCAACATCTCGATCATCCACGTCAACATCTCGATCTGGTTCAGTCGCAACGGGATCGTCCCGATCAGCGGTGGGTTTGATCCCGACTTCTACCTGATCACCTCCAACGACCGCCGAGTCTTCGACCACATGCGACCGTCGTTCCGATGCTGGAACACCGTCGCCAGCTTTATCATCATTCGATTTCGGCTCTTCGACGGCTAAGGTCGCCCCATGGGGTACCCGATCTGTACTCCCGCCCCCGAGATCTGGTTCGACGGTACAGCCGTTGACCTGATCGGCCGATGGCACGTGAGGGGACACTGTTCCGCCGTTCTCTGAGACTTCATCAACTTGTGGCTTCGCGGCATCCATCACTGCATGCACTGGGGCTGCGATCGACGACGGTCGGTTCTCCGACGGTGCCTGTTCCTGCTCCGGAAAGCATTCGTTCCCCGATCCGGAAGGTTCACCGACCGACTTCATAGGATCTGACCGAGGCCCTGGCAAATCCTTGACTAAGGCCGACGGAACAGACAGCCCTGACTCTTCGGCCAAGTGATCACCTTTCAGCAGCGATCCGCCCCCTGATCGAAGCGTATCCACGGCAGCCGCCCCCAGGTCGGAGCACCTCACCTCCGATCCACCTGTCGGATCGAGTGGGCCTACCGACTGATCGGCGATCGGGGATACCTCGGGTCTCCGGAGAATGGCTCGGGGCGTCGGATAAGTCGGTCGCTCGACGGCCGATACTGGCGGTTCCGCCGGTGTTTCCTCGTTAGCCCGTTGGTCCTCCGTCGTAGCTTGGAAGGCTAAGTTCTGCCATTCCATGTAGCGACGGGACCCGATCGACACATATCCTGGCACTCGGGGTATCCTATCTCCGGCCAGCCACATCGCGATCCGTTCATTCCGGTGCAGGACGAGGTCCTTGTCCCCGATGTTGGTAACCTGAAGATATCGGATCCGACCAGGTCCACGGACCACGGTCGGCACCCAACGATCTCCGCGGGTAACCCACAGCTTTTCTCGATCTGTCACCTTCATCCGCAGCGGAAGTTCGAACGAATCTCCGATCGCGATCTGCACTCCTTGATCCACGCACACATGCCGTACGTTGTCATTATACAGCTGCCGGCGTCCGCTAAGCTGGATCTTGACTTCGTCGGGCAGACAGATGGAGCCGTCCGCGAGATCGAGGCGTATCCCAGCGGGAACCATGAAGTCCATACCCAGGATCGCCTCTTGCCCCGATAGATCGCCGACCCAGATATCGAAGAAATACACCAGCGATCCGGCTAGCGTAACCTTGATCCTGGTCTTTCCTTCCGTCATGTACACGCTTTCACCGATTCCCACACACTCCTGGCTCTGACTCGTGTCGACATAGCACCCCACCTTACGAGCAAAGGCGGTGTCCACAATGGACACCTCGGCGCCGGTGTCTAAGAGTAAGATCGACCTCTCATTGTTGATCTTGCCAGTGATCTTGGCCTGACGGAACCACTTACCTGGCGAATGGTGTTTCCAATACCCCCTGGACTCTCCAGGAAGTAGATCGATCACCCCATCACCAGATCGGCGGTGCTCGCTGACGCGAGGCAGACTTCGATCCTGATCATACTTCGGGATCTCAGTCGTCACTTCCCCATCAGCTGGCCTGAACCATTCCTCCGGTCTGCGCTGCTTCCAATAACCCCGAGTTTCTCCAGACTGGAGATCCAAGGGCACTTCGGCGTCAGAGCGGCTGAAGTTGTCCGATCGATGTAGACTCAAGACCTTGGCGGCAGATTTCGCATGCAGATCACATGTATTACCGCGTAGATCAGTCCGTCCACTTACTCGATCTACCGTGCTCTTGTTCACGTATGCATAGATGCAATACCTAGAACGCTCGGCTCGTACCGGATTCCAACCCGGCGAGCGTCCTAGTTTAACATCTTCTCGGCGATCGCGGGCAGCATGCCTGCGTGCTTCACCGGGTTGAACCATTGACGGATCTGATTGTAGAATTCCTCCATCGGACACTTGCCCATCTCATGCAGTTCGCCGCATCCGCGGCACACAAACAGGCAGCGATCCGCCGGATGTCCTCTCTTTCCACACTTCTCGCACGTCAAACGTCTCCAGCAGTCCAGATCCGTGTGCTTCCGCGATCCACAGTGCGAGCAGCGGCTCGATCGCTCCGACCCATCGGGCGACGATCGCGATCTTGGATCTGATCGAGGTGAGTCATGATTGATCGGCGCTTGGTTGCCTCGATCCGACTTCGTCACGTCGCCCCCAGCGTTGCGAGGCTTGTCTTCGGCTGACGCTAGGTAAACGCGACGTAGATCGCCCTCTGAGTCCGATCCGTCCGATCCCGTGTCCGATCCAGACTCCTGGTTCGCGATCTGAACGGCACGCACTGCCCGCTTGGTTGTGGCAGCGGGTGCAGAGGTCGGAACCTTCTGGCGATACTTCGATCCGAAGGCAGATCGCTTCTGTCTGCTCTTCGCGCGTTCTCGAGCGCGCAGGACTTCCTCCAGATCTTCGGCATCCGCAAGCCGAAGTAGGGACAGCTGATCGGCCAGTTCGGGATCACCCAGTGTCTCGATGAAATGTTCGACGTGTTCTCGACGGGCCTTGGAATCTCCGTCCTTGATCTTCAGTCTCGCACGCAGAGCCGCCACATTGAGCCGATAGAGGTACTCCAGCGGCGATTCGTCCGATCGCTTGCGAGAGTGATAATACTGCCAGGCGACCGATACTCCCAGCCCACAATACTGGATCTGGAAGCTCCGGAGCAGATCGCTCCACTTGTTCCGCGTCGATCGACCCAGCTGGCGATACCAGTTCTTCGCCGGGCCCGTGAGTAGATCAGCGAAGGTCAAACACTTCTCTTCGTCCGTAGCCTGATCTCGCAGGAACGCCGATTTCACCTTGCTGATCCACGATCGGGCTCGGTCCTCGTCTTGATCCTTGCCACTGAACTCCTTCAGATCGGACATTGCCGAGATCCGCACACGTTGGATCAGGGAGGACCCAGTGGATCCCGAGGCAGCGGTAGCCACCACAGCAGGGGCCGAACTCGGCAGATCGATGTCGTCCGGGTCGTATTCCCACTGCGAGCAGTCTTGATCCGGCGATCCAGCTGATTCCATCTCCACGTCCCGTGATCCCACATTGTCGTCGACCGCTGGAGCAGGCGTTGCCACCGCGGCCTGTTGTTCACTCAAGAATCTGGCCATCGCAGCCTGAAAGTAGGACTCCAGTCTGCCATTCGACTCGTCCGATCCGGCAGCACTGGTGGTCCGATCGGTCGACTTGGGTTTCTGCTTCCGAGGTCCTGATCGCGTGCGTTCTTGACGTAGGCTACGCGATCGGGCCTCCAACATCGCCGATCCAGAAGGACCGAGAGACATCCGCTGAGGTTCAGACGACGTATCCGATACATGTTCGGCTGCCGAGACGTAGGGAGACGACGATCGGTACCCTGTAGACTCCACCTGCGGCGACGACACTGGGGCCGGCGACATCAGATCTGGCGCCTTCGGGTCCGGACGGTCCACGATCACGTCGACCAGAGGTCGCAGCTTGTCGACCAATGTCTGGATCGCCGTCTGGATCACGTCGAGATCTAGATCGAAAAGATCATTCGCCTCGAAGGCGCCAGCTACGAAGCCGGCTTCCTTCAGCAGTCCGAGCAGGTTCTTCACCGCCGACAACTTGTTGTCCGTCGCGCGGGTGGTCGAGATCGGGCCCTTCGGGTCGCCGATCTGCTTCGGCCGCACGATCACCATGACGGGGTCTTGACGCAAGAAGTCTCGCAGATTCTTCAGGTGATACTGACGTTCCAGGTCAGCCTCAGACCAGTCGGGCGCCAGCGATCCGGGATCTTCGTCGTCCAAGCCAGGCGCTCTCAGCTTCCTCCGCGCGATCTGGGCCTTGTCCGCGATCGCATCCAGATAGTCGGGATCAAGCCTGATCGGCGAGTCTGCGAATGCATATCGGTCCGATCCGGCTTTGGTTTGTTTTGTTAGTGAATCTCGGTTCGCACCGCGATCCACCGGGGTCCCCGAAGGGACCTGGGGAGGATGTTGAGGTTTGTCTTCTAGATCTGTTTCCAGATCGCCCTCGATTCCGTCGACAGAAGTCCTCCGAACACTCTGTCGATCCGCGGATCTCGTTTGGTTCAGCAGCGTCTCCGTCGATCCGATATCCGACGACGCCTCTTCCCCTGGTTCTCTCTTCACTTGCGCATCTTCTGCGGACTCACGGTGAAATCCGGAGTCCCCAAGAGATCCGGGCACGCGCACCATTGTGGTGTAGCGGGATCAGCCAAAATCTGGTTAAGGCTTGATCGAGCTTCCCACCAGCGCCCAGACACCGACTAACGGAGGGGGTCCCCCAACGATCCGTGATCGGCTGAGCTTGTTCTCACCTTGTGTACCCGTCGGCGGGCTGGATCTGCTCTCTCGGGGCTCCGAGGATGCAGCACTTGGTGAAGATCGAATGTCTTGGCGTGACGCGGGGATAGTTCGTGGAGCAGCGCGGGAATCTTCGCTCTGCGTCCGAGTATACGCTCCGATCGAGGGTTGTTCACTGCGATCGGCCGGCCTGGAGTCGATCCAAGGCCTGTAGTTGCCTTTCCGGGTGTGTTCCTTCCTTTCCTGAGTTGCTTGCCGCTTCCTATAGCGGGATCGAGGTTGATCGAGAGGAGAACGATCACCGGCCAAGCAGTATCCGGACGATCGAGGATTCGCACACAAGAAATAGATCACTAGAGTAGGTCAAGCTGGCCAATGTATTAATCCAGTCTTAACCGTACCGCTAGTTCACTACCCGAAGTGTCGACGCTTGCCGAGGCCAATGCAGTTCCTGGGTCTTGGTGACTTGAGGGGACTTGTGCTCTCTGGTGCAAATTCTACTCTGATTGGTGTTTAGCTGGTGTCTCCCTACCGCTACCATCCTGCCTATCCTCCTACAACCAAACAACTACCGGATTCTTGTCCCGGCTTCGCTCTCCTGTGCCTCCCATCTTGGCTGATCGGCGATCAAGGATCCCGATCGGCGATCTGCGATCCACCCTCGATCGACGGCTTGGGCAGATCGCCATCCGCTTCCGATCCGCCCACTCTGGCACTTGGACGACTTGGATCTCCGGGGCTTGACGTCGATCCTGGCCTAGGTCTTCACTCGCCACCTCTGCATCACGATCCGGGTGCGATCTCCCGTAGTCCACCCTGATATAAGTCTCTTACGCGTCGACGTCACTTGATCGCCTGAGATCTCCTTCCGATCTGGCTCCACGTCCGACGCCTGTCGCTCGATCGCCGATCCCACCTGATTCCATCGATCGGCTCTGCAGCCTTTCTCGGAGAACATCGTTCGAGAAGGATTCTTATCCGGCGCTTCTCCACACATTGATAGACTTCGCAGTCGAACAAAGTTCTTCGACGCGCCGGAATCTACCAAAGCACGACGAGAGTCTCTTGCTCTCGTCGACTTCACTTTCAGGATGACAAGGTCATGCTTGTCATCTTGGTTCTTGCAGTAAGAGCCAACCTCACTGGGGGCTGCAGTCCTCAGTGTCGCGTGTCCAAGGTTGACACGCGGAACTGCATTACCAGTAGGGCGCCCCGCGCCTACTGGCGTCCAGCGTTTTTTGTTTGATTGCGACGGTGCCCGGCACCGCCGCGATAGCCACCCTGCTGGTGCACGGGAGCCGTGCACTCTCGAGCAAAGTGACCGATCCTACCGCAACGGTAGCATCGCACATTGTTTCCCTGCGACTGCTGGGGTCCAGCAGTGGCAGCGCTCGAGAGGTCCATTGGTTCTGGCCCTCCCGTCCTCACTACCGGGCGCGGTTGCGGCCTCGGTACGTGTGCATGCAGTTTAGCCTGCCGCAGGCTAAACTCCTCTTGCATGGCAAGAGTGATTGCAGCTTCGAGAGTACTCGGGTACTCACGGAAGAGATAGGTCTTCACAGGCCCATCTCTCAGTCCCTTCATGAACGTGACGACCTTGGTCGCCTCGTCAATCGGGTTGGTCACCATGTTCGAGACCAAGTACCGTGCTCTCTGAGCGTAAGCATGGACGTCATGCTTACCCTGCTGCAAGTCGAGGAACTCCGCCCTCGACCGGAACTCATTCTGCGGGGGCTCAAACGTTTGTTTGAGCTCCTCCTTGAACACCTCGTACGTGTTGAAGCACGTAGGGTCTGAGAGTCGGCGTCCGTACGCCCAACTCCTCGCACGTCCGTCAAGGCAGGACATGGCGAACGCGACCTTCGACAACGGGTCGACGATACGTCGAGCCGCAATGGCAGTGTCGAGTTCGACAAGCCAACGGAGGAGAGGCTCACCCTCTCTTCCTACGTAGTTGCTCACGTTGAGCTTCAGCGATTGCGCGCGTGGTGTCGTCCCCGACGACACCGCGGTAGTGGCAGCAGCATCTCGCTGCTCCTTCAAGATGAAGCCCAGAGCAACACCGTGTTGCTCTGTCGGCGTTAGCGTACGCAGCATCGTAGCTACAGCCGCCTCACCAATGACTGTTGACAGTCGTTGGAGGGCCTCCCACTCTGGGTCTGACAGGTGGGGGCAGTCAGCGCGTGCAACATGGGTTGCAGGCGTCGTGGAGCTTTCCATGGGCACCTCGGTATCCATGGGAAGGTTCTCGGCTCCGTGTTCGTTCGGTAACGTACGAACTCAACTTAGTCGGTCGTTGGACGGACTACAAAGTGCTACCAGGTATAATGGGCCTACCTTGGCCCACTACAACAGCTTAAACGTATGCGCACGTGTATGAGGAAGCGTAGCTTAGTTTAAACTAGAGTTAATTATACTCGGGCCTCCGAGTATAGATTAATCTAAATAAACGATCCAAATAATGTTTTTGGGTTAAAATGAGAACTATATGTTTGTTTTATGTTTTCTGACTTCCTCTAAATGTAATATTCTAAGTTAGGAATCTGCCAACGGCTGGTTGGCAGAATTCCACTGCTATGCATGTCGCTCATTGGTTAAAAGATGCTGCTTTCAACCAATAGGAATCCTAAATGTCTATGGGCCACCCGTCGTGGTGACCGTAAATGAATGTGGCCCTTGATATAGCGTACATCAAGGCCGAGGAAGTGTTTGTACCTTTAACAGATATCGCATCTGTTATAGTCACAAGTGGCTGTAGCCACTTGTGCGTGTAACCCCGTTACACGCAGCTCATCGTGACTAGCGCACCACCGCGCGTATGCGCGAAATCCAGAGTGGTTCGAAGGGGAACAAGACGGCGTGACTCAACGCCGCCGAAAAGCGCCAGCGCGACCAGAAGGACATGACCGTGTCCGATCACGCGATGGCCTTGCAGGACCGCACGCAGCGCATGACCGCGAAGAAAGGAGGTGCGTCGAAACACCCTATCATTGATAAAGGATTTTATTTGAGGAGTTGCTGATTTTTGTGGGTGCTTTTATGGTTTATTGTTCTTGCTAGAGGTGGCGCAGTCCAATGTCATTGAGTATCAGCACGAGAGCGACAATAAAGGCGACATTTTTTTAGGAGTGAGAAGGCCCCAGGTACTTGACCTGTTGGCATATATTTAGGCACTTATATCGGAGCCTGCTGGAAGCTGGCATTTTGACGTCTAAGTGAGTTACCCTAAACTATTCCTAGTTGATCGGTTTCCCTTCCTGAGGTCGTGGTGAGGCGGTGACAAGAAGGTAGAGGAGAAGTCCAAGGACAACTTTTTGGAGCCGCTCAAGGTCTCGCAGCAGATGTCAACGACGACGGACAAGTCTGCTGCTGCTCAGAAGAAGGGCTCGACACTTGGCTACCATGATCACTGATCTCTATCCTGCGGGCGATGATGGAAGTACAATGTATATGCAAGGTTTAGCAGTTCCAAGGCTTATTCCAACAGAAAATATAATTGTATTCACCGTAATGTTAAGCTTGTCTTTAATCCTGCTGCTCTAAGATTGCGCTGTCACTCTCGCAACGAAGGGGCTTCTTCCAATGTGTGTTCTCAGCAATAACTACCTGATCCCTAACCAAGTCAGGTGTCAATGAACTGCGCTTGGTGGTGATGATATTGCCGCTCATACAAAAAGCGCGCCCTGACAAAAGGAACACTTTTCGTCACTGCTTCGAACCATTTTAGTGCCAATTTACTGAGGATACGATACGACCCCTTGTTCAATCATGTTAAATTTTGTATCCACCCAGCGTCCAGCAGTCTGATGGCCACCAAATACTGGTTAAAACTCCTGCATACAGGCTCTGTATACAGGTAGAACTGCTATTTCCTTCTTGCTGAACATGTGACTAGTAACACGGTCATGAGCCTTCTTGGTCGTTTCAGGAAGGGCACGCTGCTGCGGCGAGAAATTGAGCGCGAGGGCTTTCCTCAGTTTCGAGTGTTAAGTGTCAAACAACCGCTTTATAACAGCTTGGTAATCTTTCATTGCCACTCGAACTTCATCGACAAAGGCCTCTCCTCTCGCTGAGTTCAAAATTCCATCAAACAACTCGCACTCGTGATGCCTGCTATCGACGCTCTTGAAGACGTTAGAATGTCTTTAAGAGCATCGATAGCAGGCATCACGAGTGGGAGTGTTTGGTAGGTTTGGCTACCAAGCCAAGTCGAGACGGATGCAAACGGTTGCAGCAAGACGCAAACACACTTCACCGCCAGCCATTACTGATGTTTAGGCTTGGCCAACTTGTTTCGAATGTCTTTAAACTCCACCCGGCCCTCATCGGAAAATAAATACTTGTAAAATTTATCCAAGAATGGCTGTAGAGCGACGCACCGATTTAGCATAAACTAATCACTATTCCAACGAGTTGAATAATTGACTATAAGGGACATAGGCATCGCGCGAGTTTATTCCCCTTTTTGATGACCTCTAGGCAACTGTGTGCTTTGATGGGTCGGCGAAAAGACACAGCGTGTAAGCGGAAAGCTTTCACGATCTTGTGCCTGGATTGCATGCCATCCAAAGGCAGCCAAAATCGTGTCGAGATACCAGTAAGCGGGATGGGGGTTAGCTGCACAGATTGGCGTAAGTCACTTAATCGGGATGCTGCAGGGCTTCATCTAGATACGCTATCTGTAACGTCGCGGCGCGGACTTGTCCTTGTTTTCGCTTGATACTTTTTTGGCACTCGATCGATTTCCTAGAGGCCGTTTGCTAACAGAGTTGGCGATGCACTTGGAGTTGTCACCTTAGCGCGGGGTTGAGTTGAGGTGTAGACACAACGTGCTTTTCTGCTAGAGTGCGTCATGACACAGACGGCCAATCTTGACTTGAACCAGCCTTCTCCATGCTGTGGCTGACGCTGTATCAGCCATTCAAGAAGCGAATCAACTCACTACTTCCTTTAAATTTAAACAAGTGGGACAGCGCAAAAACTCTTACCTAATGCCGACCCGGCTAGTCTGCGATTTTTTAACGTTTTCAGTATCAGGCGAGTATACCAATAGTAAGATTGCTCAATCAGACGAAGAATTAAGCTCTGACACTTTCAAAGACGCCTTCTCCCATTGCTCTGAGCACGCAGCTACCATTTTCTATGGAAGGCTGGATATGTTTCGTATTATAAATTGCTGTTGCCCTCCAATCCACACGCCTTTCTTCGTGTTTTGGTGAGTCTTGTCGCAGTTCTTTAGTTGCTGTGTTCCTAACGACCAAAAAGTACAGCGCAATTAATCGCCGAACACTGTACACATATCACCAGCAGATACGTACTCTAGTTAAATTTGTTCCATCTTGAGTGGAGTACAGGCCGTCCGCCTCAATACTGGAGTACGTCCATTGAACTACATCACCTGCCTCTCATATCGTCGACCTTTTAATTCACATCTCAAACCGTGCGACACCACACTGACTTAGTCGACCCGCAGGCCCTCGTGGTCTGCACTGTAGAAAGTGGCATTAATGAAGTGTGCTTTGCTGAGGCCTGCTCTGATTTAGAGATACAGAAGTCAGAAATGCACTGTCGTCAGTGCAATTCCGACTTTTTGTCTCTTAAACTGTCGACTTGGCGCTAGGTAACTCAGAGTTCGACATCGTAAGTAAGAGTTTATTCCAGAGTTTGCTTATTTAATACAGACTATTAAACAGAATTATGTAATTCAGTTTTGCCAAAACGGATGCAAAGCACAATAAGGTGTGCCGTGAACGCTGTTGGTGTACTGAGTTACATTAGCGTACTAGTTTAGCACAGTTATTGGGTCGAATAGGTCGGGAGGAATCACTACGTTTACCGTACCTGCAAGCGGAAGGTGTATTCTACAGGGTGACATTAAGGTACCGCAATACTACCTCTCAATTGCCTATGACTGTACTTAGCTCACATGTATCCATATCTATGCCTATCTACTGCAGAGCTAGTTTTTTTTATTTGTAACGGCCACATTGCTCAACGATGGCCACGCCAGTACGATTATTATTTTATTTTTATTGTAGCTCATTGCTCTTAATCTTCGAATCAAGTTAATATGTTGTGTGCATTTATAGATAACTAGACACTGCACGTGCTGCCCCACAAGTAGTGCTGTTCCCGAATCATGAAAACTGCGTGTGATGGTTACTGCCCGCAAGGGTTCAATTGAGGGTAATCCCCGAAATAGATAAACGAATACTTCGAACGAAGACATTTTCGGCAATTTGCGCTTCGAGGTCTGTGTTTATTGTCCGAGCCGAGCTACGATACACTGTGCGACAGCGTCATGATTCTGTGATGCTGCAATGGCTGCCCAGCTATTTCAGCAAGATAGCAACATCTCATTGGTGACAACTACAATGAACCATGTCACCACTACACATGCTCGTCAGCCCGACGAGACGCCATTAACACCACCTGATAATAAAGCATTGCATTGATTTTATTTGATTCTTGTTCACTACTCAATTCGTTAAATGGCCTTTTTGGAAGTTGATTGATGTCATACCCGCAGTGTTCGTAAATGCTGAGGGCTCTTCTTGTATTCAACCGCCCTACGCAAACTTTTCGCATTGTCTAAGATGACAATGGATTTTGGGAGGTGCCAGAGCTTGAGAAGGGGGATCACGTGCTTCATGAATGCACGATGGAATGAACTTCGGGTGAATGTAGCCTCCGTTGTCTCCCATGCTACGAATCTTTGATGATCTAGCACCGAAAATATCTAGCGCCAGCGCCTCCGCGAAAATGGCAGTTTCACTGCGCGCTTGGTGTTCCGCGCGGACCATCCATATCTTCTGATGTGTGGCTGTGAGGGCTTCGATAGCTGCAGGTTACGGGAATGTTGCAGGAGATAACACTGCGTCCAAGATTGTTGTTCGAATGTATAACGCACTTTGTGTGTTTCTGCTGAGCCCAATTCGGCACGAAGACCTTCAGACACAATGTGAGGGCACTGGGCATGCTGGTTTGTCCTGCAGGTGCGTTCAGCGTGACCAAAATCGATATTGCCTTGCACTGCTGACTTCTACAGTTACGGCTCGGACAGCGACGTTCAGTCCAGTGGACGGGAGCTCGGAGGAGCTCTCACGCCTCGGAGACGAATCGGTCAAATTACTCCCAGCTCTCGAAATGAACCATGATTAAGCCGCTCACAAGGAATATAAATTGGGCAGTCAAGTCACAGCAGAAAACAGAGGCGGTAGGCAAGCATGAAGCGCCGATGGTGGGACGTTACGGTCACAAGCTAGAAGGAAAAAAAGTGCCAACAAAGGCCTGAACACAACGCTGAGGCCGCAGTGCAAGCAGGAAGGAGACGGGGTGGGCGTCAGGGCAGCCGAAAAATAAATTGACGCTCAAGTAATTGCCATAAATATTATTGAATAATTTATGAGCGGCGGCCTGGACCGTACCATTATTTATGATACCAGATTACTATTCCACACACATAATTTATGCTACTATCTCACAATCATACAAGCTGTAGTATTCGAACAAAGGAAAGCTTATACTCATACAGTAAGTCATATGCAGATTTATTAACTGTCTGGAAGCCAACCATTTGGCAGGCATGGCAAGCGGCTCCCAGCTCAGCTCTAAACATCATTTTGCAACTTTCAACGGCACAAGTACCTCCTCACCTCAACAAGCATGCTGCGCGCGCCCCGCACTCGCCCATCCTTCTCCAACGCGCAGGTCTCGGCGTACTTCTTCACACCGTGCAGTGATGAGTACGACGAGCCTGTGCCCGACTACTACCGCTGCCGATGTGGTACCGTGCGGAAGCAGACGAGGCGCAACGGGTTTACCAATCTGATGCAGCACGTCCGCCGAGAGCACCCGGGCTTCGAAGCCGAGATGCGCGCTGCAACAACAGCTGAGACCGGTTCACTGATTCACTACGCTCGACGTACGTCGGTGAACCGCTTCGGCTGGCTGGAGTGGGTCGTCAAGGCTAACCTGCCCCTCATCTTTTGCGAGAACTCACTCGCACGAAGGTACGCTCAAAGTACTATTGCTATACTAATTCCGAATGCTAATTATGAAGTACTACTTTCGCAGGTACGCGAGTCTGGACCCGATTTCGGTCGAGACCCTGAAGGCGCTCATGGAGGCTGTTGCGCAGTTGGTGGGGTTGGACATCGCGGCGGAGCTGCCGGATCGTTTCGGGCTCATGTTGGATGGCTGGAGCCATGCATCGGTGCACTATATCGCAGTATTTGTATGCTACGAGATCAATGGTGTTGCTAAGTATGCTCTCCTGAGCATGGCCCCAATCATCCAAGAGCCGGACGATGACCTCTCGGCACGTACGCACCGAGATTTCCTGGATGGCCTGCTCGAGCGGTTCGGCAAAACGCTGAGTGGCTGCGTTTACTTGGTCGCAGACAACTGCTCCGTAAACAAGCGCCTGGCTACCATCATGCAGGTCCCTCTGGTTGGCTGTGCTGAATCGGGCTGTGCAACGCCACCTTGAGCAGTACGAAGGCGATTTGGCGGTCGTGCAAGCGCTCATGCTGAAGCTTCGCACGCTAAAACAGTCAGCCAAACTTCGGTAAGTTTTGTATCACTAATATTTCGGATTAATATAAATTATATTAATCGGACTAATATTTTGATATTGTTGCCTATAATATCAGCTTCAAGACCCCGCTGCGCCCGATCATCAGCCAGGATACGCGATGGGGCTCTACCTTTGCTATGGTGCATCGGTATCATGAGCTGGCCAAGTTCCTGGACGCCGATAACGACGATATCCTGGAGTTGCTGCCATCTCCGGCCTGCAAGCGGCGCTTGAAGGACCTCTATGCCGAGCTGAAAGACATCGAGTCTGTATCAAAGGCTCTACAAGGCAGTGATGTTACTCTTCTTGATGCGAGAGTGTGGTTCGACGGGCTGATCGCCGCTCACCCGGCTTTTGCGGACTACATCGGTATGTACCACCTTATTACTCTTGTGATATTGTTCATTAATACTAATTTCGTTTCTGTATATAATTTAGGTCCGCGCGCTGCGATCGTCCATAGCCCTGATTTTGAAGCGGGTTGTGTGCGTGTCCTGAAGGACAGCAGCGTCCGACTCACCGCCGCAGAGAAACGGGTGCTGCGTGCGTTAGCGTGTAGCTCGGCCGCCGCCACGAACGGTGCAGAAGACGGCGGCGAGGAGCCAGAGGGTTCGTTTGTCCAGCGTCTCGAGAAGCGTCGCCGGCTCGAGGCGCGAAAGCTCCGCTACGACCTCATCTCCAGCATCCCGCCGACCTCGAACAAGGTCGAGCGGTTTTTTCAGCGTGGCGCGTACCACGTTTGCTCAAGAACGGAACAGCCTCCAGCCCGCTACGCTGGAAACAATTTTGTTTCTGCGCGAGAATGCTGACTTCTGGGACGTTTCGACAGTCGATCGCGTCAATTAGTACGAGTAACAGTACGTCTAATACACGTTGAAGTTGCATCACATTATGTACTTATTGCTCGAATACATTACATTATTTATGCAGGTACAAATGACAAGCTCCTTGCATTATTTATGAGGCTTTATTTGCGCTAATAAATAAAAATGCCATATTCGGCAGCCCTGGTGGGCGTCGAGGTCTCCAGCCAGAGGATGAAAGTGTCGACAAAGGCCAGAGCAGAATACTGAGGCGGAATGCAAGTTGGGGACACCAGAGGACGAAGGTGCCGCCAAATCTGCGGGGGGGGGGGGGGGGTAGATGGAAACAACGGCACGGTGTTAGTACACACTTTAAGTGCAGCCACTTTCTCTAACCAGCCGCTACTTCCCCTCGCAAAAACTATCGTCACTTCCTCCCACGAAAACTAACGCCACTTACCAGGGGTACAACTACCATTGCCCCATACCTTGGTTTTGATAGGTCGTGTAGTGGTGTAAGCTGTACATATAAACAGATGAAGAAATAACAGTAGGCGAGAAACACGTACACCAACGTTATCTTCGCCGCAATCAGAGATCAGCACTTTTCGGAACTGCGTGATAGCGTTTTGGGCTTTCGTCACGAACCATCGCGGGAAAATGTAGCGGACATGGGTTTGAGACTCCTCTGCAACAAATATCGCTACGCAGGCTTTTTTTACTGCGGGAGAATTCGCTCTGAAAGGGTCTGCATCGGTTTATGGATATAACAGTAGTTGTAGGTTTCATCAAGCAGCTTCGCGACAGTCCTCAGATTTGGAACTGGAGAGAGTATTCTGTGGTGAAGCGCGATTCTCGGAAATGCGTGATGGCAAGTGATTGGGTGAAAGATGGATTCAGACTCAGAATCAGATGGATCAGGATCTAGGATCAGATCGACCTGGATCTGTACCCATTGGATCCAGATCCGAGATGGGTTCAGTCCCGCACCCAGGTGTAATCAAGAGGCCGTGGACACAACGCAACGGACAAGCGGCTGACGTGTAATGGAGGTAAAGGGAGCCTGTAGAGTCGGTAGGTACAGATGGGAGGATAGGATCCACATGATGATAGGACTTTGGGATGGGATCGGACTTAAGCATAAATCAGAAACGAATTTGCCTTGATCAACGCAAGTGCTTCCTCCCTCGGCTGGAAACGGGAACTACATTGGCCCTACGCGGCGTAGAGAGGTTAGCCGTAGCAGATCTAGTGTTGGTGGTAAGACTGGAGTAATACATTGGCCAGATCCAAAACCTTCCTAGTGAACTACTGTGAAGTGCGGATCCAAGATCCACCGGAGTTATCTGTTTGGCCGGTGCGTCCTTCGCTTCTCAACTGTCAACGACACCGTCATTGGAGGCGGCAAACACGACCAAGGAAGACCTGCGAAGGCAACGAAAAGGACAACAACAACAACAACCGAAAGGCAACAGCCCGGCCGGATCCAGATCCAGGCCGCCAGATCCAAGTACAAGACTACTGGATTTGGAGTAAACTGCGAGCAGAGTGAAGATTTCCGCGCTGCTCCACCCACATCCCCTCGTCTCGCCCAGACTGTTCTGTCTTCAAGGCTCGGACGCTTCAGCAGACACCAGAGGAGCAGATCCAGCCCTACCGACGGGTACACAAGGTGACCAAGTTCAGCACACAGATCACGGATCATCGGGGGACCCCCTCCGTAAGTCGGTGTTCGGGCGCAGTTGGCAAGTTGGATCGGCGATCTCGCAGATTTTGCTGATCCCGCTACGCCACAATGGTGCGCGTGCCCGGATCTTATGGTGACTCGGGATTTCACCGTGAGTCCCAAGAAGAAGTTCGAGTGAAGAAGGAACAAGGGGATCAAGCGTCATCGGAGTTGGGATCGACGACGACGCTGCTGAATGAAACAAGATCCACGGATCGGCAGAGTGCAAGGAGGACCTCTGTCGGCGGAACCGAGGTGAATCCAGACATGGATCCAGAAAACAAACCTCAACCTCCTCCACAGGTCCCTTCGGGGACCCCGGTGGATCGCGACGCGAGTCAAGATCCACCAACAAAACAAACCAAGACTGGCAAGGATCGGTATGCATTCGCTGATTCACCAGTTAACTCGGATGCCTACTTCTTCTCCTTCGACAAGACCAAGCCGAAGGCGCGCACGAAGATGAAGGCCCCGGATCCGGAAGACGAAGATACGAAGCCACCTGCTCAGGATGGATCCGAGGCAGGTTGGATCCACCACCACAAGAGGCAACTACGTGGCTTCCTGACTCTGGATCCCATTATGCAGCAGTTCGGCGTGAAGCAGATCGGAGACCTGCAGGGCCCCCTAGCGCTTCCGGCACCCGCCAAGCGCCCAGGGATCCTGCCCGAGATGGAGCGCCTGATGCAGCTGCTGAGGGATGCTGGTCTCGTGGCTGGAGCGTTCGACGCGTCAGTGATGTACGAGATCGATCCAATTCAACTCCGTGCTACGACAGAGATGCTGTTCAACCGACTGAAGGTGTTGGTGGGCGAGATCCAGCCGAAGTTGGATCCCGCAATCCCGGATCCAGCAATCCCGGATCCAAGATCGCCACAAGCTGGGTCCACAGGAGGCCGAACGTCGTCACCGTACGTGTCCGCTGCGGAACTTGGATCGGATACATCTTCGGAGCCGCGGCGCATGTCACTTGGACCTTCGGGAGCCACGATGCTACGCGCTCGAGCCCAGATCCAACGTGGAGCGAGTCCTCAGCCTCGATCTCAATCCCGATCCAAGAAGCAGTCAACTCCATCAGTGGATCCGACTGCCACGCTATCCGGATCCGACATGTCGACTGGCAGGCTGGAGTCATTCTTCCAGGCAGCCATGAGCAGGTTCCTGAAAGAACAAGGCATACCGACCCCGACACAGGTGCCGGAGGCGACGCAGAACCCCGGATTCCAGGATGTGGAAATGGAGTCGACTGGTTCGTCCGATCCGGATCAACACTGGGAGTACGATCCAGATGACATCGACTTCCCGACCCCAGCTCGCGCTACAGTGGCCACCACCTCGACCGGATCCACAGGCGCAGCCTTGATCCAACGAGTCCGGATCTCCGCGATCTCGGATCTGAAGGAGTTTTCAGGGAAGGACCAGGATGAGGACCGAGCGAGAGCTTGGATCAGTAAAGTGAAGTCTGCGTTCCTGCGTGACCAAGCCCCCGACGAAGAGAAGTGTCTGACCTTCGCGGATCTTCTGTCTGGATCGGCAAGAAACTGGTATCGCCAACTGCCCCGATCCACACGCAACAAGTGGCCGGATCTGCTCCGCAGCTTCCAGACTCAATACTGTGGATTGGGCATCTCCGTGGCTCGCCAGTATTACCATGCCCGCAAGCGCTCTGACGAGTCTCCGCTGGATTACCTATACCGACTCAATGTCGCCGGACTCCGCGCCCGACTCAAGATCAAAGATGGTGGATCCAAGGAGAAGCGTGAACATGTGGATCATTTTATTGAAACTTTGGGCGATCAGGATCTAGCAGATCGGCTGACATTACTCCGGCTACCGGATGCTGACGAGCTGGAAGAAGTGCTGCGGGCACTGGATCGGGCGAAGAATCGACAGAAGAAGTCCGCGTATGGATCCAGCAAGTACCGGCAGAAGGCCCCCGCGACGCCCGCACAGGCCGCTCCGGCTAAACACGTGCGTGCGATCCAGGTCCAACCTGACTCCGGATCCGAGTCTGGATCCAGCGATGGATCTGACTCCGAGTGCGAGGAGTATCGCAGGATCTACCTGTCCGCCGCGCAAGATCACGCGAAGCTCGCGGAGGAGGAGCAGAAGGTCCCTGATCGGAACCCGCCAGACCGCCAACAACAGGATCCAACAGCACGCGACCCAAGATCCAGGATCCATGCTGAGGGATCCGAGCGCAGCCGCTGCACGCACTGTGGATCCAAGAGGCACTCGCACCTTGGCTGTTGGAAGCGCTTGACGTGTGAGAAGTGCGGCAAGAAGGGTCATCCAGGTGACCACTGCCTCTTCGTGTGTCGCGGATGCGGTGAGCTTCATGACGTGGGCCGATGCCCGATGGAGGAGTTCTACAACCAGATCCGCCAGTGGTTCAATCCAGCCAAGCATGCGGGGATGCTGCCGTCAAGCCAAGATCCACGGCAAGATCAACAATGAGAAGGCGATCTTACTCCTAGATACCGGTGCCGAGGTGTCCATCGTGGACACCGCCTTTGCTCGTAAGGTTGGGTGCTACATCGACAGGAGTCAGAGCCAAGAGTGTGTTGGGATCGGAGACAACGTGTACACAACGGAAGGAAGAACTCGGATCAAGATTACATTGGGTGGATATCTGGTGTATTTCTTCGACATTTGGGTTGGAGATCTATCTGGCCAAAAGGCGATCCTCGGTATGGACTTTATGGTCCCGGCCGGGATCCGACTGGATCTAGCTGACGGGACCCTCTGCCTGCCTGACGAAGTCCGGATCCAGCTCAGCGGACGCCGTTCACTCTATAGCGACAAGGCGCAGTCGGTAAAACTGGATCGCTATCTCCAGCTTGGGATCGGGGAGTCCGCAGAGCTACCTACACGACTGCGAGGATCTGGATCGGAACATGACAAGCTTTGGGTTACACGAGGAGATCGATGGGTGCCAACTGTAGTCAAGGGGCCAGGCAAGACACGCTACCTTCGGATCACGAACATCGGCGAGAAGGAGCTTATACTGCACCTGAATCATCAAGTCGGAATGTGGCTCGCCGGCGATCGGGTGCCGCGGATCCAGGGTTACGTGTCCGTTGGATCCCGTCGCTATCTGGAATGGCAAAATCTCGCGCTGCAAGCCACGACGGAGGCTGGATCCGCGGAGGCGGCATCTCCAGAGACCCCGATCGGGTCGATGGTGGAACGTCCTGAGTACCCGACGCCGCGCGGAATATTGCGGAGGCCGGATCCAAGCCAAGTCCGACATGCGAAGACAAGATCCAGAGGTGCCAAGAGCGGACGGGGCAAGTCGCCGCCGGATCCACCCGATCAGTCGACCGCCAGATCCATAGCCAGGACACCGGGTGTGGCCCAGTTGCAGGCGTCAATCAAGGCGCCGACAGGAGATCAAATACTCAGGCCGACCGCAGACCCAACGGATCTAGATCCAAGCGACAAGGAGATTATGGGAGTCAACGTTCCAGATCCAGACGAAGTTCCTGCTGAGCGCCAACCGGATCCAGATCCAAGTGTCGATCGGAGAGTCGACGACGCGGTGGGACCAGACGATGGATCGACAGATCGAGATCCAGCTGACGACACGCAAGGTTGCGAAGGGGCGCTGGATCCAGATGATGTGGAACAGGCGGGTCATCCCGTTGTCACATCGGGTGGTAATCACGGAGAGACAGGGGGCGGATCTGCAGATTCAACAGATGGTGTTGCGGTACAGGTCATGGATTCAGTGGAGCCTACAGTTTCGGATGGTGAGATGGGACGATGTGCGGATCCAGATGGAGAGACGGTGCAGGAATCAGGTCCGACACCAGATCCGACTGTCGACGTTGATCCAACAGCCACCGGAGATCCAAGGCGCAATGACTCGGATGCGGACGACCAAGTCTGCTATCATGAGAGTGGGGATCTACATGCCGAAGATGTTGAAGCAGAGATGGCGGTGCTGCCTGAAGTCACCTCGACAACCGACGAGGTGACTATTGAGGACATCCAAGTGGGAGATCCAGATATGAACACGGCGGAAGAGATCGATCAACTGCGACGACGGATCTGGAGGCGCCGACATCTGCTGATTGGCAAGGGCAACGCGCTGCCGCCTGCAGCACGAGGAGTCGTGTGCGACATCGATGTTGGTGGTGCGAAGCCTATTGCCCAACGAGTGCGCAAGGTAGCCCCGCAATACCAAGAGAAGCTTTCGGATTTAATCAAAGGGCTGCTCGGAGCCAAGATCATCCAGATTTCGACTTCACCATGGGCGTCTCCAATTGTAGTGATCATCAAGAAGAATGGCGTGGACATACGTTTGTGTATTGACTACCGGCTGGTTAACAGTTTGACCCGGCTGATGGTCTACCCGATGCCCCTGATCAACGATCTTCTTGAGGATCTGGACAAGGTACTTTGGTACTGCTCTTTGGATATGGCCAGTGGATTCTGGGTGGTGACGATGACGGATCGGGCTCGTGCGATCTCCGCCTTCATCACCCCGTTTGGATTGTTCGAGTGGAACCGAATGCCTTTTGGATTGAACAAAGCGCCCCAGATTTACCAAAGAATGTTGGACAATGCGCTGTACGGCTTCACTCGGATCCCACGTCTAGAGGGTGGATCGGGATCGGAGCCGAAACTGGGATCCAAGAGTGGATCTGGATCCAAGGCCTTGGACCTGGATCTGAAGTCCGGAGAACCCGAGGGTCCTGGCAAAACATCCGTGCTTGGACGTCGGTCCTACATCGACGACATACTGGTGACTGGAGGATCCTGGGAGCATCTGTGTAATCGTGTTGACGCGTTACTCAACGCGTGTGACAAGTGGAACCTCTCGATCAGCGTGGTGAAGAGCTTCTGGGGCAAGCGTAAGGTGGAATATCTCGGCCATCGCGTGTCAAGCGCTGGACTGGAGGCGAATCCCAAGGATCTCTCGGCACTGACGGATCTGCCCTTCCCGGGCACGCTTAGATCCATGCAGTCGTTCTTGGGTAGTTTGAATTACTACAGCCGGTTTATGGAGGACTACGCGATCTACGCTGCGATCCTCTATGAACTACGCGAAGTGGACTATGCCGCGATGAGCAAACCGGAGAATCGACGCCGGATCCAAGCGGTGATAACCTCCACAACTCCGGATCCAGCGGAACAAACTTCGTCCGACGTGGCGGATCTAGACACGCTGGATCCCGACTCTGGATCCACCAAGACTTTGAGGCAGAAGGCTTTGGATCTGGAGGCGAACGATCCAAGCAGTGTGGATCCGCGTTGGGTTCGTGCTCATCGGGCATTTGCCAGGCTCAAGGACAAGATGGCGACAATCCCGATCCTCCGACACTTCGACTCAGACCTGTTGCCGGTGGTGGTTGTGTACGCTAGCGAGTGGGCGATCTCAGCTGCCCTGATGCAGGAGCACGACGGGATCCACTATCCAGTGACGTTCACCAGCCGCACCTTGAAGTCAAACGAGCTTAACTACGGCGTGGTTGAGAAGGAGGTGTTAGCTCTGCTACGGATCCTGGATCTGAGCTACAACATGTTGGTTGGACGCCCGATCCGAGTCCTGACTAGACATTCGACGTTGGCCTGGTTGTTCAGATCCACAGGCCTGCAAGGGCGACTGGGACAGTGGGCAGCTCTGCTCTCGCCGTGGACCCTCGAGATTATGAAGTGCACGAAGGGTGAAGACGAGATCCTGGGAACTCTGACGGCTAGTATCACGCCTAGATCCAAGGTGGATCAGGCGTTGATCGGGATCGCACCCAAGAAGGAGCCACGACGTAAGATCCAAGCGCCGATCCCGACAGTCCGACCCGGGGAAGAGCTGCACGTGGTCAGCTTTGATGGATCTGCCCGTGTCAAACGTGGTGGAGGCGCCTACAGCGCGATCCTGTGGAAGTTGCCTGAATGGATCGTCGTGAAGGCTAGATCCGGTTACGCTGAAGGGTTGACGATTAACGAAGCAGAGTATCACGGACTTCTCTTATGTTTGGATCTGCTCGAGGGCGAGGCGCAAAGGCGATTGGTGATCTGCGGGGACTCCAACTTGGTGGTCCGCCAGGTCCGAGGTGAGATCGACTGCAAGGCACCGGGGTTGACGCTTCTGAGACAGAAGGCCCTGGATCGGCTGCGGATCTGGCCTGACCATGAGCTGGTACACGTAAAGCGCGATTGGAACGGCAGCGCTGACAGCCTAGCCAGCGCAGCGCTTCAGCGCCAAGCTGGGATCATGGTGGAGGACGAGGAGGATCTGCAGGATCTAGTTACGCTGAACCGCCTAGACGAGATCCTGGTTGTAAAGCGTGAAGAAGAAGCCTCCGTCGCTCGTGTCTCACCCGTGACAACCCGGGCTCGCGCCAGATCCAGATCCAACCCGAGTGTATTGCGAGAGGAAGTAGTGCGGGATCTCCGAATCGCACGGATCCGCCAAGCGCAGGACGAGGAGGCGTGGATCTCCGGCCTGAAGCGGTATTTGGCCGGCGAGATCCAAGATCTCAGTCAAGAAGAGGCTAGAGCCTACGGTGTTATTGCGATGGACTACGAAGTGGATCTCAACGACCTGCTGTTTTATTGCCCTCCTACGAAGAAAGTGGAGGCGGATCGCGATGGATTGATGAGATTGGTGCTGCCGGAGACTCTGCAACAGGATGCTCTCCATCATTACCATGTCAGCCTCGAAGGAGGTCACCAGGGGATCGGCCGCACCTACCAGCGGATCCGGGATCGCTTCCACTGGAGAGGTTTGTATCGGAGTGTACAGCGCTACGTTGGAGAGTGTGTTGATTGTGAAACTGGCAAGGGGCGACCTACGATCCAAGGAGAGTCGCCCGGCAACATCCAAGCCACGTATCCGTTTCAAGTTATAGCGATGGATCATATACCGTCGCTGCCCAGATCCAACAAAGGTAATACTGAGTTATTGATCTGGGTGGATCTGTTCACGGGATACGTGATCGCGAAGGCCAGTGACTCCAGAACGGCACAGACAATAGCCGAATCCTACGAAGAGTGTGTGTTCAGACGGTTCGGTGCCAGCGAAGTGATTCGGCACGATCGGGAGCCAGGATTCATGGCCGACTTCTTCAGATCCTTCAACAGGATCCTGGGCCAGCGGCAACGTGCGACGATGGCGTACAGGCCGCAAGCTAACGGAACCGCTGAGCGCATGGTGCAGACAGCTACTCGAGCTCTGAAGATGTACGTGCAGGATCTGGATCAGCGTGATTGGGATGACTACGCCGAACGCCTCACCTTCGCGCTCAACACCGCCCAGGATCGGATCCGTGGAGAGACACCGTTCTATTTGGTGCATGGCTGGGATCCAAGATCCACCCTTGAAGCCACGATCCCTGTGGGCAGTACCCGCCGTCAGGATCGGGATCCGAGGCGATGGAGATACCAGATCCAGCGCTACTACCAGCGGGCACGAGCAGAGGTGAACACAAGATTACAGGAGGCGATCTCTGACCGGGCGGATCGACACAATGAAGAGATCCATCCACACCAGATCGAGGTTGGGTCTAGAGTCTGGCTGTACTTGGATCGTGTCAAGGAAGGGTACGCCCGCAAACTGGCGCACATGTGGCATGGGCCATTCCGTGTGGCAGAGAAGATCGGCGAATACGCAGTGCGGATCGAGACCCCAAGCACGGAGTACCGGTTGTTTCCCGTAGTTCACGTGTCCAAGCTTAAGTTGGTGAAAAACTTTCCAGATCGACCACAGATCCAGCTGACGGATGGTATTACCGATCGGTTCGACTTTGATGAAGCACTATTGCCGGAGGATAGCTGGATCCAGGATCTAGACGATGATGAGTACGAAGTAGAGAAGATCAGTGACATGAGAACTGGGAAACGTACTCGCTACGGCCGGATCTATCGTGAATTCTTGGTACACTGGCGCGGATATGAAGATCCATCCTGGGTTGATGAAGCGGATCTCAACTGTGGCGCTATACTACATGATTTCTTGCGGAGCCGCACTAACCGGAACCGGTTCGGTGTGATGCAGTCCCACGAGGAGTAGTGGAGACTGCGACCCCTGCAGTGAGCTGGTCACTTCAGGTGGAGAATGTGGTGATGGATCTGCAAGGAGGTTGCAGGTCGATGGATCGGGAATTTTGTATGTATGCATGAAATAGCTGGACGTGAGTAACGTCCGAACAAGGTGAAAACAAAAGTGGGGTGCGAAGCTGGATTAAAATGTGAATGCGGGTCTGGATCGCAGCAGAAGAAGATGAAACGGACATGAACGAAAGACAGACAAGTAAAGTGCACTGACATCAACTTCGACCTACCACATGCTGACCCAACCTAGTGGACCTGCCCAACTACCAAGAGGTTTGGATCTGGATCTACGTGGAGAGTGCTGCCCTGGATCTTGATCTTACTGATCCCCGACTGCGCGGAGATTGAAGAACTTGGACGGAAGACGCGCGATGTTGCGCGCAGGATGGTATTGGGGAGTGTCCCGGTAATGGTTACGCCATGGATCTTCGTCGTTGCACTCGTCCAACGCCTCCAAGAGATCCGTGGGCTCTGGTCGGTTCAAGGTGCGATCCGCCAAGTTAGCCTTACGCGAGGCCAATCCTGGGTACCACGTCACCGACTCGGCTCGCTTCGGGAAATGCAGGAAGTGCGGATCCAGCAGGATGTCCAGGTCACACCACCCCTCACGCATGGCGACGATCAACAACTCCAATAATTGTTTCCAAGCACGGCCTGCGTGGGATCGACGGTTACTGCGTTCTTTCTGGAACACAAGCAGCCACGGATACTTCTTAGCCATCGCATCAGGAATGGGGAAGTGGTGAGTCGACTCCCAGTAGGACATGAGGTGGGTGTCTTCGAAGACCCCATACTCGCGGATCAGGATCCCAAGCCGACCACCCACGTTGGCTTCAAACGAGATGGCGTCACCCGAGTTCTCGAGGATCTCCCAGGGGCGAGTGTCCAACAGTGCCCGCATGTTCTCTTCCGTGATGAGCTCCTAGCAGTAGTCACTCAGCTGGATCTTCGGCTTACGGCCTTGTGCAGGATTGATGTAGGGGAATAACCAACCTGGAGCAGTGGGCAGGACCGGAAACAGAATGTCGATCAGCATGGTCGCCATGACCACGTTGTTGAGCCGATCCACGAGCCACGGATCACAGTCAGCCGACACAAGTACGTGCGGGTGCTCCCGACCCGGGATACAGTCCGCGTCAGGAGCGAATGGAACTACGGGAGCCAGCGGATCTTGCACGGGAGGTCGACGCGAGGGATCAGGTCGGCGAACTCGTGGATCTGAAGTGGGACGACGGGCTGGATCGGGATCTCCCGGTGGATCCGATCCACCATCATCATTAGGAGGTGTGGTGTAGCAGACGTGCCAAAACTCGTTAGCTTCCCACTCCCACACCAACAACACCTACACTAACGGGAGCGCAGGCTTGTCGGGTGATCCGAAGATCGCCCAGTCCGTTTACAGCGGTGTAGCGGTTACCCAGACACCTGCCAAGTCGTCCCAGGAGCCGTGCCACGAGCACACAGCACGCTCCCCTTCCTTCGCCGACCTCTCTTGTCGCTTCTTCTTCTCCTTCTCCTTCTCTCCTTGACCCGTGCCCTCCACCAAAGGATGGACGGCGGCTCTCGCCTTTTACGGGGCGCCGATGCAAAACCGCACCGGCTGAATCGGGGGCGGGCCGAAAACCCGCGCTCGTACGCTCGACGAGCTCTTCGCCAGGGGCGGAATCCAGATAACCACTACACGCTCTCGCTCTTGGACTCGCCGGGCGGCCGAGAACACTTCCGTCACTTCGGATAGCCGATCTCAGCGGTGGTCATGATCTAGCCCCACGGGGGCGGTCGTACCTTGAAGAGACGCCGCGTGCCGCTTGTTTAGGACCTCGAAAATTCCACTCTGTATTTATCTTTCCTTCGTTGGGCTCAAAGGCCCTTCCCTGGGGTTCCTATACTAATATCTAATGAAAATGGGCTGTTACGGCCCCATCCAATACTAAAACCAAGTCTGCTCGCTCGCCGACCCTTCGCTCGGTGACCTTTGAGATCTTGCGATCCGTACTTTGCCGAAACTCCCGAGTCGGTGGCGGTGTACACTTCTTGGGCCGGACCTGCTGCGGCCACCGACTTCTCGCCAAGTCCTCTTCGTGATTGCCGCAGTGATGCCGTCGATGCTGGACAGCACGTGACCATGAATTCGTCGCTCGCTGACTTCAGTACTCGGCGAAATCCATGTTACTGCCCTGCATCCATACTCGCCGAGATGCTCGAGTTGACTTGGGCGATGTACGAGAAAACGCTATACCACAACCGCCCCTGTCTCGATACGATCCATACTGGCGAGTGTCGAGATCACCATCTGGACTTGCGTCTTCGAGCAACATCGCTTGCGTCGCCATGACGCTTGGTGATGGAGATGGTCTGGGTATCGCCCCATGTCGAGGAACCCACTCGATCCAGCCACGATTCTCGCCCGTCCACCAATGACGATGCTCTTGCTTCTTCACCGAGTTCGCCGTACTCCGAATGACCACCGGTCAGCTTGGCGTATCGGCGACGCATAAGCCAATTGCGTAAGGCTTGTGTGGTCGGCGACAATATGTGGCAACTCCGTAGCGGCTTGTTTTGTCGACTCTCGCTGACTCGCATCGTGACTGCTACCAGGAGTGGGCGTCAAATGCTGGTCGATATGCAGCGAAAGATGATCGCTCGCCGAGCCTTTCCACTTCCTGTGCGCCCCTGAAGGCAATCGGTACTCAGCGAGTGTCAGCGAGTGTCTCGGGCAGTCGCGGAGACCAACCCGTCGACCGGCAAAAACTTGAGCCTGGGTAGCCGAGGAACACGGAAACGTAGTTGTAGTTTTCGTTGGAGGCTTCTTGCTGCTTGTTCTCCGTTTTCTCCCGTGCAGCGTCATTTCCATATCAAACAAAGCAAATCATGCAGTTGTTGGTACAGTTGAGATACACTCGACGAGGGCCTGTACCTCACCCTCGCCAAGGTCAACATGTGACACAGTAACATCAATCCCTTGTTCGGCGACCTGTGTCCATCGCCGAGGGATACGTCGAGCAGTTGCTAGTCCTCGTCAGCAACTTGAACCATCTTGAAGCGGTTCTCGCGCTTGCGCTGGAGGAGATAGTCGAATAGTAGTCCTCCACATGATAAGTTTGATACTGGTTCCCAAGTCGGCTCGTCGTAGCCTTGCCACTTGACGTAGAACTCTCGCTGGTTCCGTTCAGTGCCTGTCGATATTGGCCATCGATCGTCGAGAATAGCGTCGACGACGTACTTGTCGCCGTCTCCCTCCGGCTCCCAGCTGTCTTCTGGCAGGAGTTCCTCGCCGAAATCGTCATCCTCGCCGAGTCCGTCGATTAACTCTGCGGTCGGTCTGTGATCATCTTCGCTCACTGCCTTGAGTCGGGACACGTGTACCACGGGATAAAAACGGTATCCGGCCTTGTCAGGTAGCTCCAGCTCGTAGGCAAATTCTTCCACCTTCCGTTTGATGCGGAAAGGGCCATGCCACCTGTGGGCGAGCTTCTTGGTCAGGCCGGGTTTCACGCGCTCCATGAACAACCACACCCGGCTACCTGGCTGGAATAGTGAGCGATGAACTGGTTTGTCCGTTGATTCGTCGACCGTTTCTCCGCCAGGGTCCTCGCGCTCGTCGAGCGGTACAGCAAGTCTTTCGATTCTCCCAAGAGCTTCGTTGTGCCCCTTCGCTCGTCGAGCCTTCTCGATGGCTTGGTAGTGCTTGGCCATTGCCAGCGCAATATTGTGTTGGCGGCTGACTTCGCGCCTCCAGGCTGCAGCATCCGTCTGATCTCCATCGCCGAGCCTCAGCGAACTCGTCATTGCCTTCAGAGTCGATTGGGCGTCCCATCCGTGGACGAGGTAGAAAGGTGTCTCTTTCCTCGTCGTGTCCATCGAATTGTTGATCGCATACACCATCTTCTCGGCGATCTCGTCCCAGTCCTGCTGGAGCGGGTCTTCGACGTACACGTTCACGGCTTGGATCACCGACTTGACCGACCGTTCTTGCTGGCCGTTCGCTTGCGGACGGTAGCTGAGCGTCGCTCTCGACCTCGACTGAATCAGCTCGAGGAATGCCTTGAAGGTCTTACTCATGAACCGTGGGTCGCGATCGTGTCGTATCATTGACGGGGCACCGAAGCGTCGGAACACATATTCCTCAAAAACATCTGCGACGTCTTGTGCCTTGGTGCTGCTCATTGCTTTGGCGATAACGTAGCCGGTGAAGGAGCACTGGAACAACAGCAATGACGTGTTGCCTCGCCGAGTCTTCGGCAACGGCGTCACAAAGTCCATCGACACTAGCTGGAACGGGCGGTCGGCGAGCACATTGCCCGGCGAATACCCCTTCAATTGGGGTTTGCCCTTGCTGGTACTGCAGTCCGCACAAGCGCGAACATGGCGCGCCACCGTGGCATACAGGCCGATCCAGTAGTAGTCCTTCTTGACTCGGTGAAACGTGCGTGTTATCCCTTGATGTCCTCCTTCAATAGAGTCATGGCAACTCTGTAAGACTTCTTCAATCATGGTCGTTGGTATCACCAGTCTCAGCTGTGGTTCTGGTTCGCCTCCTTCGTCGAGCTTGCGTCCCTTACCCACATAGTGCAACACGTCATCTTCGTCCAGGACGAATCGGTCGGCGAGTTTGCTTGCATTGGCTGCCCTTTTGAAGTCGAGGGACTCAATGTCACCCCGGAGGTAGGCTTTCAAGTCGGCCCACCTCCTTTCTTCGTCTTGGGCAACGCGAACTCGTCGTATGCGTTCTGCTTGCACCGCTACTGGGTCCGGTTGCTCGTCGACTTCTTCTGGAGTAGCAGGGACTGGTCCGTTGATGACGACGCCGTCGTGTGCATCATGCGCTTTGTTTTCTCCACTCGCTGACTCCGATGCGTTGTCTGGAGGAGTTGGAATCTCTCCTGGCCCCGTCCGGTCAACCTCATGCCCTCTCACATCACCGTGGTTAGCATTCCGTTGAACCTCGGGGTCCTCGAATCTCACTCGCCGAGCTTGGCTCCTGGTAACCGCAGTGACTTGGGGTTCATCGGTGGTCTCATCAGCACTTGGAGGTCTTGCTCGCTGGGCGGTTTCTGCTCGTTGGGTATTCCGCTCGGTCTCCATTGTAGCTTGCTCGTCGACGTACAGCACTTCCGGGATCCGATTCAGCGCCTTGAGTTCTGCCTTCCTTGTTTCGCTGAGTACTACCTTGGTGACCTGGGTTTCCAGGGCTTCAGTGGCCAGCGAGTCAGCGGATGCGTTATACATCCTTATGGCGTGCAGATAGCGGACTGAGTTGAGCTTCGCCGTGAGCTCCTTGTGGTCCTTCAGCTTGACTTGCAGCGTCTCCTTCCGGCAGGCTATCACCCCCATGGATTGCTGGATTGCAAGCCTGGAATCGCCGACGATAATAAGATCGGTCACCCCATGTTCAAGCGCCGCTTTGACTCCGTTGTTCATACCAGTATACTCGGCGATATTGACTGTCGTCGATGGTAGGTGCGCACTCGCAGCGATCACAATGTCCCAAGCCGGTAAGCGCCACAGGATCCACGAGCAACTTCCATATCCGCCATGCTTCTCAGTTTTTGCTGACCCATCGAACGATAGCACGTGGCCTTCATAGTCTCGAGGGATACTCGCGTAGAGCAAATGCGGAGCCAGCCGCACGGTCGCCGACCCTTTCGAGGGCGGGGCAAGTGGTGCTACAGCCTCGTCGAGCGCCACGAAAGGTGTGATCGACGACTGCAACAGCTTGGCGAATTCGATGTCACGCTCGCGGACACGCTTGACCTTAAGATGCCACTGCGAGATGAACACCGCAAACTGCACCGTCCGCCCAAACAACGACTTGGACTGGAACCCCCACTCCAAAGTCGAGAACCGAGTGTAGACGTGCAAAGTCTTGCCGGATAGCAGCGTGTAGCACACCTTGAGCACCTGTAGGAGAGCCAGAACCTCCTTCTCGGCAGGATGGTAGTTGACCTCATTTTCCTTGAGCACCCGGCCGCAGAACCGTACCGGGTGGAGCAAGTCGTCATGCATTTGCATGAGCGTACTGCTCAGTGCCCACTCGTTGGCATACAGCATGATGTAGACATCCTTGGAACTGTCAAAGTGCCGCAGAATCGGTGCCTCGACGACCTTCTGGCGCAACGCCGTGAATGCATTACGGGCGACGGTGAGGTCACCCCCGGGTGCAAAGTCTTCTTCCTTGATCTGGTACAGCACCGCTCCATACACAGCCAACCCTTGGATAAACCTGCCATAGTAGTTGAGGGCGCCCAGGAATGCCTGCATACCTTTCTTCGACGAGGGGAACGGGAGCTCAGCGATGGCCGCGAGCTTCTTTCCGTCTGCCTGTACTCCTTCGCCTGTGACGACATGCGACAAGAAATCCACCTTTGGCTGGACGAAAATGCTTTTCGTAAAGCTGACACTGATCCTGCACTCGGCGAATCTCGATAGGAGCCGGTCCAGCGTCTTCAAGCACTCATCAAACGTTGGTCCGCCGAAGCAAATGTCGTCGACGAATGATCGGCGATGAAACACCGGGACCAGCTTGGACTGGTCTGGTTCGCCGGTCGAGAACATATCCGCATCCGGGCAGTTTACCAATTCCATCAGCGGGTCGGCTCCGGCGAGTGCCAAGTGGTCGGCTTCGTACTTCGTCCGTAGGTCGCGCTGGTCAGCACTCGACGAACTTCGCGACATCACCACAAACTCCTTGCGCAGGGCTTGGGCTTTGGCTTCTGCCTGCTTCATCCGCTCGGCGAATGCCTCCCAGCCACCTTTTGGCCGCACGTAGCCCCACAATGCGTTATCAATCATCCGCTGGTAAATCATCGGCGCGTTCTTCAATCCAAATGGCATGCGCAGCCACTCAAAGTGGCCGAGCGCGCAGACGAACGCCGACACCCACCGAGCACGCAGACGAACGCCGACACCCACCGAGCACGCATCGTCATCATGATCGCCCAGAAGCCGCTGGCAGCATCCAGCGAGCAGAACCACAAGTAGCTCTCCATTTCCGTGAGTAGATCGTCGACCAGCGGCATTGCATATTCCATAATGAGCGTAATTGCGTTGACCATCTTGTAGTCGATGCATAGCCGTATATCGAGACCGTTCTTCTTGAGCACGATTACAATCGGCGAGGCCCATGGGCTACTCGAGAACGCGATGAGACCTGCTTCCAGTAACCCTTTCAGCAACTCATAGAGCTTCCGCAAGTATTTCAGCGGGATTCGCCGAGCTCATTGCTTGATAGGAGCATGGCCTTGGACGTCGATGTCGCATACCACGCCGTACGCTGGTGGTGGCAGTGCGTTACCGCTGGCGATCATGATCTCCTCATGCCGACGCAGTGTCTCGACGAGCTTGACTTGGTCGCTAGGGTCCAGCGTGGGGTTCTTCACGTTCGGTGCATCATAGTCCAGAGTCGTCGATGCAGGCGTGGTCAAATCGGGCAAGAAGGCGAGCTCGTGCGCATAATCTTCGAAGTGAATCTCGGTCGCACCGTGCTCGTACTCGTCACCCTCCACACTATCACCGTCCGCCATGAGGGCTTCCGCGGAGGCGATATAACGAAGCCGTAAATCGTCGAGCGGGTCACCGCTCATTGACTCCTCGATTTCGTCATCCATCTCTCGCAGGGCAGCCACGGTGACATATACTGGTCCAGTCACCCCTCCTGTTCCGTCGAGATAGACGCCCTTGATAAGGTCTGGCCTCGCACTTAGCGCACGCATTCCATCAGCTTGCTGCCGGAGCATGCTCATCAGGCGGGCAGTGTTATCATCATCGAGCGAGAACCTTGGGTCTTCAAAGGCAACAGGGACTTCAATCGCCGACCGATCTCTCCCAGCGTCACCTTCTGGAGGAGTGACGCGAGGCACACAGTCTTGTCCCCCGGCGTTCATAGGGCAGCTTATCGCTGCCACCTCCTCGGACTTGTCGCTCTCGCCGTAATTCGATGAGATCTCATCAGTCACCCCAGTCTCACCGACTCCGCTATTGGATAGCTCACCGAGTCGATTCCATTGCTCTTCGCAGGTTGGGCCCTTCGGTGCATCTACTGGTCGGCACTGAATCCCAGCGGGGGTTGCGTATTCCCGCTTCTCCACTGCCGGAGGTTGCTGAGCCAGCCACTCTTCGTAGAGGCGGCGTTCGTGTTCCAGTAGGTGCTTGGCCTTCGATGATCCATAAGCCAGTATTTGCCATTCACGATACTTCCTGGTGTGCAACTGCACGCATCCATCGCTGAGCGGCAGGTCTTCATGCGGGATCCAATACACGAACGGGAAGTGCGCCGGACAGGACACCGGTTTGCCCGTGCAGTTCGTCAGCCTGAAAACCCTCGTTGGCTTTCCCGACCTGCTGAAGATCACCGTCGGCAACAAGTCTTTAGTTCGCCGAGCCCAGAGGTCATGCGTCGCCCAGCTAGGTCGGTTCTTGGGCAACTTGAACTCGGCGGTCTCGCCTGCCAGTATCTCCATCGTTTCTGGCGGGCTTCCTGCAACATGTTCCACTGCGCTACGCTCGTCGACCTCCTTCTGTGACTTGATCAATGGCACCACGACCTCTTCCGGGTTCTTCATCGTCGAACGGAAGAGGTCCAACCTGACGCCGGCTGGAATCATGAAGTCCGTCCCGAGGATGACGTCCACCCCCGCATAGTGGGGCATGATCCAGACCTCAAACTCGTAGACTAGCTCCCAGCCCAGCGTCAACTTGACCTTCACACGTTCGTTCGTGGTGACCTTGTCCTTGGCAATCCCTTGTATATCCAGCTGCAGGTCCACGTTCACTCTCCGTCTCAGCCGTATTTTCCTAGCGAAAGATTCGCTGACCGCGCTCACATTCGCGCCCGTGTCCAGCAAAACCTTCGTTCTTCTGTCGTTCACTGCTCCCATCACAAGTGCTCGCATCCTCTTTCGCCGATCGAATTGTTTCTGCGACCACCATCCCTGTCGCTCCCCCGCGAGCAACTTCACCATCTCGACTCGCGGATTCAGCCTCGTCTCATGCCGCGTCGTACTTGTGATAATCCCGGTAGATTCGTCGACCACCTGACTTGATTCCAGTATGGTTGACTCGTCGACCGTGTTCAATTTTCCGTCGTTTTTCAACTCCATGTCCGTCGCATTGTCGTTTCCCAGCCATTTGCTCAGCCGAACAAAGGCGAACACAAAGTTCGCCTCAATCGCCGGCTCAGACAACTGTGGCCGCCCGTCGTTGCCCAACCCAGTTATAGTTGGCGGGCGCGCTCGTTTAAATTGCTGGAAAATATGCCTTGGAGCTCGGACGGAAGGGAGTCCTTGTCGTGCTTCGACTTCAGGAACTTCACCGCTTCCTCGTAGAGCTTGTGGTGCTCGCACTGGCCGGCGCCATGCACCTGCGTGCAGAACTTGCACCGCCGGAAGCACCGGTGCACCGAGTGACGCGGGTCACCGCAGACAGCGCATGGGCCATACTCCGGGCGACCTCGGCGTTCTCGGTCGTTCCATCGGCTTCGGCGGCCTTCGCCTCTACGCCCGTCGCCCACCACGTTCGTGCGACCTTGGCCCTCTGATCGCTGAGTTGCGACACTCCGCCCCGTCTCAGCCACGTCCATGTAATCATGATCTGATTCATACTCGGAGTTGTATGAGCGGTCGGAATGATTGCTGCCGTCCGAGTAATCATCAGAGTCGACACGGCGACGAGGCGTGAGAGACATGCGCTCTTGCCAGGCGTCATAGAGCCCGTCGACCGACCCACCTGCGACAGTGACTTGGCGACCGTAGCGACCTTCACGCCGGCTGCGACTGTCACCTCGGCGATCGTCGCGGTCGGTCCGGCGGTCGTCACGTCTAGCGTTATCGGTTCGCCGAGCTCCGTCGCGCGTTGGCTTGCGCGTACTGCCCTTGTCCTTGCGGCGCCGGTCAGCAGCCATCGTGTCGTTGATCACGGCCTCCACCTTGGCGATGCTGTCAAATCGCTGAGGGATCAGCTGTCGGACCAGCGCATCATCTTCACAAGTGTCGAGGAAACGCTTGACATGCCTCGCGCCGGCGGTACCGCCCGCTTCATAGGCGATCTTCGCCGAGCGAGCGTACCCATTCAGGCGCAGCAGGTAGTCGCAGATATGCTCCCCCTCGTCCCGCGTGGCGGTGTAGTATCGGTCTTCGGCGGATTGGTCGTGCTGCGAGCAGTAGTACGCCATGAACGCATC
Organism: Phytophthora vignae f. sp. vignae; assembly: GCA_016169955.1. Classification (NCBI taxonomy): domain Eukaryota; phylum Oomycota; class Peronosporomycetes; order Peronosporales; family Peronosporaceae; genus Phytophthora; species Phytophthora vignae. The sequence continues at coordinate 63,891 of JABJUM010000114.1, forward strand.
GCACAGTAGGGACCACTTGTTGCGCGTCTTCTTCGGGAGCTGGCGAACCCAGTTGCTGGCTCCACTCTCCATGAGGAGTTGGAACGGCTCGCACCAGCGGTCTTGCGGGGTGTTGGTTCCTTCCATCTCGTAAATGAACTTCTTGAGCCACCGCAGCGATCGCTCACTGCGGTTTCGGGTCCCAGAGAACCTCGTCAACTTGTTCAGCGAGATGTGGTGCGTCAGCTTGACTCGCTGAGCTCCGTCTTCGTCTTCGCGCTGGTACGATCGTCGAATCTGCGCCGTCAGGTCTTCACACGGGTCAGCGAAGTCGTAACCCGTGTCGTCGCCATCGTCATCGTCATCGTCATCGTCGTCACCCGCAAGCGCAGGTGGGTTGAATCGCCGACCTTGGCTATTCTTCTTCGGCGTCACCATGTGTGAGTCCGCGAAGTACGGCGAGTCAGGCGTCTTGCTGAAGACTTGCTTGGTGTCCGGCGTCTTCATCTGGTAGCCTGCGGAGGCCTTCCGCGGCGTCGTCGGCAGCGGAACCAGACTCGGGTCAACGTCGTCCAGCTTCCGCACCGTCGTCGTCCCGCGCACACCGAACGAGTCCTTCAGTTTGCGCTTCCACTTGGTCAGCTCAGCGCTTACCTCGGCGAGCTCCCAGACTTCCAGAGCCACCTTCGACGGGACGCTGGTACACTCGAAGCCCATCGCCACCAGTAGACGCTTGGTCTGCTCGCTGAGCTGGAACAGGCTGGAGCTGTCGATCGGGGACGCCAGCTCTCTCTCGAGCGTCACCCACTTGGCACCGCCGACTTCCTTCGGCGCGAACATCATCACCCACGCGCTTGTAGCGACCATCGAACGGCCAACTTGTCCCAGTATCTTGTACGCATTCGGAGTATCTCCGTTCACCGGCGGCCGACTTCCTGTGATCGGCCGCTCGTCGGGCGCCAGGACCTTGGCTGGAGTGACTTCGCCGAGTTCTGCATCAAGTCGGCGAGCGATCGGGCGCGGAGCACCCGACTTCCCGACGACAACCGTTAGCTCGTCGACGTCCTCATCCTCCAGCATCGGCGCTGGGCCCTTCATCTCCACTTCATCTTCACTTCCATCATCGTCAACCCCACTTCCATGGTCACGATCACCGACTCGGTCGAACTTCACAGACCGCGGCGTGCTGGCCGTCGCCTTCGTCGCCGCATCCGCGCTTCTCGGCCGCGCGCTTGACCTCCCTCCGGCCGTCGCCGGACTTCCGCTTCGCGCACTTGTCGGTGTCTTGACCATCTTCACTTGCTTGCTCGTTGACTTGAAAGGTACCTAAGTGCCACAAACACCCTGTTCCCGGGTCGCGGCACCAGTTGTGGTGTAGCAGACGTGCCAAAACTCGTTAGCTTCCCACTCCCACACCAACAACACCTACACTAACGGGAGCGCAGGCTTGTCGGGTGATCCGAAGATCGCCCAGTCCGTTTACAGCGGTGTAGCGGTTACCCAGACACCTGCCAAGTCGTCCCAGGAGCCGTGCCACGAGCACACAGCACGCTCCCCTTCCTTCGCCGACCTCTCTTGTCGCTTCTTCTTCTCCTTCTCCTTCTCTCCTTGACCCGTGCCCTCCACCAAAGGATGGACGGCGGCTCTCGCCTTTTACGGGGCGCCGATGCAAAACCGCACCGGCTGAATCGGGGGCGGGCCGAAAACCCGCGCTCGTACGCTCGACGAGCTCTTCGCCAGGGGCGGAATCCAGATAACCACTACACGCTCTCGCTCTTGGACTCGCCGGGCGGCCGAGAACACTTCCGTCACTTCGGATAGCCGATCTCAGCGGTGGTCATGATCTAGCCCCACGGGGGCGGTCGTACCTTGAAGAGACGCCGCGTGCCGCTTGTTTAGGACCTCGAAAATTCCACTCTGTATTTATCTTTCCTTCGTTGGGCTCAAAGGCCCTTCCCTGGGGTTCCTATACTAATATCTAATGAAAATGGGCTGTTACGGCCCCATCCAATACTAAAACCAAGTCTGCTCGCTCGCCGACCCTTCGCTCGGTGACCTTTGAGATCTTGCGATCCGTACTTTGCCGAAACTCCCGAGTCGGTGGCGGTGTACACTTCTTGGGCCGGACCTGCTGCGGCCACCGACTTCTCGCCAAGTCCTCTTCGTGATTGCCGCAGTGATGCCGTCGATGCTGGACAGCACGTGACCATGAATTCGTCGCTCGCTGACTTCAGTACTCGGCGAAATCCATGTTACTGCCCTGCATCCATACTCGCCGAGATGCTCGAGTTGACTTGGGCGATGTACGAGAAAACGCTATACCACAGAGGCCCGCCCGCGCCACCGGCGGTCTGTCGACAGCGAGGAGAAGCATGCTGTCGCCGTCTCTCCGCGGATCTAGACTGGGAAAGCGCCTCCAGTGTCTGAGCCTCAAATAGGTCGTTCGCCATGGCTGTATTCTCTTCGTCCTCCTCGTCGGCGTCCTCGCCACCCTCGTCACCTTCGTCGCCTCTGGAGGCGTTGTCGTCGTGGTTGGTCTTCTTCTCCTGGTCGTGGTCATCTTGGCCGTCGTCGTCGTCTTCGTCCTCTCCACCTTGGCTGTTCCCCTCGTCAGGTGGATCCTGGCGATCTCCATCGTCATCGATCTCACCCCCTTGAGAGGCGCCGGATGCTGCATGACTGCTTTCTGGGTCCATGTCTTTGTCCCTTGGGGAAGGTGAGAAGATCCGACGCTTGGCAGACGGAGTCGGATCTGGATCGGATGCCACTGGATCCCGGTCCCGTTTGGGCACACCGGGGCGCGCCTCTTGACGAAGCGCCGAAGACGTTTCTGGATCTTGATCTCCGGGGCTGGGATCGGAAGCTTCGCCCGCAGATGGCTGACCGGCCGATCCTGGGGGTGCTATGCGAATTAAGCTAAGTATGTATGCGGGATCCAACACCTCTTCGATCGCGGCCGGCCGGACTCCCGCCAAGGCGTTGATGGAAGACAGCTGCCAGCGCGCGACGGCAAGCTCTTGCTGAAGAACATCACGCTCGTGGCTCATGCGGATCAAATCCTGCGTGAGCGATCGGCGTTCGGAGTCAATCGCTTGTATACGAAGGCCCATGGCAGTCATAGTCTGCTCGGAAGTGTTGAAGTCTGTCTGGAGATCTTGGAGTTCGGAACGCAGTTGGCCTACCTCGCCGCGTAAAGTGTCGCGTTCACGACATACCCGCGCGAGATCCGACACCGTCGTCTCGTGGAGATCCTGCAGGCGGGCCAACTCTGGATTATCCCGCTCTTGGACGGCGCGATCCAGATCCGCCATGGTAGCATTGTGGATAGCTCGGAGGCGATTCAACTCGGCGCGAGCGTCGGAGTGCATCTGACGGTGAGCGCGCAGCTCTTCTTGGGCCTTCACGAGGTCCTGAGTGACTTGAGCCAGGGACGTACGGTTGCGATCCCGATCCTGGGTCAATGTCTCGATCAGCTGAAGATCCGCAGAGGAGGTTTGATCGCGAGCCGCAAGCTCCGCCTCGACCCGACGGAGTTCTGCCTGTGCTCGATCCATGCTATGCTCAGCTATGTCCCTCTCGTAGTCGGCGTCCTGCACGTCTCCTTCCAGGCTGGCGTTCCTGCTCTGCAACTCTTGGATCTCAGCTCCAGCCAAGCGGATCTCGGAGGCCAAGTGGTCGTTACTCGCCTCCAAGTCGTTCCGCTCACGCTCGATCCGCTCGATGTGGTGCTGAAGATCCCGGATCTCGGTTGCTTGGCGGTCGACTTGACCCTGGAGTTGAATGGCCCGCGCTACCCCAGCGGCCGAAGCGGTATCCTGGCTGCGATGCGTGGCGGCCTCCGCCCTCCAGTGGGCCAGCTCCGCGGTCTGCTGTTGTATGTGAGCTTGAGCCGCGGCTAGCTCCCTGGACTGGCCCAGCAGCAGGGCGGCGATCTCTTCTTGGTCGCGGATGGCTGCATCGCGAGCGGCAATGAGGGCGCGCAAGTCCTCCTCGCCAGGATCGCGGTTTGGAGGATCCGGCGAAGGCCGCTCTGTGCGACGGTGACTGCGAGCCGACGATGCACGAGAAGCGCTGCGGCGTGAGTTGGCCATGTCGGCTGTACTCGGAAGGTGGAGAACTTGGCGAACGTGCCCGTAGTGATGCCGTTGGTCGGCAACAACTGCGGTCAGGAGGCGGTTGTGGTGAAGCGCGATTCTCGGAAATGCGTGATGGCAAGTGATTGGGTGAAAGATGGATTCAGACTCAGAATTAGATGGATCAGGATCTAGGATCAGATCGACCTGGATCTGTACCCATTGGATCCAGATCCGAGATGGGTTCAGTCCCGCACCCAGGTGTAATCAAGAGGCCGTGGGCACAACGCAACGGGCAAGCGGCTGACGTGTAATGGAGGTAAAGGGAGCCTGTAGAGTCGGTAGGTACAGATGGGAGGATAGGATCCACATGATGATAGGACTTTGGGATGGGATCGGACTTAAGCATAAATCAGAAACGAATTTGCCTTGATCAACGCAAGTGCTTCCTCCCTCGGCTGGAAACGGGAACTACATTGGCCCTACGCGGCGTAGAGAGGTTAGCCGTAGCAGATCTAGTGTTGGTGGTAAGACTGGAGTAATACATTGGCCAGATCCAAAACCTTCCTAGTGAACTACTGTGAAGTGCGGATCCAAGATCCACCGGAGTTATCTGTTTGGCCGGTGCGTCCTTCGCTTCTCAACTGTCAACGACACCGTCATTGGAGGCGGCAAACACGACCAAGGAAGACCTGCGAAGGCAACGAAAAGGACAACAACAACAACAACCGAAAGGCAACAGCCCGGCCGGATCCAGATCCAGGCCGCCAGATCCAAGTACAAGACTACTGGATTTGGAGTAAACTGCGAGCAGAGTGAAGATTTCCGCGCTGCTCCACCCACATCCCCTCGTCTCGCCCAGACTGTTCTGTCTTCAAGGCTCGGACGCTTCAGCAGACACCAGAGGAGCAGATCCAGCCCTACCGACGGGTACACAAGGTGACCAAGTTCAGCACACAGATCACGGATCATCGGGGGACCCCCTCCGTAAGTCGGTGTTCGGGCGCAGTTGGCAAGTTGGATCGGCGATCTCGCAGATTTTGCTGATCCCGATACGCCACAGTTCCCTGAACCAGCTTCGTCGCCTTTTCCTTCCCATGAGCCATACGTTTCTTCTTGAAGGGTGCTGTCTGTTGTTTTCTCACTTTTGGGTGTCCCGGCACTTTGCTCCGGAGTTGAGAGAGCAGCCGTCGCTCGATCACTAGTCGATGGCTCGTATGAAGATAGGGGAGTCTGCGTCAACGGTCCATTTTGGTGACCTTTATGATCCACAAACGGCACAACTCTATCCTTGATAATCTCCTCGAACTTGTCCAAAGCCGCCAACATACCCTTGAAGACTGATGTTTCTTTCCGGCTCATAATATCGGCGATCTGAGTGCCTCGACGGCAAGCTGTATTGAACTTGGTGGTACCATTGAGAACCTGATGCCGGCTTGGTGTTATCTTTGACTCGCGAACCTGAAATGTTTTGTGGGTCGCTTGATTCGCTGGAGCATCTTCCTCATCGGCAGGTTGATTCAACTTGCACGACAATCTCCATCGCTGACCAATATGACGAATTGATATAACCCTTTTGTCATTCAGCAGTCTCCAGTGCTTCACATGCCGACATGGAAGAAGTGTAGTACGCATAAAAACGCAAGAGCAGCGGTGTTTCTGTGAAATCACGTAACGAATAAGTAAGAAGTTATTGTGTACCAAGAACAACAATGCATACGGCTCATGAATGTACCGATGTATCGACATGGTAAGTGTTTCCGCTCCCGCAGGATAGGAGGTACACACTCGAAGAAACTTCGCTTATGTCGTAGTGGGTAGCTCGGTCCTTTGCCATCCAGTACTGCTTTTCTATCTGGCGGTATGCATGCGTGCTGACCTCACGCGATAGCTGCTCACGATCCTCGTCGCCATGATAGCGCATGTAACCAACGGCAGTAATCTTCCTGCAGTAATCCATCTCTGCCAATGCCTCAAGGAAAATGAGCGTGTCAACGCATTCGTCCAGGGGCATCTAGGGTTTCAAAATCTCTTTAATATGGCCCCACGAACTCTCCAGTCTACGACATCAAATGCATATCGACGTGTTAAAAACACAATATCGAAAACAAATAGGCTGATCCCAGGCTTACCGATTGTTAGTGTGGTTGTCATAGTGCAGCACGTCGGAGGCGCGTACAGAGCCCAACGCTCCTTTTGCTGGTCCCAGTTTTTCATGAAGTAGCGAAGAAACGGGTGTTTGGGATCAGGAATTGCGTCGGATGTGCAGAGGTGGACATTATCCAGTAGGAAGTACATGTACTTAAGGCACACCTCGGACGAGACTTTCGGCGGGGAGACGGTTTAATCGATATACCGTCTCCCCTTCCCGAAGGAGTCGGTATTCCCGGTATTACCGTCTCCTCCTTCGAAAAGCGTTTGGAGAAGGAGACGAAACCTCCGTCTCTCCTCGTTGTCTCCTTTTAGGATCTGCCTACTTTAGGCGCTGTGTCAGAGCTCGCCGGCTCCTTCTGAAATTGGTCAAAGTAATGCCTTAAATCTGAGGCGCACATTGCCTTTCAGAAGGCCTTTCGACAAATCTGGCTGCAAAATGCCCGAAATCCCTACAGAATACGCTAAAACGCGCGCTCTCTTCTATTGGATAGGTTTTGGGCCAATGGCTCTCTCGAAACGGGAGACGCAGTACACTATCGTATCTAGTAAGTGCGTCTCCCCGGAGTTTCGGGGAGACTTAAGACTCCGGGAGACGGTCTCTCGAGGTTTTACGTCTCCCGTCTCGTGCGGGGAGATCGTGTCCCCCGCGTCTTGTCCGAGGGGTGACTTAAGGTACTTGGCGTACTCAAATCTGCTCCCAAGACGGATTAGAAAACTTGAACGACTCGATTGCGTCCATCAGACACTCCGCGCTTTCGTTTTCCATCAGACTGTGCTGCACATATTGCCCCTTGGATTCATACGGTAACATTAGTACACGATTCAGTACCGGGTACCTGCAGGTACATTTATCCAGTACACAATGCGCCTTTAGGTAACAACCGGTACCTATAGGCATGTAGACTTACATGGCCGTATACATCGTGTATCATAAACATAAAGAGCTTGTATCTTGAGTCGTTCGTGTTGTGCGTTGCGTCCACCAGCAGCACTTCTGGAAAGGCCTTAAACCAAATCCACATCTGGCGTATCTGCAGCGTGATCGTTTGAGCCAAAGCCCATCGTCAACATACACAGATGCGCGGTTGCCTCGCTGACACAAAACCCACGCAAGAGCGACTCCAGATGTTCTTTAACAGTAGCGCTGCCGCGGCGTTCTTGGCGCATCCTTGCGACCATGTTGTGGACGTCACGAAGGATGACATTCTGGGCTACATAGCAGGAAAGCAACGTAACTGTTACATGCAATTCACATGTAGCCAGTTGAGTAGCACCATCGTACCTGTCTTCTCGCGCGCAAAAACTGCAAGATTCGTTTTGGTTTTGAGCTAGCTGACTGCAGCACATCCACGAATGCAAGAAGGACAAGATCTTAGACCCGACGCACGGCTGGGTGGTTCGCGAACGTAGCTTCGTCGACGCGATGATTGTGAGTTGTATTTTAGCCCGTGACACGAATCATGAACATCCTTTCGTCGTTGTTCCATGTGACAGCAGCCTTGATATCAGCCTTGCAGTCCGTCGACTTGCTGAAATAGCTCTTGCGCTCGCCCGTACCGCGACTCTTTTGGCGCCACCCGTGGGTACAGATAAGCTTGATCCAAAAGGTCTTGAGCCTCTCCGGGGTAAGCTCCGGAGTCGATTCGGCATCAGTTGCTTGAGCTTTGATCTCTGCGTTGCGATGGGATACGGACGTAGAACGAGCCGAAAAAGCTTATGTGTGTCTGCCTAATACACCCGCAGGTATTGATGGAAAGACTCCCAAGTGTCATGCCATTCTTTGGTAATCGGTGAAGCCTCCCAGTGCCGGCTGACGGCACATGCGCCTCCGGCTCACTTTCACCCGTAACCCCCTGTAGAATTCCGTACGAATGTGGTTAGCGGCAATCACGGAGAAGCGCCTCATCCCTTACACTTACGCTCATAGCAGGCTCAAAGTTTCGATCGTGGTTGTGACGCGCGTAACTCCGAGTGAGAGCCAGTGGACCCAGAGGGTCTTGGGGATGGAAGTAGGGGGAAGAGGGGGTGTCACGTTTTCTATTTTTGAATTGTCGAGTTAGCTCGGTAATCTACAGACAACGACGGATTTATACGGCACCACTGAATGGCATCCTCCATAGTAAATGTACCAGAATTCTCTGTCGGGAACGATAGAGATTGTACAACGCAATGACATAAAATACGCGTAATGGAGCATAAAGTACACGATAACGTAGAGAAAGTACTGAAAAGCATGTGGAATACAAATGTCTGAAAAGCATGTGGAATACAAATGTCAAGTGTGATTATCGCATTTGATTGGCTCTCTGAATTACTTACTGTAAAAAGTACAACATCTCTGTGCCGGATTTTGCGTTGCCGTATCAATCCGTCGTTGTCTGTATCGGCGTAATTTACAATGCGTGAACAGTAACAAATTCTAAATACGATCTCACTCAGTGCCTTTAGTCAGTCTCATTAAAATGAGCTGTTCAGGATACGAATAGATCGCGCAGAGTTTGACTTTGTAGTTGTGTACCTATCAAGTAAAACGAAAAGGAAATTGGTGTAAGAAAAACAATCGTTATAACAGCTCTGAAAATTCACTGTACCTCCTCAGGAACACTTTCACGTGCCTCACGCGTCAAAACTTTTCTTGTTAGCCCCAAATCAAAGTGAAGAGCCCGGCAAGTCGTTGAAAACGACACGTTGGTGACTTCGGGGTGTTCTCTTGTAGATACGTCTGTAGTTCCTCGAGATAGAAAGTTGAATGTGTTGATTGTTGTTGATGCTTGTGCAAGAGGAGGTGGAAATGGAACTGAGTAGATTTATCTCAGACGGAACTCGCTAGGCCCTCTCGTCGGTTACCTAGGCCTCTCCTCTGTGTACCACACGCTACTGCTACGCCCAGAGCAAGTGAATATTACCACGGGTCGCGCGTACTCCCACGCGTCGCCCCGTAACGACTGCGAATCTTCAACACTCCTTCCCGTGACGAGCGTACTTGAGCAAGGCGAGTCCACGCAGCTCTTCAAGTCTCGGCGCTGGAAACGCCTTAGTCAGTAGGTCGGCTCACATCATCCGTGACTTATAGTACAACACGGCGATCACGCTCTTATTGACGTAGTCCTTCACGAACTGGACACGCACGTCGATATGTTTGGCCTTGCCCGACGAGTCTTCGCCCTCCATTTGCTTGATTGCAGTCTGAGTGTCAACGTCAACATCATTAACTGTTGCACTGCAACACCGAGTTGTCCAAGCAGCTCACACAGCCCGAGGAGCTCGCTCGCCAACTAACGACCCGGCAACAAGCTCGGCGTCCATGGTCGAGAGCGCCACGCTGTTCTGCTTCTTGCAGAACCAGCCGACGATCATGCCATCCATGCACAGCATGCCGCCGCTCACAGACTTGCGGTCCTCGCGGTTAGCTGCATAGTCCGCGTCACTATAGCCTTCAATCTTCAGACCGGTCTCGATCGAGGTATCCTCCGCTTCCTCCAAGCACAACTTGAGGTCGATGGTACCCTTCAGGTACCGAGCGATACGTTTGGCCCGACGCCAATCCGCTTCGCGAGGTGCATGCAATCTGCGCGTCACGCGGTATACGGCGAACGCAATGTCCGGCCTCGTGCACCTTGCAATCCAGAGCTGGCTCCCTACCAGCGACTGTAACAGCCGCACTGTCAGGTTGACATGTCGCTGAAGAACTTCTCGACATTGGCCTCGCTCGCACCCGTCACCAGCAAGTTGTCAACGTAGACGCCGACCAGAGTTAGATCCGCTCCACTGCCACGCACGTAGATGCAGCTGTCTGTATAGCATTGTATGAAGCCCAGTTTCAGCAGCGTCGCACGCAAGTGTCGTGCCCACAATCGGCCGGCTTGTTTGAGACCATACATGCAGCGGGGCTGCCGTAGCTTTAGCGTCAGAGGAAGACGTGACAGACTCACAGAGTCTCAGCTTAAGAAAGCCCGTTCTAATACCAGAACGCACGAGTCCGTACTCCCTACGGACTCCAAGAGTCAACCCTTAACTCTTTACTGTAAATCTCAAAACTGAATGTATTTCTCCTTATCGCGGCAAAGCCGCCTTTGGTGTAAATGTATCTCGTTCACTATCAAGCATAGTGAACCCTAGTCAAATGCATAATCTGTGGCTCTGAAGCCATGTACTGAATCTCCTACTGAAATAGGTTAGACAGTGTGCACCACACAAGCCCGTGTGTCCCACACTTCGTAACCCTTGGGGTAACATTCATGTAACCCCGTTACACTCTCCCCCACCAAACCGTGGACACGGGTGTTCACGCTTAACGGTCAACGACCGGGTCTTGTTCCGTCAAGCCTTCTTCTCAAACAAGTCAATCCACATCGTGTGGACTTCTCGGAGAACTTCTCGGCGCAACGCGCCCTCCCATGACTTCAAGTCATAAAGCGTTTTGGTCGTTCGACCGCAGACAGTCTCTCGCGAGATCAGCCTCGGAGCCTCGCTCCTCTCGTGCAGCGGCACTGCGTGCCCCCACACCTTCGCGAACGCCAGTGCCCGCGCGCACACCTGCAACGCCTTCCAGGCTCTCAGTAGCTGCGTACTTCGCGGCTCAACGCCTGAAGCGCAGCTCGGAGTGCGCAAGCCCCAGCTCCCCTCGAGCACCAACCCACCAGATCATGGATCCCAGGGAACTCTTCGGCGAAGAGGACGAAGTGGACGAGTCCATGGATGGTTCTCCGAACCGAGATGTGTCCCCATCCACGCGATGCTCCCCGAGCCGCGGCGACGTTTCGCCCACGCCGTCAACACACCGTGAAGAAGGCTCGCCGGCCCCAGTTGGCTCTCCGAGCCGTCGCGTCCAAGAGCGCCCCGCGCACATGTCTTCTGTGCGCTCGCCCAGCCGTCCGCCTGTTGAGCGCGCTGCGCCGTCGAGGAAGGAGCCGCGGCCACCGCTGTGAACTCCAAACCCGTTCCCTGAACGCCCCTCCGGCCTCCGCGAGGTGTGCGAGCTCACAGAGCCACGGTACTCACCGCTCCGCGCGGAAGACGTGCCACTGGGCCCCGTCATCTCCAACCCCTTGGACGAAGCTCAGACCGAGCAGGTTGCGACGCAAATGGCTTCCATGCGCTCCCAGCGCCCCGAGCTGCGGCCTCTGCTGAACCCCAGCACCACCGAGTACGGCGTCCGGCCTCGCGATCCCGCAGAGGCGTGTCGCCAAGCGTTCCAGCAGTCTCTTGCGCTGCACGTCATTGGGCCCGCGGCCCGTACTCCGGAGGAGCTTGCCCTGCGCACGTCTCTGCGAGAGCGATTCCTGACTCCTCAGTCCACGACAGTCTCTGAGTACCGCGAGCGGTTGCGGCTCCAAGCCCAGCAGAAGTCCGTGCCCGCCATGCGGACGTACCCGGTGGTACTCAGCCCGGGGGAAGACTCAATTGAGTACGACGCTCAGTTCGAGTCTTGGGCCGAGCACAGCCGGAAGCTCAGCTCCATGGATGCTCTCCGAGCCAGCTTCAGCGAAGTGGATGTTCGCGTTGAACGCAAGCTCCGCTTCGACTTCGCGAAGGTCCGAGCCAAGCGCAGCCTCTCGGTCGTCGCCCAGCCGCAGACCCAGTCTAGCGCTGCGCGCTTCGCTCCTTTGAGCACTCCAGCCGCTCCCTCCCGCGAGGGAGCGAGCGCTGTGACTCAGGGTCAGCACCGGAGCAATGTGGCTGACCCAGTAGCTCCCCAGCCTATTGCCGGGAAGCGAGGGACGGCCAGCGTGCCGGCCTTGAGCCCTCGGGGCGCTGGTGATCAAGCTGATCAAAAGCGTCCACGACGTCTGGGCAGTCTTGGCGGAGGGGTACCTCAAATTCCCATGAGTTCTCAGAGTGAGGGTACCCTCGCCATTTCACCAGATACTGGTTTTGACCCCGGCACCGCCGCTTCGCCAGAAGGCGCTCCACGTGGTAGTGAAGTGTTGTGGTTTAGAATAAGTACCAACTTTTGACATTCCGATCGGATTTTCTAATTTTGGATAGAAACAGATGCATGAAGTACAAGAACTTGATTTTAGTAAAGTATAATAAGGATAAGTGAGTTTACTGAGCTCCACCAGTTTACTAGGGCTGTAGGAAAAGAGAACCCAACCGGATGAAGAACTGGAGTTGGCCCCACTTTCAAATTGGCCCTCCGTCTGACGGTCAACTACAACTACACCTACGGCTCAAGACAACAACATTTCAGATACTCAGATGAGTGTCTTGACCAAGCCAGAGAAGACCGTGCCCGGCGGACTGGAGAAATTCTCCGGAAAGCACCATGAGTATGCTACTTGGAAAGACAAGCTACTCACGCACGTGGCCCAATTGGATTTGGAGGCCGAGAACAAGCTACTCGAAGCCGGCGAGCCGGACCCGAAGGTCTGCATGAGGGACTTCTTGGAGTCCACGCCACCATGTCTGACGGATGCAGACGTGAAAGCAGCTCCACCTGAAGGAAAATTGGCTGTCCGGAAGGAGATCATGGTATGGCGCAAGGCGGACGCAGCCATGAGGCATGTCCTCAACTCGACCCTCCCAAACTCGTTTCTCTCGTCCCTACCGGATGAGGTGCGAAACATGGAGGTGTGCCTCATTTGGCAGCATCTCGAACGAAAGTTCGCGAATGGTGATGCTGGGGGATTAGTGGCGTGGTCGAATCGGTGGACGCAGATTCTGAACTCGAATTGGAAAGACACCATGACCCTGTTCTCGCTGCTCAACCAAGCGCGGAACGAGATGAATCGGAAGTCTAAGAAACTCCTCGGCAAGGAGATGATGACGGAGACGATGATGTGCGTGCAAGTGTTGGCGCAGCTCCCAAGCGAGATTTGGGCGTCTTCGATTGAGCTCACCGAGGAAGCGTTCACCGCGGAAAAGGTCGAGGTGGCGCTGAACAAGCTGTTTGGTGGCCGATCCCGGAAGCAGATCACGGGAAATGGCGATGCGACAACAGTGGCGCGCATAAACCATGTCAAGAGCGAGCGTGCTGTGCGTGGATACGACACCAAGAAGCGCAAGTCGGATGCCAACACCAAGGTTCAGGACCAAGGGTGTTTCTACTGTTTCGGCCAAGGACATCAGAAGGTGCAATGCGAGCGCATGAAGGCCGACCGCGACCCAAACCGTGAAGGGGGACCGCTTTTCCGCACCAACGTGCAAGCCCAACTTTCCAAGCGGGCGCCCAACGGAGCTAAGAAGAATGCCACGGTGCACCACGTTGCCAAGAAGCAAAGGACGACGCGTGACGCACCCACGGACGTCGAGATGGAAGAAGAGTTCAAGCTACCTGAGTCGGAAAAGGACGGCTCGGAAGACGAGAATGAAGGTGGTCTGCTGAGTCTCGGTCAAGTCGACACCAGGGTACGTAAGAAGTATGGTGCTTACTTAAATTGGCTACGGCGATTAACAGTTTCGGATGATTTGTGGATTGTTGATACAGGAGCTGGACTAGGGATAAGCCCGGACAGGAGCTGGTTCGAATCGGTCCACACAGGTTCGAGTCACCAGTTTGAGTATGGAAACGGTAGCACGTCGGAGACTGCTTTAACGGGTTCAATACAGATGCATATTGCAAGTCCTTTCAATAAGTCTATCGGTTTAAAGATAAGAAACATTGCTCTCGATAAGGAATGTGGGAGTAATTTAATTAGCGCTTGCCATCTAGCCAGACAAGGTTACAATCACGTTCAATCTCGAGATGGGGAGTTTTTGTATTTTTTCAGTGAGAAAGGGCAGCTTTTATTTGCAGCCGTTCAAAAGGGAGCAGTATATTATCTGCCTTCATCTAAGTACAGCAGAGTTAATGCAGTAAGAAAAAGTTATACACAAGCTCAGAAAATAGCTTTGCTGGAGAAGTGGCATCATAGATTAGGCCACGTTCACAAGGCCAGACTCTTGGCAATATTAAGCAATGGATTGGTTGCAGGAATTCCTCAAATCCCTCAAAAGGAGCTAAAGGATCTTCCTTTCTTTTGCGCTACTTTTGAAATCGCAAACTCAATGAGAATGTCCTATCGTAATACGATTGGCACAAGAAGTAGGCAGCCATTGCATACTTTACATATGGACACCACAGGAAAGATAAAAGTGAATGGAAGATATGGTGGTTTTGGTTACCGCTATGCATTGTCAATTGTAGATGATGCAACATCCTACAAGTGGGCGTTTATCATGAAATCGCCAAAAGAAGTGTATGGTCACGTTGTGAATCTCGTACGCCAATTGGAAAAACAGTATCCGTATGAGATAAAAAGAATTCGCAGTGACGGAGGCAAAGAATTTGTAAATAAGAGAGTTAAGGCGTTTGCAAAATCTAAAGGCATGCTATTTGAGAAATCTAACGTAGACTCTCAGGAAGAAAATGGAAGTGCAGAACGTTGTCACCAGACGTTAATGAAACAAGTTAGGAGTGCACTATTAGCGGCAGCAATGCCGGCAAGTTGGTGGGCTGAAGCCATTAAGTACGCAGCGGAAGTATCAAATAGACTTCCAACATCAAGACTTGGCCACACATCGCCATATGAGGCGCTAAATAAGAAAAAGCCGGACGGGAACATTTTGCAAATTTGGGGTAGCGTTGGCTATGCTCACATTCCGAGCACCAAAATAAAAGATAAGAAATTAAGTTCTCGAGGGTTAGAATGCAAGTTTCTTGGAATTGCAGAAGACTACAAGGGTTGTCGGCTGTTAGATGCAGCTACTAATGTTTTACTGATCGCTAGAAGCGTAAGATTCGATACAACCGACCAACTAGCAATTATGAGAAAGTCGTTTCCTAAGCGGGATAAACAGTTAACCCCCGACGAAGTAGAGGAAATTGTTGAGTGTACCACCAACATAGCGGAAGAAGAAGAAGAATTAGAAGAAGAAGAGGAAGAAGAAAAGACGTCAAATTCACCTCAATCAGGAAGTGTGGGAGATGTGGGAGCTATTACTTCTCCTTGTGACGTAATTGAGTCAAATGTTAGTCACAATGCACCTGCCATACTTGGTAAAAATAGTCCACCAACTTTGGTCGGACTGAGGGAGGACGATACGGAAACAGAACATATGTTGCCGCGCACACTGCGTAAAAGACGGCGCAGTCCAAGGCTTAGTGGGTATGAGGTTAATTTAAACCCAATTTTAGGCGTAAAAGTTAGTAGGACACGCTATCCTATTCCTAAGTCACTAAAAGCGGCTATATCAGGGCCTTATAGGGAGAAGTGGCTGGGGGCATTAGAAGTGGAGCATAATGCTCTAATTGCAAATAATACCTGGAAAATGGTTGACTTGCCAAAAGGACGAAAGGCATTAGGCTGTCATTGGTTCTTGGATGTAAAATACAATGCAGATGGATCAGTTGAAAGATTTAAAGCCCGTTTAGTTGTAAGAGGGAATGATCAGACACATGGAATAGATTACGGTGAAATATTTTCCCCCGTCGCACGCTATGAGTCACTGAGATTAGTGCTTGCAATTGCAGCAATTGAGGGTTTTCATATCCATCAGATGGATGTGTCTATGGTATGGGGTCCTGCATAAGTTTTTAACGTCAGTAGGTTTTTCTCGTTGCAAAAAGGAATACTGTTTGTACAAGAAAAAGTGGGAGGTTGATGGAGTAACGGATGTTGTCCTAATATGTGTATACGTGGACGACCTCACTATTGCTCGATCTAGATTATCCGCAGTGAATGAAATTAAAGCGAAATTATCTGCACGCTTCAAAATGAAAGATCTCGGAGAAGCCCATTATTTATTAAAGATGGAGATCAGAAGGGATAGGGTACGGAGGCAACTTAGTCTATCACAACATAAGTATATCATGGATTTATTAGAAAAGTTTGACATGATGGACTGCACAACGGTTGCCACTCCGCAAGCAGCGAGCATTGTATTGGAAAAGGAAACTAAGCTTAGTGCTGAAGCCATTGCAGCACAGCCATTTGACTACCGTGGAGTGGTAGGATTGCTGATGTATCTGGTAAGAGGAACTAGGCCAAATATTGCAAATGCTGTAAGAGAATTAAGTAAATTTCTCTCTTGTTATAATAAGTCACATTGGAAAGTAGCCCAGCGAGTACTTAAGTATCTGAAAGGAACATCGATGTATGGGTTAGTATATAAGGGTACTAACAAAGAAGTAACGTATGAGCTATACACAGATGCGAGCTTCGCAAATGCTAATGAGGACCGTAAATCAGTTACAGGTTACGTGTCAATACTCGCGGATGCGTGTGTATCATGGAAGAGTTGTAGACAAGAGATGGTCAGTTTACATACAGCGCAAGCTGAATTAGTCGCCGTAAGTGAGGGTGTTAAGGAAAGTGAGTGGCTCTGGTTATTGCTTAAAGAGTTCGGATGGCAGCAGAAGCAGCCTATATATATTGTTGGTGCGATAACACAGCAGCTATAAGTATTGTTAAGAATCCTGGAAACCATTCCTCGACAAAACACATAGAGACTCGATATTTGTATGCCCGAGAAGCTTATGAAAGAAAGCGCATCGATATCACGTACTGCAATACAAAAGATATGGTGGCGGATGCCCTTACAAAGGCACTACCACAAGAACAATTTTGCAAGCTACGTGAGCTCATGGGTGTGAAAAACTTAGAAGTTGAAAGAAACAATGAGAACACGTAAGTAACCTTAGGGTACGTTTATGCACAGGCAGTAATCATAACGTGGCACTACAAAAACACTGAGTCAACTGTCAAGTTTGATTTGCATCAAGTTACCGATCTTAAGATAAGTAGGACAAGTACAACCGTCAGAGTGGAGTTAAGTTTTGCACCCCTAAATGCATTGCTAAGTTTCAAGGAGTGAAATTGTAGGAGAAACAACTTAAAGGTCTAAGTAATAAGACTGGCAAAGCATATTAGCGTTTATGTAAGTCTGATGAAGTTATGCCAAGGACAAAGTCAAATTTCGGTGTAAATAATAGGTTTTTTCAATTTGCTCCCCACAATGCGCATCGTAAGATACAAAGCTATAGGTATGGGTATATGCTCCCAAGACACATACTTTAAGAACCTATAACGCATATTTGCTAGGATTGGTGTCAAAGGTTAGATAAGTGGCGACGTATCGGTTGCGTGTCTCTTTTGTGGGAGTGTTGTGGTTTAGAATAAGTACCAATTTTTGACATTCCGATCGGATTTTCTAATTTTGGATAGAAACAGATGCATGAAGTACAAGAACTTGATTTTAGTAAAGTATAATAAGGATAAGTGAGTTTACTGAGCTCCACCAGTTTACTAGGGCTGTAGGAAAAGAGAACCCAACCGGATGAAGAACTGGAGTTGGCCCCACTTTCAAATTGGCCCTCCGTCTGACGGTCAACTACAACTACACCTACGGCTCAAGACAACAACATTTCAGATACTCAGATGAGTGTCTTGACCAAGCCAGAGAAGACCGTGCCCGGCGGACTGGAGAAATTCTCCGGAAAGCACCATGAGTATGCTACTTGGAAAGACAAGCTACTCACGCACGTGGCCCAATTGGATTTGGAGGCCGAGAACAAGCTACTCGAAGCCGGCGAGCCGGACCCGAAGGTCTGCATGAGGGACTTCTTGGAGTCCACGCCACCATGTCTGACGGATGCAGACGTGAAAGCAGCTCCACCTGAAGGAAAATTGGCTGTCCGGAAGGAGATCATGGTATGGCGCAAGGCGGACGCAGCCATGAGGCATGTCCTCAACTCGACCCTCCCAAACTCGTTTCTCTCGTCCCTACCGGATGAGGTGCGAAACATGGAGGTGTGCCTCATTTGGCAGCATCTCGAACGAAAGTTCGCGAATGGTGATGCTGGGGGATTAGTGGCGTGGTCGAATCGGTGGACGCAGATTCTGAACTCGAATTGGAAAGACACCATGACCCTGTTCTCGCTGCTCAACCAAGCGCGGAACGAGATGAATCGGAAGTCTAAGAAACTCCTCGGTAAGGAGATGATGACGGAGACGATGATGTGCGTGCAAGTGTTGGCGCAGCTCCCAAGCGAGATTTGGGCGTCTTCGATTGAGCTCACCGAGGAAGCGTTCACCGCGGAAAAGGTCGAGGTGGCGCTGAACAAGCTGTTTGGTGGCCGATCCCGGAAGCAGATCACGGGAAATGGCGATGCGACAACAGTGGCGCGCATAAACCATGTCAAGAGCGAGCGTGCTGTGCGTGGATACGACACCAAGAAGCGCAAGTCGGATGCCAACACCAAGGTTCAGGACCAAGGGTGTTTCTACTGTTTCGGCCAAGGACATCAGAAGGTGCAATGCGAGCGCATGAAGGCCGACCGCGACCCAAACCGTGAAGGGGGACCGCTTTTCCGCACCAACGTGCAAGCCCAACTTTCCAAGCGGGCGCCCAACGGAGCTAAGAAGAATGCCACGGTGCACCACGTTGCCAAGAAGCAAAGGACGACGCGTGACGCACCCACGGACGTCGAGATGGAAGAAGAGTTCAAGCTACCTGAGTCGGAAAAGGACGGCTCGGAAGACGAGAATGAAGGTGGTCTGCTGAGTCTCGGTCAAGTCGACACCAGGGTACGTAAGAAGTATGGTGCTTACTTAAATTGGCTACGGCGATTAACAGTTTCGGATGATTTGTGGATTGTTGATACAGGAGCTGGACTAGGGATAAGCCCGGACAGGAGCTGGTTCGAATCGGTCCACACAGGTTCGAGTCACCAGTTTGAGTATGGAAACGGTAGCACGTCGGAGACTGCTTTAACGGGTTCAATACAGATGCATATTGCAAGTCCTTTCAATAAGTCTATCGGTTTAAAGATAAGAAACATTGCTCTCGATAAGGAATGTGGGAGTAATTTAATTAGCGCTTGCCATCTAGCCAGACAAGGTTACAATCACGTTCAATCTCGAGATGGGGAGTTTTTGTATTTTTTCAGTGAGAAAGGGCAGCTTTTATTTGCAGCCGTTCAAAAGGGAGCAGTATATTATCTGCCTTCATCTAAGTACAGCAGAGTTAATGCAGTAAGAAAAAGTTATACACAAGCTCAGAAAATAGCTTTGCTGGAGAAGTGGCATCATAGATTAGGCCACGTTCACAAGGCCAGACTCTTGGCAATATTAAGCAATGGATTGGTTGCAGGAATTCCTCAAATCCCTCAAAAGGAGCTAAAGGATCTTCCTTTCTTTTGCGCTACTTTTGAAATCGCAAACTCAATGAGAATGTCCTATCGTAATACGATTGGCACAAGAAGTAGGCAGCCATTGCATACTTTACATATGGACACCACAGGAAAGATAAAAGTGAATGGAAGATATGGTGGTTTTGGTTACCGCTATGCATTGTCAATTGTAGATGATGCAACATCCTACAAGTGGGTGTTTATCATGAAATCGCCAAAAGAAGTGTATGGTCACGTTGTGAATCTCGTACGCCAATTGGAAAAACAGTATCCGTATGAGATAAAAAGAATTCGCAGTGACGGAGGCAAAGAATTTGTAAATAAGAGAGTTAAGGCGTTTGCAAAATCTAAAGGCATGCTATTTGAGAAATCTAACGTAGACTCTCAGGAAGAAAATGGAAGTGCAGAACGTTGTCACCAGACGTTAATGAAACAAGTTAGGAGTGCACTATTAGCGGCAGCAATGCCAGCAAGTTGGTGGGCTGAAGCCATTAAGTACGCAGCGGAAGTATCAAATAGACTTCCAACATCAAGACTTGGCCACACATCGCCATATGAGGCGCTAAATAAGAAAAAGCCGGACGGGAACATTTTGCAAATTTGGGGTAGCGTTGGCTATGCTCACATTCCGAGCACCAAAATAAAAGATAAGAAATTAAGTTCTCGAGGGTTAGCATGCAAGTTTCTTGGAATTGCAGAAGACTACAAGGGTTGTCGGCTGTTAGATGCAGCTACTAATGTTTTACTGATCGCTAGAAGCGTAAGATTCGATACAACCGACCAACTAGCAATTATGAGAAAGTCGTTTCCTAAGCGGGATAAACAGTTAACCCCCGACGAAGTAGAGGAAATTGTTGAGTGTACCACCAACATAGCGGAAGAAGAAGAAGAATTAGAAGAAGAAGAGGAAGAAGAAAAGACGTCAAATTCACCTCAATCAGGAAGTGTGGGAGATGTGGGAGCTATTACTTCTCCTTGTGACGTAATTGAGTCAAATGTTAGTCACAATGCACCTGCCATACTTGGTAAAAATAGTCCACCAACTTTGGTCGGACTGAGGGAGGACGATACGGAAACAGAACATATGTTGCCGCGCACACTGCGTAAAGACGGCGCAGTCCAAGGCTTAGTGGGTATGAGGTTAATTTAAACCCAATTTTAGGCGTAAAAGTTAGTAGGACACGCTATCCTATTCCTAAGTCACTAAAAGCGGCTATATCAGGGCCTTATAGGGAGAAGTGGCTGGGGGCATTAGAAGTGGAGCATAATGCTCTAATTGCAAATAATACCTGGAAAATGGTTGACTTGCCAAAAGGACGAAAGGCATTAGGCTGTCATTGGTTCTTGGATGTAAAATACAATGCAGATGGATCAGTTGAAAGATTTAAAGCCCGTTTAGTTGTAAGAGGGAATGATCAGACACATGGAATAGATTACGGTGAAATATTTTCCCCCGTCGCACGCTATGAGTCACTGAGATTAGTGCTTGCAATTGCAGCAATTGAGGGTTTTCATATCCATCAGATGGATGTGTCTATGGTATGGGGTCCTGCATAAGTTTTTAACGTCAGTAGGTTTTTCTCGTTGCAAAAAGGAATACTGTTTGTACAAGAAAAAGTGGGAGGTTGATGGAGTAACGGATGTTGTCCTAATATGTGTATACGTGGACGACCTCACTATTGCTCGATCTAGATTATCCGCAGTGAATGAAATTAAAGCGAAATTATCTGCACGCTTCAAAATGAAAGATCTCGGAGAAGCCCATTATTTATTAAAGATGGAGATCAGGAGGGATAGGGTACGGAGGCAACTTAGTCTATCACAACATAAGTATATCATGGATTTATTAGAAAAGTTTGACATGATGGACTGCACAACGGTTGCCACTCCGCAAGCAGCGAGCATTGTATTGGAAAAGGAAACTAAGCTTAGTGCTGAAGCCATTGCAGCACAGCCATTGACTACCGTGGAGTGGTAGGATTGCTGATGTATCTGGTAAGAGGAACTAGGCCAAATATTGCAAATGCTGTAAGAGAATTAAGTAAATTTCTCTCTTGTTATAATAAGTCACATTGGAAAGTAGCCCAGCGAGTACTTAAGTATCTGAAAGGAACATCGATGTATGGGTTAGTATATAAGGGTACTAACAAAGAAGTAACGTATGAGCTATACACAGATGCGAGCTTCGCAAATGCTAATGAGGACCGTAAATCAGTTACAGGTTACGTGTCAATACTCGCGGATGCGTGTGTATCATGGAAGAGTTGTAGACAAGAGATGGTCAGTTTACATACAGCGCAAGCTGAATTAGTCGCCGTAAGTGAGGGTGTTAAGGAAAGTGAGTGGCTCTGGTTATTGCTTAAAGAGTTCGGATGGCAGCAGAAGCAGCCTATATATATTGTTGGTGCGATAACACAGCAGCTATAAGTATTGTTAAGAATCCTGGAAACCATTCCTCGACAAAACACATAGAGACTCGATATTTGTATGCCCGAGAAGCTTATGAAAGAAAGCGCATCGATATCATGTACTGCAATACAAAAGATATGGTGGCGGATGCCCTTACAAAGGCACTACCACAAGAACAATTTTGCAAGCTACGTGAGCTCATGGGTGTGAAAAACTTAGAAGTTGAAAGAAACAATGAGAACACGTAAGTAACCTTAGGGTACGTTTATGCACAGGCAGTAATCATAACGTGGCACTACAAAAACACTGAGTCAACTGTCAAGTTTGATTTGCATCAAGTTACCGATCTTAAGATAAGTAGGACAAGTACAACCGTCAGAGTGGAGTTAAGTTTTGCACCCCTAAATGCATTGCTAAGTTTCAAGGAGTGAAATTGTAGGAGAAACAACTTAAAGGTCTAAGTAATAAGACTGGCAAAGCATATTAGCGTTTATGTAAGTCTGATGAAGTTATGCCAAGGACAAAGTCAAATTTCGGTGTAAATAATAGGTTTTTTCAATTTGCTCCCCACAATGCGCATCGTAAGATACAAAGCTATAGGTATGGGTATATGCTCCCAAGACACATACTTTAAGAGCCTATAACGCATATTTGCTAGGATTGGTGTCAAAGGTTAGATAAGTGGCGACGTATCGGTTGCGTGTCTCTTTTGTGGGAGTGTTGTGGTTTAGAATAAGTACCAATTTTTGACATTCCGATCGGATTTTCTAATTTTGGATAGAAACAGATGCATGAAGTACAAGAACTTGATTTTAGTAAAGTATAATAAGGATAAGTGAGTTTACTGAGCTCCACCAGTTTACTAGGGCTGTAGGAAAAGAGAACCCAACCGGATGAAGAACTGGAGTTGGCCCCACTTTCAAATTGGCCCTCCGTCTGACGGTCAACTACAACTACACCTACGGCTCAAGACAACAACATTTCAGATACTCAGATGAGTGTCTTGACCAAGCCAGAGAAGACCGTGCCCGGCGGACTGGAGAAATTCTCCGGAAAGCACCATGAGTATGCTACTTGGAAAGACAAGCTACTCACGCACGTGGCCCAATTGGATTTGGAGGCCGAGAACAAGCTACTCGAAGCCGGCGAGCCGGACCCGAAGGTCTGCATGAGGGACTTCTTGGAGTCCACGCCACCATGTCTGACGGATGCAGACGTGAAAGCAGCTCCACCTGAAGGAAAATTGGCTGTCCGGAAGGAGATCATGGTATGGCGCAAGGCGGACGCAGCCATGAGGCATGTCCTCAACTCGACCCTCCCAAACTCGTTTCTCTCGTCCCTACCGGATGAGGTGCGAAACATGGAGGTGTGCCTCATTTGGCAGCATCTCGAACGAAAGTTCGCGAATGGTGATGCTGGGGGATTAGTGGCGTGGTCGAATCGGTGGACGCAGATTCTGAACTCGAATTGGAAAGACACCATGACCCTGTTCTCGCTGCTCAACCAAGCGCGGAACGAGATGAATCGGAAGTCTAAGAAACTCCTCGGTAAGGAGATGATGACGGAGACGATGATGTGCGTGCAAGTGTTGGCGCAGCTCCCAAGCGAGATTTGGGCGTCTTCGATTGAGCTCACCGAGGAAGCGTTCACCGCGGAAAAGGTCGAGGTGGCGCTGAACAAGCTGTTTGGTGGCCGATCCCGGAAGCAGATCACGGGAAATGGCGATGCGACAACAGTGGCGCGCATAAACCATGTCAAGAGCGAGCGTGCTGTGCGTGGATACGACACCAAGAAGCGCAAGTCGGATGCCAACACCAAGGTTCAGGACCAAGGGTGTTTCTACTGTTTCGGCCAAGGACATCAGAAGGTGCAATGCGAGCGCATGAAGGCCGACCGCGACCCAAACCGTGAAGGGGGACCGCTTTTCCGCACCAACGTGCAAGCCCAACTTTCCAAGCGGGCGCCCAACGGAGCTAAGAAGAATGCCACGGTGCACCACGTTGCCAAGAAGCAAAGGACGACGCGTGACGCACCCACGGACGTCGAGATGGAAGAAGAGTTCAAGCTACCTGAGTCGGAAAAGGACGGCTCGGAAGACGAGAATGAAGGTGGTCTGCTGAGTCTCGGTCAAGTCGACACCAGGGTACGTAAGAAGTATGGTGCTTACTTAAATTGGCTACGGCGATTAACAGTTTCGGATGATTTGTGGATTGTTGATACAGGAGCTGGACTAGGGATAAGCCCGGACAGGAGCTGGTTCGAATCGGTCCACACAGGTTCGAGTCACCAGTTTGAGTATGGAAACGGTAGCACGTCGGAGACTGCTTTAACGGGTTCAATACAGATGCATATTGCAAGTCCTTTCAATAAGTCTATCGGTTTAAAGATAAGAAACATTGCTCTCGATAAGGAATGTGGGAGTAATTTAATTAGCGCTTGCCATCTAGCCAGACAAGGTTACAATCACGTTCAATCTCGAGATGGGGAGTTTTTGTATTTTTTCAGTGAGAAAGGGCAGCTTTTATTTGCAGCCGTTCAAAAGGGAGCAGTATATTATCTGCCTTCATCTAAGTACAGCAGAGTTAATGCAGTAAGAAAAAGTTATACACAAGCTCAGAAAATAGCTTTGCTGGAGAAGTGGCATCATAGATTAGGCCACGTTCACAAGGCCAGACTCTTGGCAATATTAAGCAATGGATTGGTTGCAGGAATTCCTCAAATCCCTCAAAAGGAGCTAAAGGATCTTCCTTTCTTTTGCGCTACTTTTGAAATCGCAAACTCAATGAGAATGTCCTATCGTAATACGATTGGCACAAGAAGTAGGCAGCCATTGCATACTTTACATATGGACACCACAGGAAAGATAAAAGTGAATGGAAGATATGGTGGTTTTGGTTACCGCTATGCATTGTCAATTGTAGATGATGCAACATCCTACAAGTGGGCGTTTATCATGAAATCGCCAAAAGAAGTGTATGGTCACGTTGTGAATCTCGTACGCCAATTGGAAAAACAGTATCCGTATGAGATAAAAAGAATTCGCAGTGACGGAGGCAAAGAATTTGTAAATAAGAGAGTTAAGGCGTTTGCAAAATCTAAAGGCATGCTATTTGAGAAATCTAACGTAGACTCTCAGGAAGAAAATGGAAGTGCAGAACGTTGTCACCAGACGTTAATGAAACAAGTTAGGAGTGCACTATTAGCGGCAGCAATGCCAGCAAGTTGGTGGGCTGAAGCCATTAAGTACGCAGCGGAAGTATCAAATAGACTTCCAACATCAAGACTTGGCCACACATCGCCATATGAGGCGCTAAATAAGAAAAAGCCGGACGGGAACATTTTGCAAATTTGGGGTAGCGTTGGCTATGCTCACATTCCGAGCACCAAAATAAAAGATAAGAAATTAAGTTCTCGAGGGTTAGCATGCAAGTTTCTTGGAATTGCAGAAGACTACAAGGGTTGTCGGCTGTTAGATGCAGCTACTAATGTTTTACTGATCGCTAGAAGCGTAAGATTCGATACAACCGACCAACTAGCAATTATGAGAAAGTCGTTTCCTAAGCGGGATAAACAGTTAACCCCCGACGAAGTAGAGGAAATTGTTGAGTGTACCACCAACATAGCGGAAGAAGAAGAAGAATTAGAAGAAGAAGAGGAAGAAGAAAAGACGTCAAATTCACCTCAATCAGGAAGTGTGGGAGATGTGGGAGCTATTACTTCTCCTTGTGACGTAATTGAGTCAAATGTTAGTCACAATGCACCTGCCATACTTGGTAAAAATAGTCCACCAACTTTGGTCGGACTGAGGGAGGACGATACGGAAACAGAACATATGTTGCCGCGCACACTGCGTAAAGACGGCGCAGTCCAAGGCTTAGTGGGTATGAGGTTAATTTAAACCCAATTTTAGGCGTAAAAGTTAGTAGGACACGCTATCCTATTCCTAAGTCACTAAAAGCGGCTATATCAGGGCCTTATAGGGAGAAGTGGCTGGGGGCATTAGAAGTGGAGCATAATGCTCTAATTGCAAATAATACCTGGAAAATGGTTGACTTGCCAAAAGGACGAAAGGCATTAGGCTGTCATTGGTTCTTGGATGTAAAATACAATGCAGATGGATCAGTTGAAAGATTTAAAGCCCGTTTAGTTGTAAGAGGGAATGATCAGACACATGGAATAGATTACGGTGAAATATTTTCCCCCGTCGCACGCTATGAGTCACTGAGATTAGTGCTTGCAATTGCAGCAATTGAGGGTTTTCATATCCATCAGATGGATGTGTCTATGGTATGGGGTCCTGCATAAGTTTTTAACGTCAGTAGGTTTTTCTCGTTGCAAAAAGGAATACTGTTTGTACAAGAAAAAGTGGGAGGTTGATGGAGTAACGGATGTTGTCCTAATATGTGTATACGTGGACGACCTCACTATTGCTCGATCTAGATTATCCGCAGTGAATGAAATTAAAGCGAAATTATCTGCACGCTTCAAAATGAAAGATCTCGGAGAAGCCCATTATTTATTAAAGATGGAGATCAGGAGGGATAGGGTACGGAGGCAACTTAGTCTATCACAACATAAGTATATCATGGATTTATTAGAAAAGTTTGACATGATGGACTGCACAACGGTTGCCACTCCGCAAGCAGCGAGCATTGTATTGGAAAAGGAAACTAAGCTTAGTGCTGAAGCCATTGCAGCACAGCCATTGACTACCGTGGAGTGGTAGGATTGCTGATGTATCTGGTAAGAGGAACTAGGCCAAATATTGCAAATGCTGTAAGAGAATTAAGTAAATTTCTCTCTTGTTATAATAAGTCACATTGGAAAGTAGCCCAGCGAGTACTTAAGTATCTGAAAGGAACATCGATGTATGGGTTAGTATATAAGGGTACTAACAAAGAAGTAACGTATGAGCTATACACAGATGCGAGCTTCGCAAATGCTAATGAGGACCGTAAATCAGTTACAGGTTACGTGTCAATACTCGCGGATGCGTGTGTATCATGGAAGAGTTGTAGACAAGAGATGGTCAGTTTACATACAGCGCAAGCTGAATTAGTCGCCGTAAGTGAGGGTGTTAAGGAAAGTGAGTGGCTCTGGTTATTGCTTAAAGAGTTCGGATGGCAGCAGAAGCAGCCTATATATATTGTTGGTGCGATAACACAGCAGCTATAAGTATTGTTAAGAATCCTGGAAACCATTCCTCGACAAAACACATAGAGACTCGATATTTGTATGCCCGAGAAGCTTATGAAAGAAAGCGCATCGATATCACGTACTGCAATACAAAAGATATGGTGGCGGATGCCCTTACAAAGGCACTACCACAAGAACAATTTTGCAAGCTACGTGAGCTCATGGGTGTGAAAAACTTAGAAGTTGAAAGAAACAATGAGAACACGTAAGTAACCTTAGGGTACGTTTATGCACAGGCAGTAATCATAACGTGGCACTACAAAAACACTGAGTCAACTGTCAAGTTTGATTTGCATCAAGTTACCGATCTTAAGATAAGTAGGACAAGTACAACCGTCAGAGTGGAGTTAAGTTTTGCACCCCTAAATGCATTGCTAAGTTTCAAGGAGTGAAATTGTAGGAGAAACAACTTAAAGGTCTAAGTAATAAGACTGGCAAAGCATATTAGCGTTTATGTAAGTCTGATGAAGTTATGCCAAGGACAAAGTCAAATTTCGGTGTAAATAATAGGTTTTTTCAATTTGCTCCCCACAATGCGCATCGTAAGATACAAAGCTATAGGTATGGGTATATGCTCCCAAGACACATACTTTAAGAACCTATAACGCATATTTGCTAGGATTGGTGTCAAAGGTTAGATAAGTGGCGACGTATCGGTTGCTGTCTCTTTTGTGGGAGTGTTGTGGTTTAGAATAAGTACCAATTTTTGACATTCCGATCGGATTTTCTAATCTTGGATAGAAACAGATGCATGAAGTACAAGAACTTGATTTTAGTAAAGTATAATAAGGATAAGTGAGTTTACTGAGCTCCACCAGTTTACTAGGGCTGTAGGAAAAGAGAACCCAACCGGATGAAGAACTGGAGTTGGCCCCACTTTCAAATTGGCCCTCCGTCTGACGGTCAACTACAACTACACCTACGGCTCAAGACAACAACATGAAGATTCCCTTGCTCATCGAGCAGAGCCGGTGGCGGCCGATGTGGAGCCCGTTGCGATTCAGAGTGAGCTTCTTGAGCTACAGCGGCGGGAGGGTCGCCTTCGGGACCATGTCCATGACATTGATGCGCGTCTGGCGCGGACTCTGACCTCCCTTGATGAGCTCGCTGAGCGAGTGGAGCGGCTTGGAGTCCCTCGAGAGCTCTGGACCCGCCTGGGGACCTTGGAAGAGGACTTTGTCCGTCTGAACGGGTGGATGCACTACTTCCGTGACCACAAGGAGCAGCGCGCTCGAGAGCTCTCGGAGCTACAGCGTTAGCAGGCTGTGCTTCAGGGTCAGCTTGACCTTCTGATCCGCATGCAGGCGCCCCCTGCGCCTGCGGCTCCCGTGCCCGTGGCATCTCCCGCTGTGGCCCCTGTGCCTGCGGCACCTCCGGCGTTGCCGCTTCCTACTGGGCTCGCGGCGCCGCCGATGCTGACTTTTCCGCCCGTGTCCGCAGTGTCTGCGTTGATGGTCGCGTCTGCGACGCCTGCGACTGCGCCCTCGACGATCGCGACCTCCGCGTCTGCGACCTCGTCGCTCTCGGTGCCTCCATCTGCACCTGCGTTGGGTCCTGGTACGGCTTGAGCAAGCCCACGTAGAAGACTGGGTGCGTCCGCATCTTCTTCGGAAGATTCAGCGTGTACGCAAGGCCCTTCCTGGCCACGACCTTGAAAGGTCCGATGAAGCGCGGGCGCAACTTCGTCTTGAAGACGGCTGACACTGCATGTGTAGGTAGGTTTTTAGCGTTAAGTAACACTAGGTCCCCGACCTCATAACTGTCAACATTGCCTCTGCCTTTAGCATCCGCATGTTCCTTTTGCTTGTCTTGGCTCTCAGCCATTGCGTCACGCACGTGTCGTAAGACACTCGAGCGCGTCGACAAGAAAGTGTCAACCTGTTTACGAACAGTAGCCGGGCTTACATCGGCTAGCCGATCAGCTAAATCGGCTTCCTCTCCCCCACCAAGCCCGAGGCCACCACGTGGCGGCGTCAGCGGGACGCGGGGGTGGGACAAGCTGTTCACGTAGAACGGCGTGTAGCCTGTCGAGGCGTGCACGGCGTTGTTCAACGCAAACTCAACGAGTGGCAGCATAGCGCTCCAACGCTTCGGCGTCTCAGCGCAAATGCTGCGGAGCACGTCCTCGACGACGCGATTCACTCGCTCCGTCTGACTATCAGTCTGCGGGTGATCCGCCGTGGACATGTCCAGCTTGGTGCCAAGCACCGCAAATACCGCGCTCCAGAAGGTGCCAGTGAAGCGGGGGTCTCGGTCCGAGACAATCGACTCAGGGAGTCCGTGTTGTCGAAACACTCGGTCCAAAAACAGCGTTGCTGTACCTTTACCATCGATGGTACCCGGCACAGCCGCAATGTGAGCCATCTTGCTCAGTCGGTCCACAAAGACCACGACTCCTGTGTTGCCCGCCGCGTCCGCCGGCAGGCCAAACACAAAGTCCATACTCATGGATTGCCAACAGCCCGAAGGGACAGGCAAACTCGCCAACGGCGCTGCAGCATGAGGTGATGACTTCACGCGCTGACACGTCTCGCACGTGCGCACATAAGTGCTCGTCCACTTGTACATCTTCGGCCACCAATAGTGGGCGCTCACCGAGCTGTAGGTCTTCTCACGGCCAAGATGGCCAGCCAGCGGCGTGTCGTGGGCCCCATAGAGGATACGATACTTCAGGTCCTCATCATGAGGGATGACCACGCGTGGCGTGTCCTCGGAGCCAGTGCTGTAGAACAGTAGGCCACCATCGAGGGTGTAGCGATGCAAACGCGCGCGCACACGCGCCGACAATTCAATGTCCGAGTTTTGAAACTCCTTGCTCCCCAGAGCCTTCAGCAACGCGACACAAGTGTCATCCTTGGCATAATCCGTTCGAATCAGATCCGGTAATGACGAAGTCACGGTCGTTACATGGTCCAGCTCATAATCCGGCCTGCGCGACAGCGCGTCCGCGAGGACATTCTGCCTGCCAGGCTTGTACTTCACCTCGAAGTTGTACTCCGCGAAGAAGGAGAGCCATCGGGCCATTCTTTGCGAGAGGTGAGGCGACTGAGTCGCAGTGCGTAACGACGCATGATCCGTGTAAATCACGAACGGCTGGGAGCCCAACAGGTGAACCCTGAACTCGACGAGCGCATACTTCATCGCAAGTAGCTCTTTGTCATGGACAGGATAGTTCTTCTCCGCAGCTTTCAGCTGGCGAGATTCGAACGCCACCACGCGCTCGCGCCCCTCGGCGTCTGCTTGCAGCAGTGCACAGCCGATGGCAAAGTCCGAGGCGTCACAGACGACACTAAACGGACGAGCGGGGTCTGGCAGAGCCAGAATAGGCGCATGAAGGAGACTATCCTTAATTGCCGCGAACGCATCTTGATGCTCGGTGTCCCAACACCACTCCGCATCCTTCTTCAGGAGATTGGAGAGTGGCCGAGCCATCTCAGCGTAATTCTCGCTGTACTTGTGCAGGTAATTGGCCAAGCCAAGCCACTTGCGAAGATCCTTCTGGTTCTTGGGAACCGGCCGGTCAACAATGGCATTGACCTTGACCGGGTCGGCCCTCAGGCCACGCTTCCCGATGAAGCACCCTAAGAAGGGGATCTCTTCCGCTCCGAAGATGCATTTGTTAATGGTCTCGGTCCGAGACAATCGACTCAGGGAGTCCGTGTTGTCGAAACACTCGGTCCAAAAACAGCGTTGCTGTACCTTTACCATCGATGGTACCCGGCACAGCCGCAATGTGAGCCATCTTGCTCAGTCGGTCCACAAAGACCACGACTCCTGTGTTGCCCGCCGCGTCCGCCGGCAGGCCAAACACAAAGTCCATACTCATGGATTGCCAACAGCCCGAAGGGACAGGCAAACTCGCCAACGGCGCTGCAGCATGAGGTGATGACTTCACGCGCTGACACGTCTCGCACGTGCGCACATAAGTGCTCGTCCACTTGTACATCTTCGGCCACCAATAGTGGGCGCTCACCGAGCTGTAGGTCTTCTCACGGCCAAGATGGCCAGCCAGCGGCGTGTCGTGGGCCCCATAGAGGATACGATACTTCAGGTCCTCATCATGAGGGATGACCACGCGTGGCGTGTCCTCGGAGCCAGTGCTGTAGAACAGTAGGCCACCATCGAGGGTGTAGCGATGCAAACGCGCGCGCACACGCGCCGACAATTCAATGTCCGAGTTTTGAAACTCCTTGCTCCCCAGAGCCTTCAGCAACGCGACACAAGTGTCATCCTTGGCATAATCCGTTCGAATCAGATCCGGTAATGACGAAGTCACGGTCGTTACATGGTCCAGCTCATAATCCGGCCTGCGCGACAGCGCGTCCGCGAGGACATTCTGCCTGCCAGGCTTGTACTTCACCTCGAAGTTGTACTCCGCGAAGAAGGAGAGCCATCGGGCCATTCTTTGCGAGAGGTGAGGCGACTGAGTCGCAGTGCGTAACGACGCATGATCCGTGTAAATCACGAACGGCTGGGAGCCCAACAGGTGAACCCTGAACTCGACGAGCGCATACTTCATCGCAAGTAGCTCTTTGTCATGGACAGGATAGTTCTTCTCCGCAGCTTTCAGCTGGCGAGATTCGAACGCCACCACGCGCTCGCGCCCCTCGGCGTCTGCTTGCAGCAGTGCACAGCCGATGGCAAAGTCCGAGGCGTCACAGACGACACTAAACGGACGAGCGGGGTCTGGCAGAGCCAGAATAGGCGCATGAAGGAGACTATCCTTAATTGCCGCGAACGCATCTTGATGCTCGGTGTCCCAACACCACTCCGCATCCTTCTTCAGGAGATTGGAGAGTGGCCGAGCCATCTCAGCGTAATTCTCGCTGTACTTGTGCAGGTAATTGGCCAAGCCAAGCCACTTGCGAAGATCCTTCTGGTTCTTGGGAACCGGCCGGTCAACAATGGCATTGACCTTGACCGGGTCGGCCCTCAGGCCACGCTTCCCGATGAAGCACCCTAAGAAGGGGATCTCTTCCGCTCCGAAGATGCATTTGTTAATGGTCTCGGTCCGAGACAATCGACTCAGGGAGTCCGTGTTGTCGAAACACTCGGTCCAAAAACAGCGTTGCTGTACCTTTACCATCGATGGTACCCGGCACAGCCGCAATGTGAGCCATCTTGCTCAGTCGGTCCACAAAGACCACGACTCCTGTGTTGCCCGCCGCGTCCGCCGGCAGGCCAAACACAAAGTCCATACTCATGGATTGCCAACAGCCCGAAGGGACAGGCAAACTCGCCAACGGCGCTGCAGCATGAGGTGATGACTTCACGCGCTGACACGTCTCGCACGTGCGCACATAAGTGCTCGTCCACTTGTACATCTTCGGCCACCAATAGTGGGCGCTCACCGAGCTGTAGGTCTTCTCACGGCCAAGATGGCCAGCCAGCGGCGTGTCGTGGGCCCCATAGAGGATACGATACTTCAGGTCCTCATCATGAGGGATGACCACGCGTGGCGTGTCCTCGGAGCCAGTGCTGTAGAACAGTAGGCCACCATCGAGGGTGTAGCGATGCAAACGCGCGCGCACACGCGCCGACAATTCAATGTCCGAGTTTTGAAACTCCTTGCTCCCCAGAGCCTTCAGCAACGCGACACAAGTGTCATCCTTGGCATAATCCGTTCGAATCAGATCCGGTAATGACGAAGTCACGGTCGTTACATGGTCCAGCTCATAATCCGGCCTGCGCGACAGCGCGTCCGCGAGGACATTCTGCCTGCCAGGCTTGTACTTCACCTCGAAGTTGTACTCCGCGAAGAAGGAGAGCCATCGGGCCATTCTTTGCGAGAGGTGAGGCGACTGAGTCGCAGTGCGTAACGACGCATGATCCGTGTAAATCACGAACGGCTGGGAGCCCAACAGGTGAACCCTGAACTCGACGAGCGCATACTTCATCGCAAGTAGCTCTTTGTCATGGACAGGATAGTTCTTCTCCGCAGCTTTCAGCTGGCGAGATTCGAACGCCACCACGCGCTCGCGCCCCTCGGCGTCTGCTTGCAGCAGTGCACAGCCGATGGCAAAGTCCGAGGCGTCACAGACGACACTAAACGGACGAGCGGGGTCTGGCAGAGCCAGAATAGGCGCATGAAGGAGACTATCCTTAATTGCCGCGAACGCATCTTGATGCTCGGTGTCCCAACACCACTCCGCATCCTTCTTCAGGAGATTGGAGAGTGGCCGAGCCATCTCAGCGTAATTCTCGCTGTACTTGTGCAGGTAATTGGCCAAGCCAAGCCACTTGCGAAGATCCTTCTGGTTCTTGGGAACCGGCCGGTCAACAATGGCATTGACCTTGACCGGGTCGGCCCTCAGGCCACGCTTCCCGATGAAGCACCCTAAGAAGGGGATCTCTTCCGCTCCGAAGATGCATTTGTTAATGTTGGCGTACAACTTCAGAAGGTGCCCGTGAAGCGGGGGTCTCGGTCCGAGACAATCGACTCAGGGAGTCCGTGTTGTCGAAACACTCGGTCCAAAAACAGCGTTGCTGTACCTTTACCATCGATGGTATCCGGCACAGCCGCAATGTGAGCCATCTTGCTCAGTCGGTCCGCAAAGACCACGACTCCTGTGTTGCCCGCCGCGTCCGCCGGCAGGCCAAACACAAAGTCCATACTCATGGATTGCCAACAGCCCGAAGGGACAGGCAAACTCGCCAACGGCGCTGCAGCATGAGGTGATGACTTCACGCGCTGACACGTCTCGCACGTGCGCACATAAGTGCTCGTCCACTTGTACATCTTCGGCCACCAATAGTGGGCGCTCACCGAGCTGTAGGTCTTCTCACGGCCAAGATGGCCAGCCAGCGGCGTGTCGTGGGCCCCATAGAGGATACGATACTTCAGGTCCTCATCATGAGGGATGACCACGCGTGGCGTGTCCTCGGAGCCAGTGCTGTAGAACAGTAGGCCACCATCGAGGGTGTAGCGATGCAAACGCGCGCGCACACGCGCCGACAATTCAATGTCCGAGTTTTGAAACTCCTTGCTCCCCAGAGCCTTCAGCAACGCGACACAAGTGTCATCCTTGGCATAAGCCGTTCGAATCAGATCCGGTAATGACGAAGTCACGGTCGTTACATGATCCAGCTCATAATCCGGCCTGCGCGACAGCGCGTCCGCGAGGACATTCTGCCTGCCAGGCTTGTACTTCACCTCGAAGTTGTACTCCGCGAAGAAGGAGAGCCATCGGGCCATTCTTTGCGAGAGGTGAGGCGACTGAGTCGCAGTGCGTAACGACGCATGATCCGTGTAAATCACGAACGGCTGGGAGCCCAACAGGTGAACCCTGAACTCGACGAGCGCATACTTCATCGCAAGTAGCTCTTTGTCATGGACAGGATAGTTCTTCTCCGCAGCTTTCAGCTGGCGAGATTCGAACGCCACCACGCGCTCGCGCCCCTCGGCGTCTGCTTGCAGCAGTGCACAGCCGATGGCAAAGTCCGAGGCGTCACAGACGACACTAAACGA
>JABJUM010000115.1:0-97921 GCA_016169955.1 Phytophthora vignae f. sp. vignae
TCGTCGAGCACACCATGGCTGCGTCGTTGGGCGTTCTTGCGTGTCACCTTCTCCATGGACCGCCCCAAAAGCTCGGTCTTTGAGCGTATGATGTCGCACACAGTAGTCTTGCCGGGGGCAGTCGGGAGGCTGAACTCGTTCACGGCCCAGAGGGCGATATCCTTGTAGGACATGCTGGGCGAGCGCTCTGCCTTGTTGATGATTCCGACCTTTTCGGCCCAGGTCAGGCGGAGACGCTGGGTACGGGAGGAGTCCATGGTGCTGTTGGACGGCTTAGCGGGTAGTGCGCAAATGTGAAAGTGAAATGGTATAATACAAAGAAGATCGCTACAGGCATTAACTACGCGCCAATTTTCAAACTGATCAGCTTAGTAATTTTGGCCAAGCAGAGGTATGCTGGATTTTTACATCAGTACCTTTGCCCATCTCCATTCGCCTTGTCGTTGGACCTTGAAGTATTAATTATATGAGGTTATGTATTGTATACCCGTTCGGTATTTAGGCAGATTTCTGTACCTTTGATGTTCGATTCACTGTTACTGATGGAATCGACGGTAGCGTCGAAACACCGAAAGAGCTTCATGCGTGGGTCGCTATACGATTCCCTGCCTTAAGCGGGCAGGCTGGTCCATCGGCACCATGTGCCCAGCATCGATCACGCGCACGAACGCGAAGTTATCGAACGAGCGCACCATGCCAGCGTTTACGGGGTCGTGGGCGACGAAAGCTCGCTCTTCCGCTACGTTAAAGCCTTCCTTGCCTCTCCAGTCCAGGGCAAAAGTCCACGCTCGATTACCGATCCAGTTGCACATGAGATCAGCGTCGCCGGCGTAGATGAGGACGCGCAGGCCGTCGTTCAACATGTCCGCAATGACTTCATGAGAGGGAACCGCCCAGTCACCATCAGAAGCGAACGTCATCTCCACGTCGTTATTATCCTCCTGCCACGCGGATACACGCTCATCGACGTTCAGGTATTTCCTGACCGCGGGGGAATTTGAGGTACGCAGTAATCGTAGGCGTGTCTGTTGGAAAAGGTAGGGCGCCGCGGGGATTGAACTCATGACATACCTGTAGAACATAGCTCGTTAGACCGTTACACCCACCATACAGGCGCCCCGGTCGTCGTCTCTTCGGGCTGGGACTTGACACTGTCTGATTGCATATTCCAACAGTGTCATCGCAGTTCGTAGTTCTGTAGGGTCGCTGTTGTTGCACGGCTGGCGGATGTCGTAGTTGTTGCGATTCGCAGCATTGATAAAGTAACGGAGTGGATATTGTGAAAACCGATTAGAATGTCTTTTTGGATTGTTAATACACCGATTTAGTGGCTTAATAAGACCGAGAACCCCCGATTTGATAAATCAGATGTCCTAATAGACTGGGGTACCTGGATTTATACTCAAGATTACTACCTAGGACGACTTACAGAGTCAGAGCATACGAGTCGGAGTTACATTTGCTAATCGGCCGATTAAGCCAGAGCCGGCCGATTTGCTTGCTAGTCAGACGGAATGTCCGATGTGCAACCGGCATTCGCTCCTTGTAGGCTAAATCAGCCGCCAGACAACAATCGTGGCAGTCGCTCTTGGCTAGGTAGTCAAGTTTACAACACTAACATCAGAACTAAGAAGGAAAAGCCGCACGCTATAATGCATGTAACTGAAATATGCAGGCGATGCGTTTAAGCGCGGTGTTGTCACTGCACTTGGCCGAGGGTACATGCATGTTGATCGAAATTGCTACGAGACCGATGAGCGATTTATACTCCCAGAATGCTTTTTATTAGAGGCCTGTGGATTTTTCAGACTTTTCTGTGGATTTTTAATTGGCACTCCCCGATGAGCTTGTCAACCCAGCACTGCACGGAGTCCATGCAGATATCCCCATTTCGCGGCGCCAAATGAAACTCGCGAGCCAGGCGGATGCACTCCACACTGTCAGTCTTCATCTGCTGCTCCGTAAGAAGCGTGATGTTGTATCGGTTGTGGTTCATCTCGTGGAAATACGATCTCACCTAAACGACAAGTCTTTTTTTGTTTGTTTGTGAATAAGGTGTATTTATTGTGCCTTTCGGTCATTTTGCCAAGTCCTACGTAGGACTTTGGAGGCAGTTAATCTGAGGTTGGCGATCTCTAAATCTGAGATGCAAATCTCGGACGAGTCCGATGAGGAGTCTCTCCGTTCAATGGACTCCGGTCGGAGTCCAAACCAAGCAAGCTTTGTTTAGGGAAGCAAGCAGTGCCGGAGACGAAGGGCGAACACTGGAGCGTTAACGTATCGACTGCATCGTGTTTTCCTAAGTTTATTCTGCGTTTGCCATACACCGCATTAAAGTCAGCTCGGATGAAAGTCCTGCCACAAGACTTGGCAAGAGTCCTTCGTAAGACCTCAAACCCCGAATGCCGTGAAAATGGGCGACATTCGGGCTTTCAGCTGTTTGTAGGACCTGCGCAAGTGCTTCCATCGGACTAGCAGTTCTTGGTCCTATTTCCCTGCTAATCTGCTCCGATAACCTAGCCCCATCTTAGTAGGTAGCTGTTTTACACGTCCGATTTGCCAAAACAACTGAAAAACACAATACGTTACTTACGCTACGCCGGCCGGTATTTATTCTTCCTACCGCGCCATGCTGAACCTGAACCTCCATCCGTTCTCTGTATAACATTGGAGATCGGGATACAGAACTCGACTAAGGCAGAGTCCTTGTTGAAATGTAGATTAATGCATCGAACTCACCGCTCCTGCTAGTCACCGTCGATTGCAACGACAGAGTTGGAGATCCAGTGATTCAAATCGTAGTAGAAGTAGAGAGGATGTATCCTTCTCGGCCCAACTACCCAAGCAGAAGTTCCACCACATCTGTATGCCGCTCCGCGAAGGAAATACGCAAACTGCACCACCAAATTTACCACACCAATGTCAACCACGCTGAACGAAATACCACTAACGTCGCGATCTCACCTGAACGACGGGGTTGGTAAGTCCATTGCCAATGACAATACCTTGTACGTTGATGACGGATGCCTCTCCATCTGCCTTGCCTGCCTTGTTCTTCGATCAAATGTAGTGCGCCGCAGCGGGGGCATAGTGTCTTCCGTAGCTTTCACCTGTCACGAAGAACTCGCGGCCTCGGTACTGCGGGTGCTTCTCTATGAATCCTTGCAGGAACCAGTAGATATTCTCCCCGACGTTCGTTTCGTTGTAGTCCTTGTCAGCTCGAGAGCCGAACGAGAAGCCCACTCCGGTAGGTTGGTCGAGCCAAATGACGTTGGCGTTGTTGTTCCACGAGTACGGATTGAGCTTGGCACTCAAGTCTGGCTGAATAGTGCACGGGCCGTTCATTCTCCGTGAGTAGAGCGAACATACTGGACGAGCCGGGACCTCCAGTGGGCCACAGCACGAGTGGGTCGGTCTCGGAATCGCTGCAAGACTCAAAGAACCAGTAGAAGTAGTGGTCGTCCTGCTAGTTCGCCAACTTGACATACCCCGCACTCGCTCTTTGTGTCGCCACAGACGTACGAATCCACTGCACGTTCATGGACACTGTCGAAAAGCAACCACCACACACTCGACCCCGAGAGAACAACTGCCGTCACAATGCCCAAGACGATCAGGCACCTCTTGATCCGCAGCTTGTTGCTGGTCGAGCCGTAGATGGCTTGCACCGCAGGCAGCAGTCGGGTCTTCTCGTTCATGCGCGTCATGGGCGGGCAAATGTGCGCGCAGGACGCTCAGCTATTCAGAAATGACCAAACTGATCCCCAAGATACCGTTCGCAAACGTTCTGCAATAGTCTGCTATGAACGGGGGAGTGTGTGTTGAGTCGGAAGGCGTCGCCCCACTGCAGCCATAAGCTTACCGTAAATGAGACGACGGCAAACAAAAACATACTTACGAACCTCGGTGCCGTTGTCATCACTAGAGTCCTCGTCATTGAAGTACGAATCGCGATTTAGTGGCTATATCGGGGAAGAGCTCTCTGTCTTGCGTACATTTTCAGCTCTTGTTTACGTCGAAATATTGAAAACTCGAAGAGTAGTTGACACTCGAAACAAATATCTCCATTTTCGGGGGGTCGAAATCACGCAGTTCCTGCTGAACTGGTAAGCGATAGCGCCTACCACGCTCTACAGTTGGCGCTGCAGTGGGTGGGCTTGTGTTTTATATGGAAGCCACGTTTCAAATGATAGTGACTCCATGTCTTTCTCAAAATTTGCTTAGCGTATATTATCGGAAAGATCCTGTTTAAAGCAATCATATTAGAGTGTTTTCCGCTTTCTACGAGTAGCTTTCATTTTTAAATTTTGATGTCCGGATAGGTACGAATTTTTATTGGTATACTTTAAATTGATAACTCTCAATGGCGCGTTAGTAACATTTTGTTTACCGTTGTCTCTAATGGTACAGTATCGTGAAATAGAATCCATGCATTGGATATTGGATACTGTACTTGACTTTCACAGATAGAAAGAGACCGGGAGGTTGAAGCAATCAATCCCCCACTGCTCCATTCCAGAATCCGTTCAAGATGGAGAAGGTGACGATTCCGTGCTTCAGCGTTAATGATGACCTTCCGTTTTCCGTCGAGATGGCGCCAAACACATTCATTTGGTTCTTGTTAAAAGCCATTGCAACCAAACTGGAGTCCCAGCTGCAACAACGGAAGGTGCCAGCCGATATGCAGCTCTACCTGGCGCGGATGGGCGGTGAATGGCTGGACCTGGCTGGTGCGGAAGCTGTAACCCTCGACGACAGGGACATACCTATGGCGCTTGACGGGCACGGGCAGCTGCACTACTTCGAGGAAATGGATCCTTACTACAGCCTTAGCAGCGACCGGTACTTCGGAGGAGATTTTCCCGCTGTTGGTAAGATTCTAGTGCTGGTAGTGGAGTCTGCGCTACCACGTCTGGAGCACCAGCGAAAACTGGAGAAGGTGCGTATTCTTGTTCTTGTGGTTGCTGGGTTGCTGATGCTTATTAAATTAGCTACATTTATCTAATCCAGTGGAGCAAGGCGCTAGTACCGATTGCGTCTTCCCAGCTTAGTTCTTCGGGTCTTTCGTGGTGGTGGCCTCTACAATCGCTATTGTGGCCAGCAGAGAAGACATCACTGGCGAAAAAGGATGCGTAGATCGTTTGGGTGGGATTTAGATCGTTTGGGTGGGATTGCCACTTGCCGTCGCCCTGCTGGAAACCGTAGTCTGACCCCTGGCTGGAGACTCAGGGAACCCACCTCCGACTGTCCCACTTCAAGATGCTGTAGAGGAACAACTGGTCGCTCACCTCCGCCGCGCCAACGCCACCTACAACGTTTACAAAAGGCTCGAAGCTTGAACAGATCAACAAGAGAAAGAACCGATCGAGTAGGTGCATCTATAAAAGTTTGTTTTGCGCTCAGTGTTACAAGGATACTTACTAGGGTTCAATATCGCTCGTACATCCTCGGGTACGCGGTGATCAATTTCCCTAAGATTACCCAGCATCCATACGTATGATTCCCGGGCGTCTACAGTAGATACAGTAGTGTTCGTGCATGCGCAACAAACTTTTTTGGGCAGTGAACATGTATTTGTGACAGCAAGCAGACCGCTCGTATTCCGCTCACAAGTTTGCAACCCGCTCGACACGATCTTCGCACTGGTCCTCCTACGACGCCTTCTCCATCAGGTGGATGGGCTTGAGGATGGAGATCTTGTTCGTCTCCACAATGTAGCCGTTCATGACCATTTCGTCTAGGATAAAGTGCGCCTTCTCCAGGTTGAACATGATCTGCAACAAACCATAAAACCATTCACACCCATCAGACACATAACTTAACCACAGCAGCAAATTCACACTCCCACTTACGTCGAGCTCGCACTGCACACCACAAACCACACACACCACCACACAGCAGCAGCACAGCACACACAACCAATTAGTCTGCAGCACCCTCTCCACCTCCACAACAACTCTCCCCCCTAACGTACCACGCTCTCGAAGTACTTGTCCATGGTCTCCACCAGCGCGTGGATGAACTCGAGAATGCCCAGCTCGTTCTAAAAGCAGCATCACCAACCATACACTCTCAGTAATTAGCCCCATTGGCAGCTGTCAGGGAAGCAGCCTGCGCACCTCCGAGTCGTCGTCCTTGACGCCCACGATGAAGAAGAGCGACGCGTATCTCCTGTAGATGACCTTGTAGCCGCGGTACTCCACGAACGAGCACTGCATACGCACACAAATACAATACAATACAACGCAACAGTACAGAGCAGTACGTCAGTCTCGTTACCGGTAATTTGGCAGCGAAGGGGGAAGGAGGACGGCGGTCGCACCTGCGTCTCATTGCGGCCCAGACACTTGCGGATGATCTCGGCCTCGAGCGCCACGCGCTCCTGGATGGACAGAAAGTCGTAGTACTGGGCCAGGCGCGTCTGGCCCTGCTTGTTCACCATCAGCACGAACTTGATCATGGCTGCGACGCTCTGGGGGATCAAGGGGGAGCAAGCTTCCGGGTCTCTTTTCTCGTAATGGAACTTCTCAATGCCAAGGCAACGTGGCCGTCGATATGTGTGGTGCACACCAACTGTTATGTGCACCACATAATGATTGTTTTCCGGTAGTTGAAGTTGGCTGGCCCCAAGCGGCGTTTGAAGGTGCAGCCTTAGCGCAGGGCTCTGTGTGGGCGGGCGGGATGCTCTTTGAGGTGCTGCAGCAGGTCTTGGGCGAGTTCTTCGTGGACGTGCAGGAGCGCAACGTGTCCTTCTACGCCGGGGACCTCTTCGAGTCCAGCCACTTCAAGCTCAGCGACGTCTTCCTCAAGACCGCAGTGAGTCTTGAGCTTTGCTAACTGACGTGTATTAACCCTTGCTAGTGCTGGTACACTGAGGGATTT
Source organism: Phytophthora vignae f. sp. vignae (assembly GCA_016169955.1). Taxonomy (NCBI): domain Eukaryota; phylum Oomycota; class Peronosporomycetes; order Peronosporales; family Peronosporaceae; genus Phytophthora; species Phytophthora vignae. The sequence continues at coordinate 6,883 of JABJUM010000115.1, forward strand.
CTATTGCAAAATTATTTGCAGCTTATCAATGCTCTGCAGCTGCCGTTCGAGGTGTCGGCCGGGTACATTGGCAACGTCAAGATCGAGGGCCTCGTGGGGGCCGTGGCGGGCTGGCCGCTGGAAGTCAGCGTCAGTGACGTTTGCCTCGTGCTGAGGCCGCACAAAGTGCCGTGGGATAATGAGCTGCTCATCCGCTACGCCAAAGAGCTGGTTGTCGCTATGATGCAATGTCTTGGAACGCCGTCCGCCGCCAAGAAGGGGAGCGGGTCGCTATTTTCTCCTGCCAAGTGGATCTCTGTACGTGCTTTTGAGCTCCCTCATGGAGAGCTCTTCTGATTGTCACTATCTCTACTATGCGATGCAGAGTCGGGTTCAAGCGGTGGGGGCCGAGATGATCGTCCAGGTGGAACGCATTCACATTCGGGTGGAGGTAAGCGTCGATAAATTGCGTTGAGGGATGCGTTGAAGGCGTTTAACGCGCAGTCATTTTGGATGTACAGAGTCCAAGGACGGACAGCGATAAACTTGTGGCGTACGGTCTCAACATACCGGTGCGTGTAACCCCGCTATTCTCTTAATCGTGCAGAATATCGTTCTGAGTATTTACTGTTGCGTAGTTGATCCGCTTTGCTCCACGAGAGTTGGAGGAGCAGATTCTGTACAGGCGTCAGCAGCCTGGCGTGAACTACCCCAAAGCGGCTGACGGTGTCATGTCCAAGCTGCTTACGATCGAAAACGTGTCGTTTTACACGGATCTCGATGCTGAGGCGTATTGGACTGTGCCCTCAGAAACAGAGTTGTCTTCCGATGGGACGGAGCATCCAGTTGCGTCGGTCCTGCTTACATCCCCTGAAGCAGAGACCCGGCAACGTCAATTCACGCACCAAGATGCACTAAAGCGCTTCAAAGAGTGTGTGCTGAAGCCATTGGATCGTGGTGGACGGCGTGAAATGGTATTCGTGCGCGTTATCTGGATCAAGCTCGACTTTGTACCTCCTGAACAGAACGCCGCTGAGAGTGGACACCTGATGAAACCGGTGTTGACGGCAGTCGATATCGCGACTGAGGAGATCGAGCTAAACATCGATTTCGACCAGATCGCTGTTATACTGGAAGAGCTGGAGCACGTGGTGGACTACTTCAAACGCTTCCGGACGTGGAAGTGGCGTCCTTCGTGCATCGACCGGGAGCACCACGCACCTCCAAGCGTCAACATCGTACCCACTGCTCTTTTTCCTGTATCACCAGATAGCGATCTTACTGTGGGGAAACAGCGAAAGTCTAGGCATTGGTTTCGAGCAATGTGGAGGTACGCTTTCCGGTGTATCCTGCACCAACACCAACGATCCAGAAAGGGCTTGCCAGAGGAGAGGGATCCCACACAGTTCGTTGATCCGAGATACTGGTGGCGCTATGACGAATTTGACGACAAGGAGCTCCAAGAAATACGTCGGAAACGCTACATTCACTTGTACGCGCGGAGTTTGAGTCCGTCTGCCATGGAAATTGCGTTGTATGGGCGTGGGAAAGCCTTTTTGGCCTTGGGATTTCAGCACGATCAACAGACTGGTGGCATCACCAAGACTCGGAAAGGCTCTTCTCCTCCATCTCCACGACGCCGTCCTCTACCAGAGTTTGAACCGCTGACCCAAGAAGAACAGTGGGAATTATCCGACTTTGTTGCTACCATGACCGTGTACGAGCAACGCGTGTGTCGAGCGTTGGCTGAGTATGAGCTCCGCGCAGATTTTACGGCGGCTCCTCCTTCACCCACACGAAAGATTTCGTCAGCGATGGAGTTCTCGATCGCCCCCGCAGATTCAAGCTCGGACCATTCATCACGTCACAGTCGAAGTGTATCGGTCGACGCAGTGTCATCTTCACCGGAGTCACAGTCTTCAGAGCTTAGCGCTGCTGCTGAACGAAGGCGTTTCACGCGAGGATTGACTATTGACCCCGCAGAGCTATCCGTTCGACCAGCTTCTCCCCCCTTGTCGCGTCCTCATGCTGCTTCGACGAGTGATCTACCGAGCCCCACCAAGCATGAAAATGCGTTAGATTTGGAGCCACTTCGAGCGTGGATCTACAAGCAGCGGAAGCTAGGTCTCCACACGACGTCTTGGTTTGAGAAGCAATTCTTCCCGGTCTGGATTCTCAACCCGTCCAAGGTCATTCCGCTACTCAATTGGCAATTGGGTCCCCTGACACTGCGTCTGTCCGAGGGGAATTCGGACCAAACGCACAAGACGAAGCGTGGCATTGGAATTGAGGTCGGTATCGAGAGCTGTTCTGGTGCAGTGCTGCTCACTAGAACGCCGTTCTTGAGGATACTTGTGGAGGGACGTGTGGGGTTGTTTCATGTCACTCTGGTTCGCCAGCAGCATCTCCATGGCAGCACTGCCGGTGCTAACTTGGAGAATGGTATATCGGAGTACAAGTGGATCTCAAGCGACTACATCCGCTTACCGGAAGACGGGTTCTTCTACGTCGGGCTGAAGTATTCCGCTCAAGAGGTAGCGGCGAGACCAACGGGAAGGGTCCAGTTCGTGGGGAATCTGGAGGAGGAACTGGGGCTGAAGGGAAGAATGTGCATCGGGCCGGTCAAGATCGACTGCAATGAAGCTGCGATGAGATTAGCGATGGGTCAGGCTGTTGCGGATGAACTACGGGCGTCAAGTACGTATTGTTATGCTTTGGTTGTGAGAAGGTCAGACGTGCTTACATTCACTGCGTTATCGTTGTATCTTCGCAGATATGGATGTATCTACCTCGACTCACTTTTCAGTCCTGCAAGATGCTTACCACAGCTTCGTCAGCCTGGTTGCTCACCTGCCTAAAAGAAAAGGATCCCGAAAGGGTTACACTAAGGACTCCAGCCCCCGTGCCACGAAGAGGTCCAGTATCAGTACAATAAATGCAGATCCGCACGACAATTGTTCAAGAGACGACCCGCAAAAGCTTGAGAAAAGTGCCAAACGGACTCGGATGCTCCACGCGTTGCTACTCCGTTCGTCGATGTTTGAAGTAGAGGTTGGAACGCTGGAGCTGAATCTGTCAGCGTACACCAGTCACATCGAGAAAGCGCTTCGAAGTCAAGTGCCGCCCAAGAGTGTCGAGCCATCCGAAACCCGAGAAGACGTGAACGTGACGCTCCCCACAACAACGTTTCGACTGCAGAACCGGCCGTCAATGAACGAATGCATCGTGGATGTAGCTGGTGCCCGCGTCGTGTATCGATCCACCAAGCAAGGCCGCGCGGCCGTTATTCGCCACCTAGCCCAGCTCTTCAAGCTGTAATTGATTTTTTTATTGTTCACGTTGAAATGGCCAGGTAAATGCCCTTCTTCTCGCCTTGATCTTTCTTCGGAGAATGCCATGGAGATTCATGGCCTCTGTTCTTGAGTCGCTCTTCTCCCGTCGCTCTGTTGCGATCAACGCGCGTTTTCAGCGTAACTCGGGATAAACTTCGTCGTAGGAGCTCTTCCTCACGAGGCGTCTCTAAGCCGTCAGTTGATATTGAGGTGTTCCAGATTGCATCTAATCTGCTTGCGCTGTGTTTATCGCCAATAGCTGGGGTGCTTCTTGATTGATGAAGTGTTTGATCGCTTGAACCCTGGACGGTATTCGGTAACGTTTGGTTGGTTGAACTCGTGGGGTCTGCTGGAATCGCTGAAGTTGACGACTGATGAAAAGTTTTGCTGCGTGACGGGCTCGGGCTCGGGGTCGCCTTTGTCCTCAGTCGTGACGCCATTAGAGGCGGGCAGTATTTGTTGCTCACCGGGTTCAAGGCGACCAGCATGTCGTTCATCGAGGTCGTGTTCGTATTCACACCACCACCAGGGTGCCTAAACTTCTCTTGGAAGCGTCGGTCGTTCAGAAGCGGATCAACCACGACTCGTTGATACCGTGATTTGCGTTCCAAAAGCTCCACAAAGCAATCGCCTCCTTGATCTTCGTCTTCAGAGAGGTTAGCTACAGGATGCATCGAACTGGTCAGGTTACAGGCACAAGAACACTCAAGTAGTACAAGCATTTCGTTACCTTCGGTTTGGATCGGCACTCGCCCCATCTGCACGCTCAGCACTTGGTTAGGAGAAGCGCCCGAATGAGAAAGCGTCGCAGGCTGCACTCGATCTCGTTCCGAGACGAGCTTCGGCGAGATTGGGCCCCCACTTTTGAATATTTCATCGAGCGTCGACTTGCGCCGGATCCTCGGTCTCCGACTGTGCTGCTCCGTCCGGATCTGCTTCTGGCGATAGTTGGTTGAAATTTTACCCATCGTGTCGTGAAAGAAGACAACGTAGTCGCCTAACCGATCCGTTGCTGTCATCTGCGCAACAATAGCGGAAGTTTAGTGCATGCATCAACAGTCTTCAAGCTGACAAGTCGTACCAGGTGGGCAAGAATGAAAAGCAGGCGAAAAAACTCGCTTTTGCCTAGTGGAGGTTCCTTTGGGCTCCATTTCGTCCAACTGGATCGCATGATCATGGACACCGAGTTCTTGTGGATAGCTTCTGTCTTTGCCTCGACAAGCACGAAAGCTAGATCATAGTACACATTGCGCAGCTAGAAGGCAGCAATCAGTACGCCTCAATCTCTTCAACAATTGAGTGGTAAAACTTACGGTATCCTGGTCGATGGCTTGCTTGTCGCGTGCGTAGAGCCTCCACCACCTCTCAAGGCACTTCTCAATCGACGGAAGCTGCACCATGAAGTTGATGTCCAGCACGGTGTCGTCCAAGAAGCGCAGCAGGTCTTCAACGTTCATCGAGCGAGCGAACGGGCTCTTGACGTACTTCGCGTTTGCTTCGAGTTCCGCCTGCGTGATCGCGTCTGCGCGCTTTGCGTGAATTCGTTTCCAGTCGTCCACGGCGCGCACCGAACTCACGAAGAATGGCATGGTTTCCCTCATGGGGAACACGAACTTCTGATGGATTGGCATCGTGGTGACGCACTACGATTGTAAAGCCTTGGCCACTGCAACGCGAGACACAACCGGACGGGGACTTTCGTGTCGACCAAATCGTTCACCACTCCATGAAGCACTGGCGCGAAGTCTGCATCTATTTACAGCCAGGGGGCCCAGAGTCGAGGATCACTGGCCTCTAAATCACAATTAGAGTATATCAAAACTATTAGAGATCAACCATGATCAGCTTCCGAATGCCGGGTTTCCAGCCCCCCTCCCTGCACGTTGCCGAGGATCGCGAGGATTCGCATTTCCACGTCCTGCAGCGCCATTCACTGGACGGGGAAAAGCAGGGGGAGGGTTACCGTAAGGAGCCCCTTGTGGCGCTTGCATTGGAGGCGGTCGAAAAGCTGGAGCAGGGCCACGGGGGGCATAGTATCCTGGCGGTGGCTGTTGCTGGGGTGGTCCGTTTTGAGCAGGAGGTCTAGCGCGCTGCATACCCATATTCATCTGTGAAGGCTGGCCATATCCACCCGGAGGACCTTGATTTGCGTATTGCGGTGCTGGTCCCTGCTGGAATTGTTGCTGGGGTGTGAACTGCTGTGGTGGAAACTGATGCGGTGCAAACTGTTGCATTGGCGATCCTCGACCTCTTCCTCGATTGCCACGGCGTTGGTTGCCGCGTCGCGAGCCGCGCCCTCCGTCGTTCCCTCGCCCCTTGCCTCTCCAACCGTTGTTTGTCTGTCCAAAAGGTGGCTGCGGACCTGAAGACATCGACTGGTTCATATCATACTGGGAGGGTTGATGCTGCTGGGGTCCCTGATGCTGGTGGTGGGGATTCCTCGGTCCTGCTGGGTGATTCCTTGATGTTTCAGCTGGCCGCTCCATCGGCTTGAGCGTAAGCAGGTTGCATTGCGGGCTTTCGACATGCACAATACAGTGCTTATTGTACACGTGGTCCAGCAGGGCCGACCATGGCTTCGAGGAGCGCAGAGTGTTCTCCTTTCCGATCACATAGCACGCAAACTTCGCTCGAGTCAGTGCCACATTCATGCGGCGAATGTCGTTCAGGAAACCAACACCAGCCTTCGGATCGGCTCGGACGGTAGATACTGATCAAGTATTGAGAGAGGAACATTGTTAGAAACTCAAGTCAAGCAATAAAGACCAGAGTCAACGTACGGATGATAATGTCCTTTTCGCGTCCTTGAAAGCCATCGACAGTGTTGATTTCAACCTCTTGCTCGTAGCGATCGCCCAATGCGCGGCGGAACCGGTTCCTTAGCTCCTCCATTTGCTGACTGTAAGGGGTAATCATGCCAACCTTTCCAGCGATCGCGTCCGGGGGGCACGAATTCTTCAAGGTGAGATACAAATTCACCGCCAGCTCCGCTTCACCGACGTTCATGCGTGACACAGATTTGGTCGTCTTTTCACGACTGCTGAGCAGGTTCCAGAACACCAGCGGCAGGAATGCAGCGCCTAAATTGTGGTACGGCTTCACGTACGCGTCGCCCTTCACATTCTCTCCATCTTGAAGCTTGCCCTCGTAGAAATAATTTCTTGGGAAATCTGAAATCATGGGGTGACTTGAAAAATCAGGAAACCAAATCAACAAAATAGACGATGTTAGCCCGTGTCGCACACACGATCAACCCTCAATCAGAAAATCATACCTTCGGTATTGCGTTCGCAGCATGTGCACGGGGTGCTCGCATGTTTCCAGTCGCTCGAATAGACTCCGCTCGTACAATGATTGGCCGCTGTTACGAGAGAAGACTGTAGCTGAAAGCTGCTGCGGATCGCCGACTAGCACGCACTGTTTGCTTCCGAATCTAGTTTCCAAAACATAGTGCACATGTGAGCAAAAAATCGCGCACAATACCCGTAAATGCAGCACGTACTTCATAGGGATAATGGTGGACAGCTCAACAGCTTGTGCAGCTTCATCCACAACCAACACATCGTATCGAGCGCTTGCATCCAAAGCAGCAACACCTGCGCTGCTTAATGTTGTGAACACGATGTGTGCTGTATCCAGGAAGGAAACCTCCAGCGACTGCCGCGTCGACTGCAACTGCTTTCCCCGCGTTTCGCTCACTGCTTTTCGAGCAAACTCGTACCGCTGCAGCTCCAGTTTGACCTAACAGGAGAGTAAGATAGGCAGCGTGTTAGTGGGCTACGATTTAATGGTAAGGGCCAAGCATATTTCGTACCTCCGAGAGCTTTTCCAAACAGCCGTTGATCCGCTGAGCCATTGCAACGTATGGAGGATACCGTGAGTAGTCGATGGGGCCCCAATCCTTAATTTCACGGGCCGCATCAGGCGCTGCGAGCGGTGGCACACGGGGCGACTGAGGCATCATAATAGTTGGGGATGAGGGGCGGTGCTGATCGTCCGGGAACTCATTCGGCGGAGGTGACAGTGGGGGCGGTGGAGGCGGAGGGGACAGCGGAGGTGGAGGGGGCGGCGGAGAAGATGGGAATGAACCGTGGGGCGAGTTCACCACAATGCTACCATCATGGCTCGGCATCAACGACAGATTTTCTACTTGTCTGTGGACCGCAACGCTCGGTGCTCGGACTGGCAGAGGCTCGTCCTGCTCGGGTGTGTCATTGCCTTCATCACCATCGACTTGAATAGGCTCGCTTGCGGACCCGATGCCGCCCGGATGACTGATTGGCTCTCCAGCGGCAGACTCTTCCTGCACGTTCGTCGGCGGCTCGGATGCAGGAGGAAACGGCTCGTCATGTTCCTCCTGATCTTCGGGTTTGCTCGCATTGCCTCCAACCGGAAGCGGCTCGTCTTCTTCAGAGTTGCTGCCGTCATCCAGGAACGCATTCAAGGCTTTTCCACTGGCCTCTGCATTGAAGGTGTCCTGCTGCTCGTCCCAAGCCGGGGGTGGGGCTCCGAACGAAGCAGGAAATTCTTCGTCTTCTTCCTCCTCTTCTTCGGGCATATCGGTGGCGTCTTCCCCGCTTTCAAACGCACCAACGCTGGGGGTGTATTCAGAGCTTCTGCCTCGCGGTGATGGGACTTCGCCCGCGAATCTAGGCCCGGGAGGTGATGGAGGTGGAGGCGGAGAATCTGGGTATCCAGCATGTGGCGGTGGTGGCGGCGGCGAAGGCGGCGACGGTGCGCTATCCTTCGCAGATACCGGGGGTAGATCAAGCGGTGGTGGGGGAGGAGGAGATTGGGGCGATTCATCAGGGATAGGCGCTGGGGCCGCAGCTTGATTTTGTTGTGCAGCAGCTTGGGCAACCTCCTCTAACGCTTTTACAGGATCATCTTCAATCCAAGCAACAATCCCCCTCAGCTGGTCTCGAAGAATTAGCGAATCTCGCTCCACCTGTAACCAGTGGAATGTGTTAATTCGTGCTAGTCAAAGGTAAACCCCACCAAAGTGGGTGTACGCACCACCATCAGCTCGTGTCGTAAGCGACCGATTTGACCCTCGAGAACGTCCAACGGCTGGCTACAGATTTGGTCGACTTGATTTTCCAGACCAACGCTTTGAACATTTGCGCTCTTAAGAAAACAACAAGGTAAGTTTTCCTTGCATGGATGTATCTGGCAATCGAGCACACAATAACGTACCAATCCTCGCCCAACTCGAACAATTTTGGGAAAGTATCTTCGCCCTTCTCCATCGCAGAACCCTTCTTCGATCACTTTGCTCACAATGTTATCGACTGCTGCATTGGAGGGAGCTGTAACCAAAATGTGGGGCTTTTCATTCCCGACTTGAGCCCACGCTTTGGCTGTCTCGCTGTCAGGTCGGCGTGCCACATCCAGGACGGCGTTGTAGTACCGATTGTACTCGCGTAAATGCAACGAGTTGAGCAACCCTTTGAGTGTGGTGGTCTTGCCCGTGCCCGGGGGTCCCTTAATAAGTGTAAACCCCTCTGACGTTGCTGCGGCTGTGATGGCTTCTCGCTGCGATTCGTTAAAGGTTCTTGAGAGCCATTGGACGTACTTTAGACCCAGAGAATCGAGCTGCATCGTCCCCTGTCTGTGCTCACCTGACAGAAGCAACGGCATCAGGACGTAATGGCTGCAATCACACAGTGCTCGGAATTCGCGGACGCTAGTGACGAGATTGTTGAGCTTGAAGAGATAAATATTCTCCATCTTCTCCAACGCTCCCCACCCGGACCTTAAAATCGTCATCGTCAACCCCTCCTTCGACGCTCTCTGAGTAGCCACAATCGCCAAGTACCCAACTGGGGGAATATCTGCCGCAGCGTCACCGTTTGCTTCAACTTTCACACCTTTAGGGGAAGCCAGGGCCTTGCGGAAGTAGTCAGGGTCTGGAGTAATAAGCACTAAATCGTTCATGAACAAATCCGAGAGGTTCTCCCAGCCGCCCTTGCGCCGCATACCAGGGAGATTCTGCTTCTTCGGGTCAACGCGGATCTTACAGCTCTTCGAGATGAACGTCGCTCCAAACCCTTTCACTGTTACCGGTACAGGGTTGGGATGGTCTGTCGTCACGGCGTTGATCGTCTGCGCCTGCACTTCTTCAAGCGCCAGGGGCTTCCACACCGAGAAATAATGTTCATACGAGCGAAACTTGCTCGGCACCTTCTCCACCGCCTCCATCTCCACCTCGCCTTCCTCCGAGCCGTCATTCACCGTGTTGTACGAGTGGCTGCTCTGTGTCTCTCGCCTCAGCGCCTCGTAGAACTTCCACTCGAGAATCTCATCGAAAAAGTTGTCCAACGTGTGGTTCGACGGCACGCCGCTGTACGAGACCGTCGTCTGCTGGGCTCTGCGCTCCGCACTCACATTCACTTGCATATTGGCGCGCTTCTGCTGCTTTACCGGTCGTCGGTGGACGTCCGGCACCTCGTCCTTCACCTTCATGGCTGGATGCGGCGCACCTGCTCCATTGCGCTTCGGCTCCGTCTTCGCCGCCGCCGCGACGCGCTTGACTGCCGCAGCGGCTGAGTGGTTCATCTTGGTCATCGGCGGCGGCGTGGCCAGCATCTTCGTGGACCGCTTGACCTTCTTCATCTTCATCTTGGCGCGAGAGGGCGCCACTTTCTTCTCCTGGTCGGAGCTGTCACTGTCAATGACCTTCCTCTTGTTGACTCTGGCTTTGGACCGGCGCTTGGCCATCTCCTCTTCGGAGGAGGCCGAGTCCGAGAGCTCCCCGTCCTCGTCACTAGCCTCCTCCTCGTCTCCGTCGGGCTTCCACTCGTCCTCAGACTCGTCTGCGCCCTACGTTCGGCCAGGCAATAAAGTGAACAAGCAAAGGGCCGGTCAGATCTCCTTCTAGAGTCTACGGCTGCCTCATATGGGCGTCTCTAGCTATCAAGTTTGAGGGTCTATGGGGGTGCGCTAAGGAGGACGGACCTGACGCACGCGCTGCGCGTGTTGCGCGATCAGTTTGGACATCCGCGGGGCGCGCGCGCCCGAAGCGGCTTCTAGGCGCGTGGAGCGCCGCATCTTGGCCGCGATTGATACAGAATAAAGCAAGCAAAAGGCTACAGACGCGAGGGTCTATGCACAGTCGGAGTCGCTGGGATTGCGCGCCTCACAGAGCTCTGTTGGACGCCAGACCGCCGGCAGATTAAAGGCACGGATCTCCGCTATGCGGTCACGTGCTTTGAGTAGGCGCTGGAGGGCTGCTCTTCTTCTTGGACGGCGCGGCGCGTGCGGACTCGGCGAGACAAATGAGAAGTGAGCGCCGGCGGCGTCGGCCGGCTTGCGTTTGGTGAAGCAACGCGGGAGGTCGCGCGAAGGTGCGCGTAAAACGGATCACCTTCGTGCGACATGAATGAACGTACATACGGCAAAATCGATATGGCTTCAACTTGGATCATACAAATTTCTACATTGTGCTCGGCTGACGAACTTGGTGCACTGCTGTCGATCAGCGAGACTGTCTCCGGACGCTGATCGCCAGCCCATTGGCGTTGCCGTTGCTGTTGCACACCTCGACGCCGTTGCCATTCGCGAATGGCATGCGTCCGTTCATCTTCTGGCTGATCTGCTCCTGCTTGATCGAGCGGAGGTAGTTGGGCGATTTGAGGAACTTGTTGGGCGTGCGCGCACCCGTGACCCACGGATGTGCCAGCGCCTGCTCTGCCGTGTATCGGTCGCTTGAGTCCACCTCTGTAAAATCACACAGCCAGGCAGTAAGTTAGTTTGAGCTGATACTCTCGGGGCTATGATTGACACAGTCGGTGGCCTACCAAGCAAATGTCGGAGTAGATCCTTCGCGCTCTCGGACAGACCACTGGCCCAGCGTGGAAAGCGCAGTCCAAACTTTGCCTGCAGAAAGGAATCTTTAGCATATTCCATTCGCATAGACCCGACGGAATGTAACGCACCCGAGCTGCCTTCTCGTTGGCGATCTTGCCCCCATCATCATCGAATGGCAGGCAGCCACAGAGCAACACGTAGACGATAATACCCAGCGCCCACATGTCCACGGACATGGAGTATGCCTCGCGCTGCAGCATTTCGGGGGCGAGGTAGCCTCTTGTCCCTAGAAACGAAGCCGTCTTGTCATCCGCGTCGAGCAATTTCGCCAGCCCGAAATCGATGATCTTCACGGCCGCTCCACGTGACTTGCTCGTCAGCATGATATTTTCTGTTGACAGCACGAGGTTAGACGTCGCTTGCACTGCCCAGAACAACGCAAACACTTGATAGACGCACCTGGCTTGAGATCTCGGTGGATGATGCCGCGTGCATGCAAGTACGCAACGGCCGACGTAATCTGACGGACAATCGAACTAGCTTCGACTTCGGATAGCGTTCCCCTGTCGACGACGTAGTCAAACAACTCCCCACCGCTCATGTACTCCGTCACCTGCGCAAAGCAAAACCACATTCAATCCTTAGCTAAAGAACAATCGTATAGCAGTTGAATTCCGCGTTAACGCACCATGCAGATCTTCGACTCGGACAGGAACACGTCGGCAATGTGAATAATGTTCGGGTGCTTCAACGACTGCAGGACTTGGATCTCGACCTACAGGCGCAAGAACAACAGCAAATCAGCGTCAGCAATAAGAAAACGATGCAGCAAGCTGAAGTATGGTCTAGTTGGTTTTATCCACGCGACTCACTTGAAACTGCTCCATCAACACGTTGTGCTCTCGCTCGACAGCGCGCCGATCGATGAGCTTGCAGGCGTGGATGACTCCACTGCGTCGATCGCTGCACTTGTACACGACCGAGGTGCCTCCATGCCCTGCAATCCGCACGAACACCGTCAGTTCTCTCCTTTCCATCACTTCCCAGCCGCTGCGCAACGCACCGATCTCGTCCAGCATCTCGTACTTGGCCTCCATCCTCCCGCTGCTGTACGCGGGGCCCTGTAGCTTGATCAGCTGCCGTCGCCACACCTCCATCAGCAACTTTACATCACCCAATGCCCCCACAGCTAAGTGCGTCCTACCTGTGGCGCTGACGCCGGCCGCGACGTGACAGCGTGCACCTCGTGGTCGTGCTTGAAGCCGTTGGGCCGCCGCTTGCCGGGCAGCAGCAGGTTGTCCTCCCTGCCCTTCACCCCGCAGCACCAGGACTGCGCCGCGCCCATTGCTTCTCACTCAATCACTCGCTCTCTGCTGCACCACACGGCACGCGCTAACTGAATCCCACGTCGCCACAGCTTCGCAGATTCCGTTATGGGCCTGGCGACTGATCTGCCAAGAGATCCCCTTGAAGCGCGGCCGCAATTGATCGCGCCATTTGCTGTACCTTCGCGCTGCATTTTTTTTCGAACAACGGCCTGTCCTTAACGCGCGGATCTTTCGGTGTCCTCCAGGACGCGACGCAGCAGAGCATGGTCTCCGCTTCTAGACTCGCTGGCACTGCGGACATATCGCTGCCATTGTCGGTTGATGGGCCATGGTACATGTAGTTGATGCGCAGACGACGTCAGCACTTTTCAAATTGTCATAGGCTGTGACGAGGCAGTGCCGGGGGCCGTCGCGGCCTTCAATCGCTGATTGACAATCAGCAGCTTTCCTGCCCTCGCGTCAGGAGAGGGACCCAGCGCAGGGGTGAGACACAGCAGTTCTCTTCGCACAGCGAAGCGAATCGCAGAGCTTTCACGTACACGCGTACACAACGCTCTGTAGTGAGCTGCAACGTGCGCTGAGTCAGCGATGCGATGCGTTTGGGCAAACGCTCCAGGATCCCAGCTTCGCCTTCGCTGCCGATGGCTTCGGAGCCACAAGAGTCCTATTATCTATTGCCTCCAGGCAGTGGTGTTTGCTGCGATGAGCATGCTTCGCTCGATTTCAGATGCCGTTGCAGACCTAGGCAACTTCAATTGCACGAGTGATGGTTTTTCAACTTACACATGGCTACATCCCAGGCAACCCTTCGCAACGAACACGTGCATACGATCGTCAAGACGGGCGACTCGCAAGCGGTATGACCGACGACGTCGAGGCGCTCAAGCGCGAGCTGGAGGCGCTCAAGCTGCAGCTCGAGCAGGAGCGCAAGAAGAACACAGCTGCTGTCGCCGCCGATAGCTCACAGCTGAAGCCCAAGCGCGTGGCACAGCGAGACGAGAGCGCCAAGTCGAAGCGGCGAGGGGGCGACTCGACGGCTGCAGCAGCCTCGAAGGAACAGCGCGTCTACGTGCAGCACGCCGCGGTAGGAGCTCGCCGCGGCAAGTGGTGGCTGCGCGATCGACAGTTGCTTTCGCGCAGTGCATCCGAGGACGACGGCGGTGGCGAGACTCTGAAAGTGCGGGAGACCTGGGTCTGGAGCGGCCGGGCGGTCGTCCTTGATAAAATCGTGCGACTCGACGACGAGGAAGAGGACGAGCAGGAGCCGGTGATAGAGTTGCAGCAAGCCAAACCAGACGCGAAGCAGCCAAATGATGCCGACATCACGAGCGTTGTGCCCGTTGAAGTCGCCGCAGCTCCAAGCGAAATTAGTCCACAGCAAGAGCAGCAATCCGACGCAGCAGAGACAAATAAGTCTGGGGAGGATGCGGCGCTGGTAGATGCACCTGCTGAGGATGTTGCCCAGGAGGAGGAAGCAGCAGCAGCAGCAGCACCGCCGCCGTCGACGCCGACACCAGCGAAGGCGGACGACGAGGTGCGAGAGAGCTCCGCTCCAACGGCAGAATTGCCGGTGGCTGACAGCACATCACTGTCCATGGCGGTGGAAACCAACTCGTAGCGAAGGAAGCTATCGCTACACGACGGCTTCTGTAGAGAGTGCTCATTCCGCAAACCGTGGACTTGATTCAAATCATGATGCTGGGGGCCCAGCGACTATTCAAAATGTAAACAAAATGCGCCTTAGCGGCGGTTGATGACTGCTTGGGCGTGATGACTGCTTGGTCCATCTCGGCCGCGGCTTCAAGCGTCCTCCATGTCACTGACATTGTCAGCCGCTGGACGAAAAAATCACCCGGCGAAGAAGCTCGATAGAGCTCGAACTTGCTCACTTTCAAATTTGCAGACCACCGGACAAGCCCCACACACAGCCACAATGGAGCCCATGCGCCGACCTGGTGACATTCCAACCGGCTACGAGCGCGGCCTCATTACGGAGTCTGCGCTGCTCTCGGTACGCCAGCAAAATGCTGTCAAATCTGCCGTGAGCCAGCTAACCTTGTCCGTCATTCTTCATACTCAGGAGCCGACCATCGACTCGACCCTGTTCGGAACGACGCTGCACTGGAACCCCAAGAACGTGCACGAGTTCATCGCGGTGGTCAACTCGGACTACCCCGTGGCTGCTACTTTCCCCACGTGGATGACACAGCCTCGTGGCCAGCTCACGGAGCAGGGGTTCACGCACGACGTGATGGCCTACCTGGCAACGTCGGCTGGAGGGCTCGCCCGAGACAACGACCTCGCGCCCAACACGCTGCTGCAGAACATGTGCATCACCAAGAGTCTCGGCCACATCGAGAAGGATGAGTTCGTGCAGGCCTGCATGACCAGACTAGAGCACGGCGCCTATCTAGCGGCCATCTTCGTGCGCTGCGAGGGCCCGGGATTCTGGATCCAGCCAGCACGCTTCAACACCCCGCATCCTCTCCGGCCCGTGTTCTACTGAGTAGGGAGTTCGACGAGTAGGACCGAAGCGGGTCATGTACATCAGAGTTGTTCACATGGAATCTATTCCCCATTCTTTACTATGAAGAAGCCGGTCGCCGAATCCTTTACCACTCTGACACGGTGTAGTCCTTCAAGAACTGGCCGAAGAGAGGCTCGTCCGTGTGGCCCTCCTGGAACAGAGAGAAGATGGGATCTAGCACACGCGCTGCGGCATCGATCTCGTCTAACGGGGTCTGGAAGTTGTGGGTGTCCGCAATGCGGACGGCCACGTCGCGGGGGTTCTCGTCGTTGATCCAGCCAGTGTCGACCGAGTTCATGTAGATGCCCTTGCGAGCGAGGTCCTCGGCGCACGTCCGCGTCATCATGTTCGCCGCAGCCTTCGCCATGTTCGTGTGCGGGTGGTTCGGCGTCTTGGTGCGGTAGAATTTACCCTCCATGGCGCTGACGTTGATGATGAACCGACGCGGGTTCTTGCTCTGAACATTGGAGAAACAAAAAATACGGGGGTGTTAGAACCAAAGCTAGACATTGTTTCCAATAGCGATGCTGCGTATCGCTCACCTTCTCAAGGAGGGGGATCGCACGCTTGTTGAGGATGAACGGTGCCATCGTGTTGATCGCGAACACCTCCACGAGTTCTGTCATACCACAAAACAATCATAGCACTGGTTAGGAGCAACATCAATACACAGGGTACCCGCACTGATGAACATACCCATCGTCTCGATCTGGTTGATCTTCTGGACCCACGAATTCGAAGTGCGCAGATCCACTTGCTGCTGGTTGTTATCCACCTGGCCCTTGGGGAACAAGGCTGCCGTTTCCTCGAAATGCTGGTCCTCGGCAACAAGGGGCATCTGCGAGAGGTGCACGGATGCAGGCGCGGACGCCGCAGCGGTGGAAATGGCCGTGGAAGAGCCCCCGTTCGCGCTAACAATGGCAGCACCGTTGACAGACACACTGTCACTCTCCATATTCGCAGCAGCAGGAGCGCTACCCAGAAGGTTGGCATTGCCGCGCAGAATCTCGTTGACCTGAGCCATGTCCTCCGGGACCGGGGCCACCTCGCACTCGATCAGGTGCTTGTAGTAGTGCACGGGGCGCCGAATCGTCTGCGTCGCGTTGTTGACCAAGATGTCCAGACTCCCAAAAGTCTCCTCGATATGGTCCATGAACTTGTCGATCACTCCCAGATCACGGAAGTCCATGCCGTAGATCTGCAGCCGGTCCTTCCAGGCCTCGAAGTCCTTCTCCTTCGCGTACCGGAAGGCCGCGTCTTTCGGGAACCGCGTGGTGGCCACAACCATCGCGCCACTACGAAGCAGCTTGAGCGTGATCTCGTAACCAATCTTCACTCTCGCACCCGTGACGACTGCGATATGTCCACGCAGATCCGCATTCTGCAGCCGCTTCTTGTAGTTGAGCTCCGCACACGACGGACACATGCGGTCGTAGAAGTGGTGCAGCTTGCGGAACTTGACCTTGCACGTGTAGCACGCGCGGTGGTAGTGCAGCTGCTCGGTTTCGTTCTCGTTCTTCTCCTTTTCCGCAGCCCTCGCCTTCTCTTCCTCCCCGTTCTCCTTGAGCAGCATGGGTTCGTCCACCGCCGCGACTCCGTCCGGGACGTTGGCCAGCAGTGGGTTCTGCTTCTGCAGCGCCGCCAGCCGGGCCAGACGCTCGGCGCGTAGCTTCGTGTTGTTCACATACTGCTGGTCCAGCGCCTTTTGCCTCGCGCGCTCCACTTTCTTCGCCCGCTTGCGCTCCTGCCGCGAGTTGTCGCTGGCCGCCGAATTGCCGTGGAAAAACTTGGCTCGCAGGTCCGTAATCAGCGGCACCAGCGCCGTCCTCAGCGGCTTGAAGCGCGGCGATGACTGGAATAGCTGGTGGGCTTCCTCGCCATGAAGCTTCTGCAGCGTAGCAACGCACGCAGCCAGCTCCGCGTCCGACACCCCGGTGGGGTCGACGCTATCGCTCATCATCCAGCGATTTAGTTCCACGAATGGCTACACTGTTAAGTTTGTGTCCACCACACCACCCAATCGAACTTAGCACTAAGTTTGTGCCATTCCCGCCATATTTTAACCGAAGATGGAGCAGGAGCACGCGGCGAGTTTGACGGCCCGCGCCGTGAAGAAGGCGCTGCCCGAGCGCGCCATTTTGACCAAGGATGCCCGTCAGACACTGAACTCTGCAGTCAGCATGTTTACGCTGTATTTGGCGTCGATGTACGTGCGGTACACGCGTTGCAATCCTTTTGACTATTATGGATTAGCTCACCGTGGATTCATTACTGGTGTTGCAGTGCGCACGAGACGTCAGTGGCCAACAAGCGCAGCACGATCACATTGAAGGACGTGCTGCAGACGCTGCGAGATGCGGACTTTGAGCACTTCATCGAGCCTATTGAGGCTTGTCTGCAAGGTTAGATACGCGCAACAGCTCGAGGAGCTCTTCATCTGTTGGCTTCACTTGCTTACATTTTTCTTGGACTTCTTGTTGCTGCATACAGAGATGAAGGCTGCTGCGAGCCGGAAAAAGAACCAAAAGACTGCGGTTGAAGAGGACGAGGGCGCTGCGACTACCAACGAGGTTGAGGAGCGACTGGATGAAGTGGCGATTGACACGAACGAGGAGGACGCCGACGAGGACGAAGGCATGGCGTCGGTGGACGAGCCGTCGGATGCAGAGGAGAACGAGCAGGATGGAGATGAAGAAGCAGAGGAAAAAGGATCTGCCGATGAGGACATGCAGGACGACACCAAGACAGAGGAGGAACCTCCCACACGGGAACGAAAGGCAGAGGACAATGACGACGACTCGGCGGAGGCGATGGAATCATAGACCATAGATACCGACGTAACTTCAGTACTGCAAGCCAACAAGATAAGTTTATTCCATGGCTACGTCTTCCGTGGCTTGCACCTGCACGCCTCCTATAATCCCTCTGCGCTTGTCTGCGTGTTCCAGCACTGCCAGACACGATGTGGAGATAGCGTCGAGCACTTGGCCGTACTTGAGGCCGGACAGGAGCCCAACGTTGAGCACGTCGTAGGGCGAACGCAGCAGAATGTCGCGCGTGGCTCCGCTGGAGAACACGAGGTTCTTTCCGCCCGTGAGGCGGACCAGGTTGCTGGCGTTGGAGAAGAAGTACCGCCGCCCTGCTGTGTCGCCCAGACACGGCGTGTACGTGATCTCGAAGTGAATGTCGCGCTTGATGGCAGCGGCAATCTGCAGACACAAGCCACAGATAAGTCACGGCGACCAACCTTCAAATGTCATAGGCACTGCAACGCACCAATGGCCGCTTGATCTGGAACGGCAACCGGTTGGTGACATCAAACGTGATGAGGTCGATGTCGGCCTGCTCGCACAGGAACTGGAACACCTTGGGCGTGGCCGCCTCCGCTGCAATGACGTCGTATCCTTGCACCACGTCCGATCCCAACTGCCCAATGCACAACAAAGTGAGTAAGCCAGCAACTCTTAGCTCTAAGTCGAGCCGGTCCAACTCTCACCAGCTTCTGTGCGTCCGCCACCTCATCCAGCTTGAGCGTGATGCGCTTGCGCTGCTTCGGCAGCTCCTTCTTCCCGGCCGCGTCAGCGTCCTTCAGCTGCAGGCCGTTGCCGAGCGCAGCCGTGTAGAACTTGGCCTTCTTTGCGCTCTTGCCACCTTTGTCCTTTTGCGCAGACTGCGGCAGATCCGGCAGCGCCGTCGCCGGCTTGGGCTTCTCGCTGCCTTCGCAGTCCACATTGACACACACAGTCGCGTAGCCCACTGGCGGCAGCGACAAAACCAACCACAATCAGTACAAAATTTTTCCGGCGCATCAACTCCATTGCATCATCGCAACGTACAGCGCTGCAGCTCGCCCGCCGAGACCCGCGCCGTGGCGCGCACGTTCAAGTCCACATACACCATCACCTCGTCGAGCCAACCGGTCACCAATTGGCCTGTGTACACCAGCTGTACACCAAAGTAGCCATGTGTACTCCACAATTATTGCCTCCTTTCAAAACATTCCCAATTAATTATTGGTATCCATTTAAGCTCGATGACACGTATTTACGCCCTCCTTTTTACGTAAAAAGCTGCCGGCCAGTCGATTGGCGCTCGTGGCTGGTGGCCGAGGCGGGCGCATCTTGCTTGGGGCATTCCGTGGACCCGTATTACTGGAAACAATGGCTGACCAATCCGTGGAGGACAAGAACCTGGAGCTCGCTGCGCTGCGCAAGAAGCGCACGTTCCGCAAGTTCAGCTACCGTGGCGTGGACCTGGACAAGCTCCTGGACCTGAACCATGAGGAGCTCATGGACCTGGTGAACGCCCGCGCCCGCCGTCGCTTCTCGCGCGGCCTCAAGCGCAAGCCGATGGCCCTGATCAAGCGTCTGCGCAAGGCCAAGGCCGCCGCCAAGCCCATGGAGCGCCCCGAGGGCATCAAGACCCACCTGCGTAACATGATCATCGTGCCCGAGATGATCGGCTCGGTGGTCGGCGTGTACAACGGCAAGGAGTTCAACGGCATTGAGATCAAGGTATGTCTCCAGAACCGCTCGCGGCTCTCGGGGGGTGCGCGGCTTATGACCCGAAGAGCGGTGCCATTCTCATCGTGTCATATTGTATGATATGGCGTTTTGGGATGGCACCCGGCTGCCACCCCCTTGACGACGTTCTGTGTATGGGGCGACCCAGGGAGCTTTTTCATCATAATCATATGATATGACGGTTGTGGGGTGTGACGGACTGACGCCTGTGGTGCAATGTGACTTTATGACAGCCCGAGATGATCGGCCACTACCTTGGTGAGTTCGCCATCACGTACAAGCCGGTGACCCACGGTCGCCCCGGTATTGGCGCCACGAGCGCTGCCCGTTTCATCCCGCTCAAGTAAGCGGTATGACCGAGGTGCAGTGACGCGCAGGTGGATATCATATCTATCGATGGTGTCTGCATGCCGCTCCCTTTTGGGGTTGAGCCATTGTAATACACTCTTCTGACTTGGGACAGCCTTCCCGGAAGACCCTGCTGTGCTGGTGTGAGTTTACGTCTGTCTTGTCTTGTTGTAGATCAAGCTGGACTCGAGTGGGGGCAACGGGGGTGACAGAAGGAAGTGGACGGACGGAGGCCGATGAAGCAAACTCGCAAGTTCCAACGATTCGATGGTGGACAACAATCTCTGATATTTGCACGTCAGTCTGAGGCACTCCGTCCAGTACCTTCCAATCCGCCCCAGCCTGCCTGCTCTCGATCCAGTTTGAAGGTAGTACGCGCGGGCCCTTTGCATGTTGTAGATGGTGTGTATGCCTTGTCTGTTTGCCGATGATGACCAGTTCTCTCCTGATCAAAGGTTGATGAAAATCCTTTATAATTCCAATTGATCCTACTGAAGGCAAACAGACAAGTGTAGCTATAGGTATTGTAAGATGAATAGAGTTTACTTTCACATCCACACTCTAGTTTACATTTTCTTGTTAATATTCGTTTCATCGTCTGTCGCTGCTTCTTCGAGTTTGCTGCTGCAGTTTGGTGGACAGGTAAGGGATGGTTGTCTCCTGTTGCACTCCGGGGTAATTCGAGTACCGCTTTTGGTTGCCGTAGGTCACCACGTACCCCGCAAAATTTCTGCCGCTGTTGTTGCCGTCGTTGGCAGTGGGGATGGTGCTAGATGGGAACACGAGATCGGATGACACTTGCGTTCCTGTCTTGGATTGCGGCTCCGTCGATGTTGGTTGCATGTTGAAGCCCGCTGTAAGAAAAAAAAAATGCAACAGTTTAGCTCAAAGAAGCTGGGAAGTAAATGTACAGAACTACAACTTACCCCTTCTTATCGCTGCAGAGGGGCCTCGAACCACTGCTTGCGATGAAATAATGCCAACAGGAAGCTTGGTCTCCGGTCCGTTGAAACTTCCGTTCACCTGCAATGAAGGAGAGGCTAAAAACATAGTTGGTTAGTCATTTTTCCAACTAAAAAGTGCTGGAAGTTTGCCATAGACTCACGAATTTGCTGCTGGTCGTAGTGCACACTCGACAGTCGTCTGCGTAAACTGCTGCCCACATACAATTGCTCCACGCCAGAAGTGCCGATGCCTTTGGCGAGATTGGCGCTGATAGCCGACGCAACTGTTGCAGTGGATGAAGACGAGTTCCCACCCGTGGAGTTGCCGACCTGCCAACTCGACTGACTTCCTAACGAGGTGAGATTGCGGTAGGAATTGTGCGTGGGTGCTAGCAGCGACCGAGTGGTTGTGTTGGACGGAGCGATGGCAATCGAGAGATCCACTTCGTGCTCGGGCAGAGGGAAAGTCGGTGGAGACAGGATTGGCGGCGGTGTCGGTACTTGAAGCGGAGTTGTCGGTGTCTTTCGAAGCAATGAACCGGTCAGAACTTCGTTGTGTGGGATGCCCAGAGGTTGCGAGATCCCCACAGCTGAAGAACCTTTGGTCGGGATACTCGATGGCGTCAAGATCAGCTGAGTCTGGTACACAGTCCTGGTCTCCATGACCCTTTCAGGAGCATTTGAACTTGTTCCGGACGCAGCAGCGGCAGCACGTTCGTGAAGGAAGAGAATGTCAATGCGTTCCTTCTCGTCACTGTAAACGTCTTTGCCGTCCAGAGCCTTGAGCGAGTTGAGCTTGTACAGCACGTGCTGTCGATAGAGGTGCTTCTTGGTCAGGGGGTTGTTGTTCAGGCGCAAGTCGGCCATTGAGGGCAACGACGCCAGCTTTTCCACCTCCTCCAGATCTGTGAGCCGATTGTTGGAGAGCTCAAGTGTCTACAAGCAACCATGGGAGTTGTAAGTCATTACTCTGGTTCTGACCGTAAATGTTTCAAGCACCAACCTCCAGACTGAGCATGTTGTTGAAGTTGGAGAGCGATTTGAGGCCGTTGTCTTCCAGGTTCAGGAACTTCAGCTGCCGCAGAGCCAGAGTCGAGTGTGGGTCAAGCTGTCGAATGCGGTTCTTGTCTAGCCGAATGTCGACGAGCTCAGTGTTGCATTCCAGGCCAGCTAAGTACACGATGGCATTGCCCTGGAGGTGAAGAACCTGCACCATTCAGCAACAAACACTTGGTCAGTGTAGAAAATAAGTACGTACACATACACATCCGCCTACTACCTTTAGGGAATCCAGGAACTGGAGTCCTAGCGTCGTCATGTCCGTGATTTGGTTGTAGGCCAAGTGCAATTGCTCGAGGTTTAGACACGCCAGGATCCCCTTTCCTCCGCCGTCACAAGTATCTGGCAGCGTGTAATCGTTCGACTGACTGGAAGGCATGAGCTTCTCAATTCGATTGCGATTGAGATTCAGCACTCGTAGCTTGGGCAGCGCCTCAAGGCCAGAGATGTCGGTGATCTGATTGTTCTCAAGGTTAATCTCCCGGACATTCGAGAAGACATCCCCCGGGATTGATCCGATCTCGCGGATGCGGCTGGAAGATAAATCCATGTCGGTAATCCGGCCAAACTGGTTTTCGGCCCCAGACCCACCGGGCGTAGCGTTGCCCCCGCCACATTTTTCCAGGATGAACTCGAACGTTAACTTCCCGCTGTATTTCTGCTTGGCGTTGCTCTGATCTTGCGTCGAGACACTCACTCCGTCCAAAACCTTGACACGCCGAAGGTAGTACACAGTGTACAACCGATAGTCAGGCAGTCGTGTGATCTCGTTACCCGACAGATCGAGAATGGTGAGTTTCGGTAGAGACTTCAGATGCTGGACCTCCTTCAAGTTCTCAATCTGGTTATTCCCCAGGTACAGTTCCATGAGCTTCAGCGCGGAGCCCAGACCTCTCAAGCTGGAGATCTGGTTTTCTTCTAGCGAGAGCTGGATGAGATTCTCCAGCGAGTCCAAGTGCTGGATGACAGTCAAGCGATTCCGGCCGAGGTGCAGCTTCTTGAGAAAGGAGAGCTGCTCCAGGTTCTCGATCTCAGTGATCTCGTTGTCGTCCAAGCATAATTCTTCCAGCCTTGTACACGCTTGTAACCCATCTATCCGTTTGATGGCGTTGTCCGAGAACGACGCTATCCGTAGATTTACGGCTTTATTCAGCCCTTCAATTGACCCAAGTAGTTCGTGATTCAAGACAAGCTCCTCCACTGAGCCCCACTCCGCTTTGCTTGATGTGGAGTCGACTTCGTCGTCAGATTCGGGATGACGATCCGATGCCGGGAAGTCAGCGGCTTCACTTGAAGACAATGGAACAGTGCATCGAGTCTTCTGGCAATGAAGAGCCCACACCTTTGAGGGAGATAGCTGCGTGATTAGTCGTTGGGCTATAGTGATCTCTTCTTGTAGTACCGTTTGTTGATCAAGTTGTGCGAGTTCTGGTAGATATTGCAGCACGTGGAATCTGTATCGCTTGGAGTCACAAATGCCGTTCTTTCGGAGATCAAGCCGCTTGAGTGACCGCTTCCCCAATGCGGACCCGATACACTCCACATTATCGAAAGATCGGATGAGATTGTGCGTGATTTCCAGCGTCTCCAAGCTGTAGAGTTGTTCGAGGTGACCAATACGTGAAATGTGGTTGTAGGATAGATCCAGAGCTCGCAGATTTGAGAGACTGTCGAGATTAGTGCAGATGCCTTGGATCTTGTTGTAACTTAGCACCAGCACCTCCAGATGATCTTTCAGAGGTGACATATCGGGTATCGTCTCGAGCTCGCACCCCAGTAAACTCAGATACTTAATGCGACTAGCTGCAGCCACTTGCAGTCGTGTTGAAACAACCGGAGAGTCTTTAGATGTGATCGATCCAGGCACCAACGGCTCCATTTGAAGTAAGCGCATCACGCTTTCATCTGTACTCGAATATGCGCTGTTCTCAGCGGGTTGAGGGCTTTGTGAGCGCCGGATACGGTACTTGCGCTCGAAATCGTCCACCAGTCTGGCTGCGACTCCGAGATTGACCGCGTCTTCTTCGTTGCTGTGCACAGTACGAGGAGACTTTAGCGACCGAGTAGCGCCTTGTGAGGCGCTGCTAGCACGAGACGACCCAACGCGATCACTCTCAAACGAATACTGATACTCCACGAAATATTCCGGTAAAACCAGCGCACTGTCAAACACATAGTACAATTTCTGCTTGTTCGCAGCAGCTTCTCCCCCTGCGGTCGACGTCGCAGCACCTCCATGCATCACCTGCAAGCTCTGCACCCCCGTGAAGTCCTGAGCCTTCCCCAAAGTGGACCCAGCCGTAGCCTTCGCAAGCGCAACGTCGGCATTGCTGATACATTTTGTGTATCCTGGGAAAACTTTCGCTACGAGTAACACGCCACAGGGCAACTCCCAGTCACCAGACGTTGCAAGCTGCACCGCACGCTTCATGTCTTGCGTTATTTTTTGCTGAGATGGTGCGGTATTCACGTTAGAGACGGCTTGTTGGCCTTTAGCGACAAGCGTCGCCGTAACACGAGGCACATCTAATAGCGCAATTGAGTTGGACAGCTTGATGGCGGCCCCAAAGTCCGTCGTTCCAAGTCCTGAAAATCCACGGAAGCCGTTCTCAGCGATAAATAGTTGCTCACTGTCGGCAGGGCTACGCAGTTGATGATCTTCTAGCAGTGGGGACTGAGCGTAAAACAGATATTCCATCGACGTTTCCAGTGTTGAACCGGGACACGGATTCTGCGGCTGGTTACCCCGTTTTCCAGGCTCTTGCGGCGTTCCGAGGTTGCGTTCTCTGGATTTTACGCTGTCTCGCTCAGCGTCAACGTCTTCATTCGGTACTGTCACCCCCTTTTTCGATACATTATCTTTCACCTTTTTGTCCGGAGCTAGGAGAACCTCCTCCATCCTCGCCTGGAATCGATTGCGTAAAAATCGGTTGTTTATCCTGGTCACTCGATTGATTTGAATGTCGTTTATCCCAAGTTTCTGCAGCTCTGGCAGGAATAATCTCGACCGCACGAGCTCGACACAAGACCCGAACCACGCATCGGACGGTTTACCGTCCTCGAGTCGAATGTTGCCGCCGGTCTCCAGCTCCAGCATTAGACGCGCAATGTTCATCTCGGAAGTACACCTCAAACTGGTCCTTAAGCGCTCAAAGTCCTGATTCATGCGGTACACTGCGCTGTAGCGGTCCTGCAGACACGAAGTCACACATTCGAGCTTCTTCTCCAACGCAGCGATCATATCTTGTGACGCCTTTGCAGTAACTTCATCTTTTCTAGCGCTGCTCTCAACCAGAAACCTCTCGATCTCCTTCTTATGCCGCACCAAAGCCGACACGCTCGTTTCCATGTGATGCTCAGCCTGGTTGCGGATGGTCTCAGCATGGCGAATCCTTCCGTGCACGTCGCGCTTTATCGCCTTAATCCGCATGTTATAGTACATTTTCTTCTTGATCATAGTGGCCTCCGCTATCTGCTTGTTACGCGCTGACAGCTCCACGGTGTCCAGGAAACTCAAACGGGGAAGCTGACACATCAAATACGTCTGGTAATTACACAGTCTGCACACGGAATTGTCCCCGAAATGAGGGTCGCTCAGCACAAGGACCGCGAGCTGGTCCAAGTTCATGAGTGACAAAAGACCTTTAAAGCTCGATAGCCGGTTGTCCGCCAGGTTCAGTTCCGTGAGATTCACACAGCCATTGAGCGCCGTGTCAATGCGATCAATGCGGTTCCGACACGCCCAGAGCTGCGTCAGCTTTGTGAGTCTCCAGAGTCCGTCCAGTCTCTCCAGTTGGTTCTCGTTCACCCACAACTTCTCCAAATTCACCAGCGCGTCCAGGTTTTCAAGTCTTTTGATCCTGTTCGAGCTCAGATTTAGCTGCTTCAGCTTGGTACAGCTCCCCAAGTTAGCGATCTTCGTTAGTCCACACTCGGTAATGCACAACTTTTCCAGGTTGGTGCAGTTACTGACGCCTTCGAGCTCGCAGATCGTGGGCTGGTTGATGATCGAGAGCTCCTTCAGCGCTGGGAAGAACGCGACGCTCTTCATGGACGTCCAAAAGCCCAGAAACAAGTCTAAACACGTCACCGACTCGCTATTCCGCGCGAATTGAGCGGCTGTGATGCCGTTCTCCCTGCATAATAACTCCAGATCGGGAGACGTCGCAAAGAGCTGCATCTTCTCCTGCTGGGAGACGGACAGCGCGTCTCGATTGACAATTGGCTCAGTCACAGTCTCTGTCTGCATTGCGTCGCTCTCGGGCAATAATTCGTCTTCGATACTCGCTGGCGGACTGCCTGGACTTGCGGAGTTCATGCTGTTACCTCGAGGGAACTGTTTGCTCGGGGGTCCGTGGGTCTTGGCCGAAGGAAGACGCGCAGGAGGAGAAGCAGAGATTGGCGGTAGAGCACCCGAGTCAACAGAGGAGGAGCTCGAACTGCCTCGTCCTGTCTCCATTCCGGAAGAGAACCAGTGCTGTCACTTCAGACCTT
Source organism: Phytophthora vignae f. sp. vignae (assembly GCA_016169955.1). Classification (NCBI taxonomy): domain Eukaryota; phylum Oomycota; class Peronosporomycetes; order Peronosporales; family Peronosporaceae; genus Phytophthora; species Phytophthora vignae. The sequence continues at coordinate 33,226 of JABJUM010000115.1, forward strand.
GAGGTTGGGTGATAATAATAATGTGAACCGCGTCGTCACGTTCTGGTGGCCTTCTGCTGCTGCTGAAGCACTTAATATTAGACCACCGAAAGGATGAAGCTCGCGAAATGCATCATCCTGCGCAAGGTATCACTGCGTGAGCACCGCACTCCACCGCCGAGATGGAATCCTTCGCCCCCTTACCGAAAGCCGGCTCGAATCGGGAGCAGACCGCTCGGTCGTAGGCACACGGGCTCTTGATCGCTGGGCGCGGGTTCCGGCTCATACTCATTGTCTTCTTCCTTGTCCTCTGCTGGCTTCTGGAACCGCGGCGAGACCCGCCATCTGCAGCTGACGCTTGGCCTCCGCTAGTTGACGCTGAGCCACCGCAAGCTGACGCTTGGACTCCTGTAGTCGACGCTCGGTCTCTACAAGCTCTCGATTTCTGTGCGCCAATTCGCGCTGCGAGTTGGCCAGAGCGAGTTTCAGCTTTTCAACCTCCCGAGCTTCCGCGTGCATTGTCTGCACAAGTTCCTCTGCAACCTCGTTGAACACCTGCCAGACCTCGGGGCGGCGTCCAGGAGGATACACGATCAACTCCTTCTTCCAATGGGAAGCCGAACTTGGCCCGGAGACGTCCGCGAATTATTCTCTCGAGGGCGGCGACCTGATCGTCGGCAACGATGAGTAAAATCTGAAACAGAATCTCCCCTTATAAGTGCTTCTTGAGCTCGTCCCCCACAGAGCCCTCACTGACACCAAAGTTGCTGCAGACGACACGATGAAGTCGTCCGGATACTCGTTGCCTTCTTCGTCCACAATCGGACCCACGAGGTGTTTAAACCGACCCGCAGTGTACAGCTACACCCAGCTAAAAGTTGGCAGTTCAACGCGATATCGTAAGAGCATAATATTAGAATACCAGCACTAACCACGCCTTCGAAGACGCACGCGAGCTGCAGGTTGGCAATCACCTTTACCCACCCCCGCATGTCCACCTGCCGTAGACCTGGCGCGAGATATGGTCCGCTGATGTCCTGGGGACGGCGCCGATTCCTGGGCTCCGTCACCAAGTTGACCATCTCGGGCACGGCGGCCACTTGCTTCACGTCCAGCTTGAGGATGTAAGCCCTCGGGCGCGGGAGGTACTGCTCCAGCGTAATGTCCACGGGGACGCTCCGGTCTTTCGTACGCGCAAGCTGAACTTGCAGTCAAAGGGAGGGACGTGGCGCAAGAGCAGCTCGATGTTGCCGTACGTGTTTCGGTAGTTCCGCGTCTTCAGGAGATTGACAGCGTCTCGCGCGTACACGAACCCGCGTTTATCAGCCCCAAGACGGCTCCATAGCTGGTTCAGAACCATGCTGTTGGGGGCAGGCCACGTTGGAGCAGGTGCGGACTCATTGCTTAGTGTTGCAGCCACTGGCTCATCCCCGACCTGGCCGCGTTTCGGGCTGATCAGAGGCGCCAGACGCTGTCGCTTTGAAGTGCACTCTCCATTGTCGGCATCGGCTTTTACAGACAACGAGCAGAGCCAGCAGCAGCGGAGAAGGAACCCAGCACGCCCCAACGAGATGGATCTGTCTGTCGGCCATGCAGGCGAGCACAAGACGGAGAGCGACGACTCGTACGAGAACGACTGTGACGAGGAGGAGAAGTCCGCCAATGGCAGGCTAGTCGACCGTGACGGGGTAAGATTTTCCTCAAGCAAATTTGGCGGTTTGTCAAGCAAATGTCATATGCGCAGACGTTTTTCACGCAAATCCGTTAAGGCATGGCATCAAAGTACTGAATTAACCCATTGATAAGTATTACATCGAGCAACTTTTTTTCTTAAGATACGTGTGTGTAAATATATTTACTCAAAGAAATATAAATGTGTATTATAATTATTAACAGTAGCGAACTGTGAAAAGTAGCTTGTATTTTGTTTAAGTGCCTGCTATAGTCGAAATCAACTTGAGTAAGATGTACTAATGTGTTCAAATTTGAAAAGGATGCCGAGAAAGTGAATACGAGTGGCACCTACCGGTATTTTGCAATCCATGCCCGCTCGACACACTCGGCGAGTTCTTCAACCTCCGGATATGCTGTGACTCCATGTTCAAACTCGCAGCGCCAAACGTACACTTGTCCGCGTAGTGCGTACGTTTTAACTTGCCCTGGCACCGTCTCCAAGAACCCTTCGTTTCTGACAGACCGACCAATTCTCCAGCTTGCACCAAGATTCTTGGGAGAGATACATTCAAAACCAATGCCGTGGATGCTCTCTTCGAAACGATCGCCGACACTTTTATTGATCTGTGATGGGCCTCGATGTGGTTTTGGTTTGGCATCACAATCTTAATCCGACTTGTGCAGCCATCGTGCGTCGAACAAAGATAGTAGTAGGTCTTCCGGTGAATGCTTGTGCTGTTCGTGTCGCTGCGATACTTCGCGCGCTGCGTCTTGTCTGCATGCATCCTAGCCTCCTTCTTGGACTCGAACCAGCCCAAGTTGGTTTCCCCAGTTGCCGGCGTCGCAGTATCCGAAGCCGCTGGCGCATGCCCTAAATCCATGTCGGAGTCATCGCTGTCCTCACTACAAGAAGCCATGGCTACTAATGCAGTGAAGTGGTTGAGAATGTGACTACGTGTTCTAATCTACCCTTCACACTACGAGCTATTATTACGATTTAAAGTCTTATCTGCTTGAAAAACATCCGCCCGAATTAACTTGCTTGACTTCCGTCTGAAAATTGCTTGAAAAAAATCTGCACCCGACCGTGACCAGGATTGACTGTGGGCTCATAGATCGTCAGTCGGGGTGCCTGGCCATCGCTGTGTTGAAGCGTCTGGGTACGACAGCCCCAGCTGGGGAGAAGGGTCCTTCGTTCTGTCCCCGTAGTGTCCGCGCTGGTCCGATTGTGTCCTTCAGCACAGGGGGTCGTTTCAAAGGCTATCTCCAATACACCGGAGGGGGGTGTTTCAGCACCCAAAAAATCGGCTGTAGCACCTACACTTAAGTGAACACCACCACAGCAAAACAAAAAAAACGCCCACATAGCAAATATAGCATATCCACGGAAGGAATAGGAGTTCGCCATCGTACTCACGTGTAATAACACCGACAGGAAGGGGTTCACGCACGCATATTCGTTACCCATGTACACATACAGGAGTGATCGACGTGCACATCGGCTTCAACGCGACTGTCGCCTCACATCCATCCCTCTGCGCTTCATGCGCTAAATCGGCGTGAACGACGGTGGCGATTTGGCCAAGCTCGAGGACCTGACAGTCCCGGGCGATGTGCCCGGGACAAACTGCTGTAACACCTCCCTATCATGAAAACCAACTTCCGCCGTGACTCGCTCGAGTATCTTAGTGATCTCACCCGCATTCACACGTCGCTTGTTGCGCAGACTGTGAACACCTTGGCGTGCGTGTCGAGCCTTAAAGAGAATTTATACAACGACTGAGCCAGGATCTGGTCAAGGACGTCCCCAAGCTTGTCACGTTGCGAGCGTCGTCACACAGGTCGAATTGGAATCAAGCTGCAGCTGAGTACCATCATGCAGTCCTGCGCACATACAGGGCCAGCAATAAACAATAGATGGTAGTGGTCAGGAGAGCATCGAGGTCATACTTCTTCAGTTAGCCATCAGTAAACTTTAACCTGAATTTGAGTGAATAGCAATGCAAATAGTATATTGAGAATGAATAAAAGATGCGAGCAAGCTTACTTCCTCTAACGCTTAGCGATACTTGTACGTGTCCGCTTTCCGTTTTGTAAGCGAGACTCAATCGATCGCTTCGTTGGTTTTGGTGCGCGACGAGAGCGACGGACACCGACCTGCACATTTCTGTTAGTAGGGTCTTCAGCTGTACTGCTGGGGCCACCACCTCGTGAACGCTCGACTTGGTCTGCCAATTCTACGACAGGATAAAGAGTAAGACCGCTTTGGACGCTTTCGGGCTCATGGTCATCCTGAGCGAGCTGGACCGAAAGTTGAATTGTGGCAGCAGGAAGGCCTAGCTGTGTGCTCGTAGATGGCAAATCTGACACTGCATCCTGCGTACTGTCGTAGTCACCACCATCGTTCTGTTCTCCCTGGTGTAAAGCAGGGGCCAATTCGTGAACAGTATTTTGCGGAAGCTGACGTTCAGTGTCGGCTTCAATCACAATGTTGCCAGCGACTCGATTTAGTTCCTGGGTTTGTTGCACTTCTTGGGCACGAGTAGTGGGGGTATCTTCAGCGGAATCCGCTCTGTCGCTATCACGAGCATTCGCGTCAACTACATCTGCAGATTCCACGCGTACACGATATGCGCGATGACGTGGGTGCACGAATTGTCTGCCATTGTTGCCCACGCCTGGCATATGCACGCGCAGCATGGATACAGGCTGCAGCAAGATGACAGCAGGCACCGTTTTTCTCGAAGTATGGACATGGGCAAGCCTTGCTGCAGACATCGACAACCCAGCCAGCAGTAGGCATACCTTCTAGTTGCTTGCGCCTAGAATTGGCGGATTTAATCGACTGCTTCACCGACTTCTTCTCTGTGACGGTTAAAGCCAAAGGCCGATGCAGGACGCGATACAAATCCGCCTGGACTGTCCCAATCGGAGGCAGACGCTCTGCGGAGATGCAACCTCGGCGGCTCAGAAGTCGGTACAGGAGCATCAGCCTTTCTGACGCTGTTGGAAAATTGCAGAAAACCACATTTCGGTGCAGAAATGCAAGTCGCGCACCATTAAGGCTCTTGATTAATTGATCGGGGGTGTGCTCGCCGTCCGGGCACTCCAGTTTCAATCGACGATGATACTGCTCGAGCGGATTATTGGTAGCAGCAGCATATCCTCGCGGGGTGTAGAACGCCTGCCATTTAGCAAACCGCTGCGTCTCGATCCATTGCTTTGTCACATGGTCTGTAAGTTTGCGGACGGCAGATCCTGCAGCTAGTCCTCTCCATCTCAGCAACACCCGCTCTCTCACAGCTTCAAATTCCGACCGCAGCGCGTAGTGCATGTCATAGAGGTCCTCGAACACAGCTGCCGTGTCGTCGTAGGAAACGCGGAACTCTGCAGCGTACTTCCACACGTTCTTGGTTACATGGAACCAACACATGAGGACGGTAGAATGTGGCAGCTCGGTCACGGATGCATTGAATTGGGCTTTGTCAGCGTCCATCATCACGTACTGAGGGGCAAACGGTACGTTGCAGATATCCACACAGACCCGTTTAATGTAGCGAAGACACCAACCGATATCCAGCTTTCGCTTCTGTGATGTACAGAAGTAGGCTAGTGGCACAAAGTGGCAACTTTGATCCGAGTAGCCAAATGCAAAGACCGAGTAGCCATGGATGACCATGCTATGGGTACTATCCAGGTGCAGAATCGTTGTACAGTCACTGCGATTCTGTACCGCGATGTAATCGCGGATTTGCCGAATGCACGTCATCCCAACACGGAACGGGAATGCTTCTGAGCCATCTCCTAAGCGCGACATGATGCTTGTGCTTCCAAGTCGTGCATCCGGTTGCGTGTCACAAAGGATCATCATCTCGAAGTCGTCTAAGGTCGCTATATCTTGTTGCTCGAAGAGGTGGCCATTGCAGATCTCAATTGTAGGCGCCATTTCGTTCTTGAGGTTTTTCCGTCTCCAATTTTTCACAAAGTCCACAAACCTGCGTGTCTTCAGGCGGGGGGCCACGCATGTCGCCTTCGTGCACCATGCTACAGATAACTGCAAACAAACGCGAAGCGGTCGTTTTCACACCCGAGCTGAGCTGCTCCACTATGAAGGTCTTCATCTCAGGCGTTAACTTGCGTTCGATTGGGCTAGAGGAGCCGTCGACATCCGCCAGGTGGTCGTCTCGTTGGAAGACCTCGCGCACATTGGCCAATTGGCAAATCTTGAACTTGTACCGGCATGGACAGTCCCCCGGGGCATCAATGGCTGAGTCATGCTCGTCATCATCTTCAGAGCGATGAGGATGGCAACGCCGTGATCGACACTTTGTAGTTTGAACACGCATCTTGTGCATGGCAGTAGCGAGAGCGTAGTTCTTGTTGAGTAGATGGTCGATTGTGCAGTTTGTAGTGTCGCTCCTAGTAATGCTTCGCTTAGGAAGAGCATCACGAAAGGCTTCAAAGGATTCAATGGCGGCCGCCGATGTCCAGATCTTCGTCCACCGTGGCTGGCTTTGCGAATCAACTTCATCTGCGCTGTCGGAGTCGGACGAATCTGCCGGGACGACGCCAGTGTTCCCCAGTGCCCTCCATGGCAAGTTTCTAACTGCTAGATGTCGTTTCCCCCTCATCCACAAATGGCGTTGTGTAGGTGGCTGCACTATTTTGGCTGGTGGCTTTCATTATATTTTTGGTGGTGCTTCCTATTTATAATGTGGATATCCCAGCACACTTTATGGGTGCTGCTACCAGGGTTTGGTAGTAGTCAGCAGAATAGTAGCGATAGTAGTGATAATATCACTACTACTACTATAGCACTACTATAGCTTTGGGGTCTGAGCCATATAGTAGTAATATGGATATAGTAGCGAGAAAAAGTGTCACTAGTAGTGCTAATAGTAGTGATAATATCACTACTACTATCCCGAACTTCAACCCACGTCAGATCTTCAAAAGAAGCGAAAATAGATGGTTCTCGGCGCTCCCCTCCCCGCGCTTTGCGCTCTTTGGCTCATTTTTCGATACTAGGGAGGGGAACAAACAGTTAAAGCGCGCTAGGAGGGCTACAATTGGTGAAAGGAAGCAAATACTTCATCGTGCAGTTTGTATTCACCATTCGAGTAGTCCGTCGACCTCTCAAAATCAGTGTACTCCGCGAACATGTTAATGATTTTCACAACACACTAACTTACAGTTAGTGCTGTTTCCAAACGCGTTTGTATGTTTGCTGCTCTATCACTAGCAGATCAAATGAATGGCTACTGTTACCCGTTGTCGATCGGTCACCCTTACTTTTGACTACATTTTGAGTAAAGACTAGTGTGCTCGGACTTCCGAGTATGTACACTTCATTTCAATTCGTGCGCTGCATCAACTTGAAACGATTGACTACACTATAAAGACGTTGCTTGTTAGGATATCATTCACGATCACAAATAACGTCCTTCAAACCCTTTAGGGCAACTTCATTTCGTTTTCTGCTAGATGACGCTTGAAATCCCTTTTAGCTTACTCACGTCCGCATAAGTGGATCGATAATTTACTTCCCCAGATGTATTTACATTGTATCCTCCTCCGGTCTGATCCAAGGCGGCGATGCCGGACGTGGCATCTTTACTAAGTCACATTACGTGGAATTACTCAGAAGTCAGTAAATGTACTCACAATTAAGTAGCACCCGTTGCTGAGTCCACATTCCGTGTACGCACCTTGGCGTAGCAAGAGTAATCTAGTGCTGCTTAGTTTGAAGAGATCTCGGTTGGTCTAAAGAGAATACCTTTGTGTGCAACTCAGCTTCCGACAAGTGGCAAGAGCTTCAATTTTAGTTCAAGATACTTCGAAGCAAATAGCTTAAAATTGTCTAACTCCACAGACATGTAAGCCAGATTCACAACACACTAACAAACAGTTTGCAAACACTAGTGTTAGCTTTACAGTAAGAGTTTGTGCGCAAACTACATAAAACGGTAGGGCTGCCAACACGCATCAACTTGCTTGACTAATACTTCTACCAGCAGGTTCTGCAGCCGCCCGCGCATTACAGACAGCGATGCAGGAGTTCAAGAACCTAGGAGCAGAGCCACCAGCAGTATCCCTGACTACGTCATTCATAACCCACTCGCGGTCGATCGACTCGGTGGGGAGCTCGTCTACTACAAGGACAAGGCATGTACCCGGAGACGTGCTCACTACCGTGCTGACTTCAAGGATCCAAGTGCAATTTTCGGGTGGCATCGTGCGGTGGCTGATGGTGCGTGTCTGATTTACCATTGTGCTCAAAGCTGCTGAATCTCACTGTATCGTTTGCGAATACACTTTACTTGCTTAGATGGTGATGTCCTCGTCGGCGTTACTGGTCAGCTGCTTAACTTGCTCGAGTTTAGCTGAGGCGTGGTTGTTGAACAGCACTCCTAGAACGTGTGTTCCGGCTGGTTACTTCGTGATGAGGCCACTACGAACAAGAATAGACTTTTACGCTGCGGCTTTGGCGTCTAAGCTCGCGCGCGTGGCGGCAGAAATGGCTACAGTGAAGGTAGTAGTACTATAGTAGTGCTATAGTAGTGATATTAGTAGTGATATCTACTAACGACGTTCTCCAACTACTAATAGTAGTATCAGTGCTATTGACTCTGAGTCGGATAGTAGTAGTAGTATCACTACTAGTCAAAATTCTCACTACTACCAAACCCTGGCTGCTACACTTTTTAATGGTTATAGAAACACTAAAACGCAGTGTGTAATCTCTCCACTCAATACACCGTGTTTTCTCAAACTAACAACCTTCTTTTGCAGCAACAAAAACGGACCTCAATTTTGGCCAGTTCTGAGGACTGAAGCCATGTCGTTGACCAACCTCGTGCTCAAGCGTGTCCCCCACGACGCGTCCCCGGAGCAGCTCGCGACTCAAGCCAGCGGCTTCGTCTGCGTCCTCGTGCTGCTGCTGCTCTTCCTCATCCGCCAGCTCTTCGGCAGCTTCATTGCGCACGTGATCACGCTCCTACTGCTGGGTTTGACGCTCCGCTGGCTCTACTGGAACGGCGTGGGCGTCTTGGGCTGGGACTCGCCCTACCTGCGCAACTCGGAGGCGGTAGTGCGCTCGCTGTCCGCCCACCCACAGCAGGAGGGCACTCTACGCGTGGTGTGCATCTCGGACACGCACAGCAAGCACCGGAACCTGTTGAACCTCCCAGAGGGGGACGTTCTACTGCACTGCGGAGACTTCACGCAGCGCGGGACCCACGCCGAGATCCTCGACTTCAATGACTGGTTGGGCACTCTACCGCACAAGCACAAGCTCGTGATCGCCGGCAACCACGACGTCTGCATGGACGCGGTAGAATACGACCAGCACTGGGACAAGGCCTTCCGCCACAAGGAGTACAACGACCCCAGCGTCTCGAGAGCGCTGCTGACCAACTGCACGTACCTGGAGAATCGCTCGGTGGTGATCGAAGGCGTGAAGATCTACGGGTCGCCCATGACCCCTCCCATCCCTGGACGGCCGGGGGCGTTCAACGTGGCCAGAGGCTTCGCGGACCAGCAGCATTGGGCCAAGGTCCCGGCGGATGTGGACGTGTTGGTGACCCACGGCCCACCGCATGGGATTCTGGACACGACGTTCACGGGGCTGCACGTGGGGAGTGAAACGCTGCTGAAGGAGACCATGTCCCGCATTCGACCGAGTTTCCACATCTTCGGACATATCCACGAGGCGTACGGAGCGACTCAAGTGGGGAAGACGGTGTTCGTGAATGCTGCGAGTAGCACTCTACTCTCCAAGCCGAAGCATGCTCCTGTAGTGATAGACATCCCCATCAAATGCTAGTTCCACGGCTGGTTGACTGTACTCGATGGCTTCACTTTTCGCTTGGCTGGCTAATGGCGTTTCAAATCATTGATTATCCGACGGCAAGCAGGTATCCTAAGCAGGTATCGAGTAATCAACCAGGATGGACTATCAAGATACTCGGTTGCGTCCAGTGGCGAATCGGCGACCGAGATGGAGAGCAGTGGCTCGTACACCGCCATGCCCGACAAACCACAGCAGACGCGTAGCACCACATGCACGTTCAGTGCAATCCTCGGTCTCCAATTCCTGAGTGAAGCTTCTTTTGGCTTCATGAGCCCCATCATCTCGATCGTCTTGACCGAGGTCAGTATGCGCTTATGACTGGAGCTGTGTGACAGCGACTAACCGATTCTATCTCTTCTGCAGTATTTCGCCAGACTGCATCGAGACGGCTTACCCATTGATTGTGGCGTCGATCCGCATGACGAGGTACTGTAGTACTCAAATGCACGCAAGATTTCGACCTCAACCGGGGATATTAATCGCATCACTTGTCATTTTTTACTCTCAGGCGTGTATCGCTGGATCAAGGAAAGCAGCCTGGTTGTCGAGGTGAGATCAAATACTTGCAGTAGTGCAATGTGTCGGTGAAATTGCTGATTTGTCGCTTGTGTAGCCTCTTCTCAGCCTTGGGATCCGTGTTGAACTTCGTGGTGTCGCCGATGATCGGCCAGCTTTCCGATGTCTACGGGCGGAAGGTAGTCTGATGCAAGAGGGCAATGTGTGCCCTATGTACATTCGCTGACTTTTACTTATGCTCTGCTGGCAGCTCTTGCTAGTCCTCGGCCAGCTCGCGAGAATTGGCGTGCCGTTCTCGGTCATGTACTTCATGCAACCCCACGGATCAACAATCCCATACTTTGTGTTGAGAATGATCGACTATGGGTTTGGGTAAGTGCGTTTCTTGCTCGCACAATACTCTTTTTACTTGCTAATGCTCTGTGTTTGTTAGAGTTTCTGGTGTTATGAGCGCCGCGGTCGCCGACATCATCCCGTCCACGCATCGTGCGGCAGCCTTCGGAATTCTGGCTGCTAGCGTAGCGATCGGGTATTGTGCAAGCGCATTTGTCGCCCCGTTCTTCTCTCGGGTGGGTGCTTCATGTACCTTCGTACCTTTCACAGGCCTGATCAATTGACATTCATGCTATATTTTACGATCCAGGACCATATTTTACAGATTGCTGTTGGTTTATTCGCGATGCGCGTTGTCTGGGCGCTGTTCATCCTGCCCGAAACCTTGCCTATCGGGACCCGCGCGAAGGTTACTCGATGGGTTGTGGAGAACCCGGTCCGCTCCTTCTCGATTCTGTTCCGGAACAAGTTGTTCGTGCAGCTGACGTGCTTGATAGCGTTGACGAGCTTTGTTTCGGAAGGAATTTTCCAGATGCAGCCATTCTACCTCAATGTAAGTCCTCTCAACAGTATATCGAGTCCGACTTGTTTGTCCTTCAACTAACTGATTCTGCGCCGCTGTGTAGACTGTTGTGGGGTTCGACGTGAATGATTTCGGCAATCTGATGCTGGTTGGCGGCGTTTTAGTCATGCTCGGACAAGGTCTTCTGCTCGAGCCTCTAGTGAGTTTCATGGGAGAAAGAGGCGTGATCATCACAGGTCTGGTGAGCAGCTTAGTGAGGACGTGCGGGATTGCGGGGACGGCATTGTACCCGCACAAGTGGGTGGTGTTCTTGCTGTGTGTACCTTCTTGCTTCGGCGAGTTGGCCTTCCCAGCCATTTCTGCGCTGCAGTCAATTAACTGCTCGGAAGAGGTAAATATGTGCTATAGTTTTTCATGATTTATTCAATATCTAACTATCTACGGTACGGTTGCTACAGGAGCAAGGTCGTCTACAAGGCGCGATCTACGGAGCTCGGTCGGTTTTCGAAGCGATTGGGCCAGTGGTGTTCTCCGTCCTGTACGCTGCTATGACGAAGAAGTCGGTTTGGTCGCAAGCGTTCCCGTTTGTGATCGCTTCGTGCATTTATCTCGTCGGTGTTGTTTTTGCCGTCTCACTATCCGTCGGCAAGAAATCGGGCAACCTTGTGGACGAGGAGGCTCATCTACTGTCACCAAGGGAGCCAGCAGCCTCATTCTCGACGCACTTAAAGACCGAGCCCGAAACGGAGGATGAAATTGGAGGTGACGATGTAGTGGCTGCTGCTGGCAGAACCGTGCTGCATGTAGATGACGACTACTTGCTCGCAGAGCCATTGCTACGGTAGAATCCTCGCAATATTCTGTAAGGCTAAGAAAATATTCCAGATTCCTCTGCTTTCTAGCACTTCAACGCATCGCATCATATTTTTCCGATGGTCGTTAGACGATCGGTTTCGACGGGGTTCAGACTTGAAGGGCGACCCTCAGTATCCGACCAGCAAAATGGAGAAGAGCCACGGCGCCACTGCCGCCGCCACGTCGCCCTGCAAGCCGCAGCGGAGGCGGGTCTTCTCGTGGAAGTTCAGCACCATCGTGGTGCTGCAGTTCCTGACGGAGGCGGCGTTCGGCATCATGAACCCCATCCTCTCCATCGTCATGACCGAGGTCCGCAAAATGTGTCATTCCTACCAGTAAGATCATAATCCTCACTCTATCCATTAACTCTATGCAGTATTTCGCCAGGCAGCATCGACGCGGACTACCAATTGACTGTGGAGCCAACCCACTCGACGAGGTACAGTCATCATGGTTAAGTACAAATGGCATGAATCATTTCGTGCTAATTGTTGTAATTGTTGCCAGGCGTGCACTGAAGGGTCAAGACAAGCGGCTTGGTTATCGAGGTATACATGTTTGATAATGTTTCAGGACTTGGTAAGGAACTTGTGGTGAACCTGACGCGATTGTTTTTCCAGCCTCTTCTCGTCGCTAGGCTGCGTGTTCAATTTTTTCCTGGCACCGATGCTGGGTCAAGCGTCAGACGTCTACGGACGCAAGGTTCGCTCAGTTTGCGAGGTTTATTGAAAATACTTTGTACATGTGTTTACGTTTGTTTGTTCTTGCTATCAGCCGTTTTTAGTTCTAAGCCAGCTCGCAAGAGTTGGCACGCCATTCTCCATCGTGTACTTCATGCAGCCACACGGATCCATTACGCCATACTTTGTACTAAGGCTGATCGACTATGGATTTGGGTAAGTATCTACTTTGCAGCACGGTTTTCCCCACAGTAGCTAACAGCCAGGTTGATCTTTGACAGAACCGCTGGAGTTATGGGCGCCGCGGTCGCGGACATTGTGTCTCCTGAGAACCGTGCGGCAGCCTTTGGCATTCTTTTTGCGAGCTTGTCTTCCGGGTTTTCTCTCAGTGCTTTCGCTGCTCCATTCTTCTCTCGAGTCCGTACTTGCTGCTCGATTTGTGACTGCATTGTTGTCTTTTGCTTTCTAACGCGGGTTTTGTTTTCATTTATGCAGGAGCAAGTCTTGCAGATTGCCGCTGGCATTTTCGTGATCCGTGTGTTCTGGGCACTATGCATTCTGCCTGAAACGGTACCGAAGCATACGCGTATGACCAAGGCGCACTGGGTGATGGAGAGTCCTATCAGCTCTCTGTCCATCCTTTTCCGCAACAAACTGTTCATGCGGCTGACGTGCTTGATCGCGATCACAAGTTTCATTAGGAACGGAATTTTCCAGATCCAGTCATTTTTCCTGAATGTACGTTCCCAACGAATCCTGCTAGAATTCAACAGCAAGCTGGTCTAACGTAACCCCTGATGGTGGATTGCAGACAATCGTAGGATTCGACGTCAAGGACTTTGCGAACTTGATGCTTCTTGGAGGTGTCTTAGCGTTGCTAGGACAAGGGCTACTGGTGAAGGCGCTTGTGGGTTGTTTCAAGGAAAAAGGTGTGATTATCATCGCGCTGATCGCCAGCTTGATGAAAACGGGTGGCTTCGCTGGTGCCGCATTCTACCCGCACAAATGGGTTGTATTCCTGGCGCTCGTACCTGGCTGCATCGGTGATCTTACGTTCCCAGCCATTTCAGCTCTCAAGTCGATGAATGTCTCGGAAAAGGTTTGTTTTAGCTTATATTCCACCTAAAGATGAAATACTGACGGGGTAATCATATCGTGCTATGAATGTGCAGGAGCAAGGACGTCTTCAAGGCGCGATCTATGGCGCTCGGTCCATTTTCGACGCAATCGGCCCCATCGTCTTCTCTTCGCTGTACGCTGCGATGACCCGACAGTCGCTTCTGTCTGAAGCTCTCCCGTACATCGTTGCCTCGTGCGTGTACGTCGTCGGGATCGCCGTGGCCGTCTCACTACCCGTTAGCAAGACGTCCCCATCGCCAAGCGAGATCGCGGTTGATCCTGCCCCATTGCCGCCGCCCGTGAAGGATGAGACTCCGTCTCTGGCTTCCATGTACTTCGAGGCTGACAAGGATGACGTGGAAACTGGCGACAGAGTGGAGTATGCCAGCAGCTCCGTGCTGGACGACGACCAATTGCTCTCCGAACCATTGCTGCGCGGCAACTCCACTGCAACTGGGGTGTAATGCATTTAGATGCATATCGATGCTAAAACACCAAACAAAATGAAATAGACCTCGCTGAACAGTACTTTTTTCATCTTCAACTTGAATCCTTTTTTGCTGATCGTGCGATCACTTTTCACAGGATTTGGGATCACATTTCATTTTTTTTTTCGAGATGGACAGCAGCAGCACCGCCGACACCTCCGCGCCCCGCAAGCCGCAGCGCAAGCGTGGTGCTTCCTGCACTGTGGCCTCGATCGTGGGGCTTCAGCTTCTCACTGCAGGTGCTTTCGGCATCATGAGCCCCATTCTGTCCATCCTCATGACGGAGGTCTCTCTCGCCTGTAGCGTTCTTCAATGTCATTTAGCGTCATAAAGCATCGCTAACTGGCTGCACTGCAGTACTTTGCCAGACTGCACAGAGATGGCGCACCCATTGACTGTGGTGCCAATCCTCACGACGAGGTAGCTACTCTGTTTAAGGAAGTATTGCACAATTGTTGATGATGAATATGTTAAACTCGCATGGATTTTATTTTGCTTGGCTGTAGGCGTGCACTGCTGGATCGAGACAAGCTGCGTGGCTGTCGAGGTATTGAGTTGTTTTTTATTGCTTAGATAGCTTGGCGTTGGGATCTAACTTTTGTTTAAATTGTAGTATTTTCTCGGCTGCGGGATGCGTGTTCAACCTCATCTTGTCGCCGATGCTTGGGCAGGCGTCCGATGTGCATGGACGCAAGGTGCGTTGCATTGCTAGGGATGATGACAACCGGGATTGAGTTCCCAACTATTGTGTTTGGTAGCCATTTCTGGTGGTAAACCAGATCTTGCGGCTTGGCGTGCCGTTCTCGGTCATGTACTTCATGCAGCCGGGAGGATCCATCACGCCCTATTTCGTTCTGAGGCTCGTCGACTCCGGCTTTGGGTGCGAATGGTTGGCTCTAGTGACGGTTGATATCTTGGAAGGCTCATCGACGTTGTATGGAACAGGGTGGCTGGCGTCATGAGTGCGTCGATTGCTGATATTGTTGCCCCTGAAGATCGGGCTGCCGCATTCGGACTTCTATTTGCAAGCCTTTCTGTTGGCTACTGCGCAAGCGCCTTCATCGCACCGTTCTTTTCTCGGGTAAGCGCTGCAGTCTACGAATAGTATGATGATTTTCTGTTAATTTCTCTCTGCAGGATACTATTCTACAGATTGCGGCTGGGCTGTTCGTGGCTCGGGTTCTGTGGGCGATCTTTCTGTTGCCAGAGACGTTACCAGCTCGAACGCGCTTGAGCAAAGCTAGATGGGTGGTCGAGAACCCCGTCAGCTCGATGGCGATTCTCTTCCGGGACCAATTGTTCATGCGGCTGACGTGCTTGATCGCGCTGACGAGCTTCGTGTTGAACGGGGTTTTCCAGATCCAGTCCTTTTACCTGAACGTAAGTCTCACGCAACCTTTTTTTTTCTTTGACACTACATACTCGACACTGAGCTAACGTGTTGGCATGATGTTGCATTGCACTCCAGACTATCGTGGGCTTCGATGTGAAGGACTTTGGCACTCTGATGTTATTTGGAGGGTTCTTGGCGGTAGCAGGGCAGGCTCTGCTGCTCAAGCCGCTCATCAGTTGTGTCAGAGAGAAGGGCGTGATTGTCATCGCACTTGTTGCTAATACGGTCGGCACTTGTGGGTTCGCTGCTACGGCTTACTACCCGCATAAATGGGTGGTCTACGCTGTGAGCGTCTCCGGGTGCATCAGCGATCTGTCATTCCCCGCCATATCCGCTCTCAAGTCTATCAACGCCTCGGAAGAGGTAACGTTATACAGCATTATTTTTTTAAGTATTGTCGCCATACTCACCGTTTTGTGAATTGTAGGAGCAAGGGCGTCTACAAGGTGCGATTTACGGCGCTCGATCGATCTTTGAAGCGCTTGGCCCAGTCATCTTCGCTGCAATGTACGCTGGCATGACTCGTCAATCCGTTTGGTCGCAAGCTCTTCCGTACGTGGTCGCCTCGTTCCTCTATTTCGTCGGGGTTGGTGTGGCTTTGTCTCTGCCTGTTGGTAAAATTCCACCACCAAGCAAAACCGTCGCCGTTCCAGCACCTCTGCTGTCGCCAACGTACGGTGAGTCCCCAACTTCCATGTACTTCGAGACCGACGACGACGACGAAGACGACGACGATCTGGAAGACGGCGATATATTCGACCGGTTGGCGTTTTCAACCGCGAAGGAGCTCGACAACGACCATTTCCTAGCGGAGCCGTTGCTGGGGAGCAGCTCGGCAGCGCACGTCCGCGAGGGAGTGTAAATGTGACTGGATTGGGCTGACGTCGTGTTTTAGCTCACAATTATCCACATGTCTTTTGTATTGTTTTCCAACGAAATGCAGATCTGAAGTTATCAACCCATGCAACTTACACTACACTTACACTCACTACTTATGGCTTTGCTATATGACTGTTTGCTCATTGATCTCATCTGTGCTGTCGATTCCCCGACCATTTTACACGAAGATTTGTCGGTGAGGTGGCGGGGGACTGGGGAGGTTTGTCGGCACTCCGTCAGTAGCTGGGTCCTGGAAGAAGAGCGTTCCTGTGACGAGGCACGATCCAGACGGCAGCTTTTTGGCACAGGCCTGCATGAAAGGGTCCATTTCCATTTGCCCCATTCTTCTCGAGAGAGCGTTCGACTGCGCTGGCGTGAGTGGGGACAGGATGTTGCCGTGGTAGCCGCCCGCTGACGCGGAGAGGTACGTCATGGTGTCTTGGAGGAAGCCATCGGAAGTGAGACCACCTCGAGGCTCAGTGAGCCACTGTGACAGCTCCAGATCTGGTTGCTCTACTGGGACGACGGTGTTGGCGGCTCTGATGAACTGGTCAAGGAGAGCGGAGTCCCAGGTCAGCAGAAGTCCGTGCAGGCCGGGGTTGGTCACAGGTTCACGAATGGTGACGATGTCGGCGGAGGCTCGGGGTGCCATGATGCAGCACTTGATGCGGAGTTGAAGGCGAATTGAAGAGTGAACGGGCTGGTCAAGAGTGAAGAGATCGGCTGAAGGCAGACACCTTGTCGGGCATGTCGAAAGGCGGGTACAGAAGGCCAAGGAATGACACACTCAGGTCACTCAGTGGCAGCTGCAGTCGCATCTCTTGATCTGGCGGCGGCGGCCGGAGAGCGAGGTTTGAAAGCAGTCGCTCGTTCAGCGAACGCGCTCCTTGGGGGCACGATCGCTCCTCTATGCAGGTTGGGGGACCACTTACGACGTCAGGAAGCGCATCTCGGAGGTGGCCGCGCCCATTTTAACAGCACACAGCGCGTGGCTTCGAGTCAAAGGATCAAGGGATGTCGAGGGACTTGCATGCATCATGATGAGAAGCTACCAAAGTACTCGCTGCCGCTGCTTGTTCACCGTGGCGTCGAAGGCAGAGATCGGAACGTTGAAGCGTGGTTTGACAGCCGCACCGAGAGTCCAGTAGACGAGTCGCGTCCGATGTCCTCCACTTGGAGTCAGTGTGCTTAAAGTCCTCGTTGTGATTCAAAGATGTGTGCGGCAACTCCCACGCACGACAGCAGGAAACTATCGTCATCTTTTTGCCCAAAGTCCACCTCCCGACTTTGGCAGCAGAAGTCGGCACCGCTGGCGCCAGGATTGCGGCCGCTTGGTCTCACTTGAGCCCACTTCAACTTGACCACTTCAACCTGATAAGAACAAAAATGTAGCCATGATTGGTACGATTTGGGACGAGCGAACCGTACAGAACTCTGCCTGAGTACCGAACGCCTGATATATATAAGGGCTCTAGGTTTATAAAGTGATCTCAGCGTTACCATAAAAAAGGCTGTACTGAATTAGTTTAGTTTAGAAGGACTTTGAGCAGGGTTTGGTAGTAGTGAGAAATTTGACTAGTAGTGATACTACTACTACTATCCGACTCAGAGTCGATATCACTGATACTACTATTAGTAGTTGGAGAACGTCGTTAGTAGATATCACTACTAATATCACTACTATAGTACTACTATAGTACTACTACCTTCACTGTAGCCATTTCTGCCGCCACGCGCGCGAGCTAAGACGCCAAAGCCGCAGCGTAAAAGTCAAGGGGAAATTCCAAAATACGTCCGTTTTATTAAAGTAATTCCGTAATGCGCCCGTGCCGTATAAATATGTACCGTAGTCACCCTTATTATTAGGACGTGTATCCTTTTGGTTTGCGTAGCCATTATGTACCATGTAGCCAAAACGCAACTACCAATCTATTTATACCGATGAGCCTACCAAAATGGTTTCGGAGCGACACTTTGAGTTCTTCGATGGAGAAACAACAGCGCTTCTTGAGTAAGGCGGATTTTAAGCTGGCGGTAGCGGAGCTGTTCGTTCGCGACTGTCGTTCACCATGCTACGCACAGAACAACAAGGAGAAGATGAAGGTGGTGTGCAAGGATGCCACGTGCGCGTATTTTATTAACGCGCGTATCGACTCTGCTGGTGTGGTACGCGTCTCGTCGGTCCAACTGGAGCATTCCTGCGCGGTTGCAAGCTTGACCCAAGTGAAAGGAAACTGGCTATTAAAAGTAGCAGAAGAAGCCGCACGCTATGAAACCGATTTGAAGCCCCAGCACGTCATATCGCGCGCTCGTGAAGACCATGGAGTCCGTGTTGGGTACAAACAGGCACACACCGCAGTTGCGCATTTCAAGGCATTATCTGTTGAAAGTGGCTTGACGAGCTACTCCAAGCTCATTCCATGGCTTTCGGCGATTTGCGATGCGAATCCAGGATCGCTTTACGAGCCGTCGGCGTTCAGCGGGAACATGGAGAGGCTGCCGGCATAGTTGGAGACCACTAGGAAGTCCGCGTCGGGGCTCAGCGAGATGTTCGTGGGGATCCGCCGTGCGTCTCGAGCGTGTTGAACAGCTTGAGCGTGCCGTCGCTGTTGAGCGTGAGCGCCGACACGAAGCCCGTGGTGGTATCCGGGTGCTCGGTCGAGTTGTCCGACACGGCGTTGATGGTGTAGATGATGAACAGAGTCGTATGCGTGTCGGTTTGCAGCGGGGAGCCAGCGGACACGCCCGTCGCAGCAGCCGCGAAGGTGAGGAGGAGACTCGAGAGGCATGGCGCCGAAGATCCACGGCGGCCGCTTCTACGGCTTGGGCTTGGTCTGAGTGCGAGTGTGTGCCAAACGTACACGTCCTAATAATAAGGGTGACTACGGTACATATTTATACGGCACGGACGCATTACGGAATTACTTAAATAAAACGGACGTATTTTGGAATTTCCCCAAAAGTCAATTCTTGTTCGTAGTGGCCTCATCACGAAGTAACCAGCCGGAACACACGTTCTAGGAGTGCTGTTCAACAACCACGCCTCAGCTAAACTCGAGCAAGTTAAGCAGCTGACCAGTAACGCCGACGAGGACATCACCATCTAAGCAAGTAAAGTGTATTCGCAAACGATACAGTGAGATTCAGCAGCTTTGAGCACAATGGTAAATCAGACACGCACCATCAGCCACCGCACGATGCCACCCGAAAATTGCACTTGGATCCTTGAAGTCAGCACGGTAGTGAGCACGTCTCCGGGTACATGCCTTGTCCTTGTAGTAGACGAGCTCCCCACCGAGTCGATCGACCGCGAGTGGGTTATGAATGACGTAGTCAGGGATACTGCTGGTGGCTCTGCTCCTAGGTTCTTGAACTCCTGCATCGCTGTCTGTAATGCGCGGGCGGCTGCAGAACCTGCTGGTAGAAGTATTAGTCAAGCAAGTTGATGCGTGTTGGCAGCCCTACCGTTTTATGTAGTTTGCGCACAAACTCTTACTGTAAAGCTAACACTAGTGTTTGCAAACTGTTTGTTAGTGTGTTGTGAATCTGGCTTACATGTCTGTGGAGTTAGACAATTTTAAGCTATTTGCTTCGAAGTATCTTGAACTAAAATTGAAGCTCTGCCACTTGTCGGAAGCTGAGTTGCACACAAAGGTATTCTCTTTAGACCAACCGAGATCTCTTCAAACTAAGCAGCACTAGATTACTCTTGCTACGCCAAGGTGCGTACACGGAATGTGGACTCAGCAACGGGTGCTACTTAATTGTGAGTACATTTACTGACTTCTGAGTAATTCCACGTAATGTGACTTAGTAAAGATGCCACGTCCGGCATCGCCGCCTTGGATCAGACCGGAGGAGGATACAATGTAAATACATCTGGGGAAGTAAATTATCGATCCACTTACGCGGACGTGAGTAAGCTAAAAGGGATTTCAAGCGTCATCTAGCAGAAAACGAAATGAAGTTGCCCTAAAGGGTTTGAAGGACGTTATTTGTGATCGTGAATGATATCCTAACAAGCAACGTCTTTATAGTGTAGTCAATCGTTTCAAGTTGATGCAGCGCACGAATTGAAATGAAGTGTACATACTCGGAAGTCCGAGCACACTAGTCTTTACTCAAAATGTAGTCAAAAGTAAGGGTGACCGATCGACAACGGGTAACAGTAGCCATTCATTTGATCTGCTAGTGATAGAGCAGCAAACATACAAACGCGTTTGGAAACAGCACTAACTGTAAGTTAGTGTGTTGTGAAAATCATTAACATGTTCGCGGAGTACACTGGTTTTGAGAGGTCGACGGACTACTCGAATGGTGAATACAAACTGCACGATGAAGTATTTGCTTCCTTTCACCAATTGTAGCCCTCCTAGCGCGCTTTAACTGTTTGTTCCCCTCCCTAGTATCGAAAAATGAGCCAAAGAGCGCAAAGCGCGGGGAGGGGAGCGCCGAGAACCATCTATTTTCGCTTCTTTTGAAGATCTGACGTGGGTTGAAGTTCGGGATAGTAGTAGTGATATTATCACTACTATTAGCACTACTAGTGACACTTTTTCTCGCTACTATATCCATATTACTACTATATGGCTCAGACCCCAAAGCTATAGTAGTGCTATAGTAGTAGTAGTGATATTATTACTACTATCGCTACTATTCTGCTGACTACTACCAAACCCTGACTTTGAGGCTTGCTTTGTTAATCAAGCCCAAGCGAAGCCAGAAGTGCTGAATTGTTTCAGCGCTGACCTTTGACCAAACGTGTTCGCACCACATCAGTGCGGTTAGTAGCTCTAATTTGTAAGGACTATCTGCTCCCTCTCCTAGTTGATCTAGTGCATGCATCATCTTTTCAAAAAGCACATACCTTTTGATGAAGTAGATTATTCCATGGTCCATTGACTGAAAATGTGAAAGTGGAAAGGTATAGAAGACCGCACAGGCAATCAAAAGCGCGCCAATTTTCAACTGCACAGCTTAGTACCTCTGGCCAAACAAAGGTATCCTGGATTTTTACATCAGTACCTTTGCCCATCTCCGTTCGACCAGTCGTTGGACCTTGAAGTATTAGTTATATGAGGTTATGTATTGTATACCCGTTCGGTATTTAGGCAGATTTCTGTACCACTAGAGCGGCTGATAAGAACAAAAATGTAGCCATGATTGGTAGTACCACTAGAGCGGGAAACAGATATCCTCAGCATTCCTCGCTTTGCCCCCCACCGTCTCCTCCTTCCATCATGTCCCGTGCGCTGAGCAAGCTCCTGGCCGCTCAAGGCAAAGCTTCCGTGCGTGACCTGGACGCCGTGGACCTGCACACGCACGTGTACCTGCCTCGCTACATGGACATCCTCCGCGCTCGGAAGGACGTGCCCTTCGTCCGCCCCGGAATCGGTGGAGAACGTCTCATCATCCTCCCAGCGGAGCAGCAGCAGCTGCTGGAGGAGAGCCAACAGCAGCAGGCAGGAGGCATCAGCGCCGGCCGCCCCATCGGTGGCGAGTACTGGGACGCTGGCAACAAGCTCCGGTACATGGATCGCCACGGGATCCGCACGTCCGTGCTGAGTCTGGCCAATCCGTGGCTCGACTTCTTGCCCCTCGAGGAGCAGATCCGACAAGCGACGCTGCTCAACGACGACATGGAGACGCTGTGCAAGGGCTCCAATGGCCGGTTCTTGGCCTTTGGCGTCGTGCCGCAGGACTCCGTCACTGCGGTTAAGGAGGTCGAGAGACTGTCGAGTGACTTGCCTCACGTCCGCGGGGTCATTCTGAGCACCGCCGGCTTGAACGGCAAAGGGTTGGACGACCCGGACATGCTCGAGTTCTACCGGGCCATGGATCGCGCGGGGCTGACGATCTTCCTCCATCCGCACTACGGAGTGGGGAACGAGCACTACGGCAAGTACGGACACGCGCTGTTCCTCGCGTTGGGCTTCACGTTCGAGACGACGGTGGCGGTCTCGCAGCTGGTGCTGTCGGGACTATTGGACCAAGTACCGGATTCTTTGAGACTGCTGCTCGCGCACTCGGGAGGCACGCTGCCGTTCCTGGCTGGACGACTCGATAGCTGCGTGGAGCATGACGCCGCCATCGCGCAGAATCTGCAGCACGCGCCGAGCGTCTACCTCAAGAGATTCTACTACGACGCCGTCGCGTACCACGAGCCGGCGTTGCAGTGTCTGGTTGACTTTGTTGGAGCCGACAGAATCGTCTTCGGCACGGATCACCCGTTCTTCCCTCCTGCTAAGGACGACAAGAAGGAGGCACCGGAGGGAGAAGAAGACGAAGAGGACTTGGGCGAGCTGGACTGGCGCTCGACGCTAGCTAACTACGAGATCATGGCCAATATGAGCAAGGAAGAGCAGAGCGCCATGCTACGCGACAACGCCAAAAGGCTGATGGGGATCTAGGACACGAGCTACAAGGTGAAAGGCGGTAGTTGACAGTATTGCGTTTATCTACACAATGGCAGAAGTCTTGCCCTTCTGCTGGCACAGTACATAAGCCGTTAGAAGGCTTCGTTGTTGAGGAACTTGTTGAGCATGTCCAGCGCCACGGCTGGCTGGTCTTGTGGCACCATGTGACCCGAGTTGAACACGCGCAGGAACGTGAACTGGTTGTTGAACGACCGCGCCCCGCCTCCGTTCTTGCCTTCCGCCGTGACGAATACCGTCTCCGGTGCGTTGTTGAAGCCGTCCCTGCCCTTCCACTGCAGCGCGCGCGTCCAGGCCTCGTTGCCGTACCAGTTGCACACCAGATCGGCGTCGCCGGCGTAGATAAGCACGCGAAGGTCGTCGTCCAACAGCTCGGCCACGTACGAGTTGAAGGGCTTAACCACGTCGCCAGCCTTGTCAAATGCCGCATACACCTGCGAGTTGCACTCCTGCCAGGCGCCCACGCGCTTCGAGTCCACTCCGAGAGCCTCACGCACGTTAGGTGCATCCAAGTACTTGGAGACGTACGACATGTCGTAGCATTCGGTATCATCACCGTCATTCTTGCACGGAAGACGGATGTCGTACGGGTTACGGCCAGCCTTTAGCATCGGGTTGAAGAGCTTCTCCATGCAGAAGTTCTCTCCATCAACACACGCCGTCTCATTCTGTGGACACTGCTCCAGGATCGAGATACACTCCGGTACAGCCGCCTTCATTTCGTCCAGTCGCGCCACGTCAACGAGAGAAATGTTGTACGCGTTGTGAATTGCCATGTCGATGTAGTGCGGCATCTGGATAGCAGCGTTCGTGAGGCCATTGCCGATGGCGATACCCTTCAAGTTGATGTACTTGGGTGTGCCAACGTTCACCTTGTTCTTCTGCCACACGTAGTGGGCCGCCACTGGCACGTAGTGGCCGCCGTAGCTCTCGCCCGTGATGTAGAAGTCGCGGCCGGATAACTCCGGGTGCTTTTCGAAGAAACCCTGCAGGAAGTAGTAGATGTTCTCACCCACATTGTCCTCGCCATTGTCAGCATCGCGCTCGTCGCCGTACGTGAAGCCCACAGTCGTGGGCTGGTCCAGCCACACCACGTTGCTCTGGTTGGTCCACGAGTACGGGTTGAGCCGAGTGGAGAGGTCGGGCAGCACGTGGCACGGGCCGTTCTCCGTGAGCAGCGCCATCATACTGGAGCATCCGGGCCCACCGGTGAGCCAGAGCACGAGCGGGTCGGTGCTGGGCTGGCTGCGCGACTCGAAGTACCAGTAGAAGTAGTGGTCGTCGACCTTGTTGGGCAGTTTGACGTACCCTGAGTCCTGCGTCGTGAGGCCGCAGAAGACCTCGCTGTCTCCAGCCCCCGTAGTCACCGGAACGCCCTCCATCGCCGCGTGAGTCTGCACCTCAGGCTCGGCATCGTTGCTGTCTCCGTCCTCCACGAGCGGCTCAGCGACGAACATGACCATGAGGCTGATGGCGCATAGCGCGAGGATGAAGACACCGCCGCGCTTGATGTCTCGCTTGCGCGCCTCCTCTCGCCGCCAGATGCGCAGGTTGTACTGCAGCGACGTGGACCGCAGGCGCAGCGGAGTCGTCTCCGAGCTCATGGCGAGTCTCGCGTGGTGTCTGTCGAGCAGTGGGTGAAATGAGTTGGAACGTCCGTCCGAACTCCATGAGTTCGTCCCATCGTCGGGACAAGTGCAAGAGAAAAGCAGGCACGGAAGGCAGCATGGAGTGGCCAGCAGGTGTCCTCTTTCGGTGGACGGTTTCAGGTGATTTTGATTGGCAAACGAGCAGCTGCGCGGTAATCATTTGCAGACATAACACTTGTCTTCACTATGGTATGAAAACCGTTACGAGGGGGGGTCTGAGTTTGGGTATCTTGTCTCCTTTGACACACTCATCACTTCGGTTTTCCGGCCGTCACGAGCAGCGCAAGGCTTCAGTGTTCAAGCACGATGGCGACCGAGACGACCCCGTTGACGCTGGACCGCAACCTTCAGCACTATGCAGAGCAGGAGGCTCGCAACCGCAACGTACGCCGCGCTTTGATCACGGTGGTGTCTCTGATCGGCGTCTGCCTCTTGGTGGTGTACGTCGGGGAACCGCTCTTCCTCAAGAGAGATGACGCTGTGGCTGAGGGTGTGCCAGTGACTACGGGGACTGGAGACAGCGAGGTTTTCTGCGGCCTCACGACGCAGGACTCAGGGTACATCAAGCTGCCCAACAAGGTCGACGACCACTACTTCTACTGGTACTTCGAGTCGCGCAGCCAGCCCAGCACCGACCCGCTCGTGCTCTGGCTCACAGGTGGCCCCGGATGCTCCAGCATGATGGCGCTGCTCACGGAGAACGGCCCGTGCCACGTGCTGCCCGACCTCTCCACTCGGCTCAACCCGTACTCGTGGACCAACCAGAGCAACGTGGTGTGGCTGGACCAGCCCACGACTGTGGGCTTCACGTACGGCGACGAGCGCGATGCTGACAATGGCGAGGACAATGTGGGTGAGAACATCTACTACTTCCTGCAGGGTTTCTTCGAAAAGCACCCGGAGTTATCCGGCCGCGACTTCTACATCACGGGCGAGAGCTACGGCGGCCACTACGTGCCAGTGGCGGCCCACTACGTGTGGCAGAAGAACAAGGTGAACGTTGGCACACCCAAGTACATCAACTTGAAGGGTATCGCCATTGGCAACGGTATCACGCAGGCTTCGATCCAGTTGCCGCACTACATCGACATGGCGGAGGAGAATGCGTACAACATTTCGCTGGTGGACGACTCGCAACTGGCGGAGATGAAGGCAGCGGCCCCCGTGTGCGGCGCCATCCTCGACCAGTGCCCGCAGAACATGACGGCGTGCTTCGACGGAACCGAGTTCTGCACGGAGAAGCTGTTCATGCCGCTGCTGTCTGCAGAGCGCAACCCGTACGACATCCGCATGCCGTGCACTAGGATGGACGACCCCACCAAATGCTACGACATGTCGTACGTCTCCAAGTACCTGGACGCTCCCAACGTGCGTGAGTCCCTCGGTGTCGACTCGAAGCGCGTGGGCGCCTGGCAGGAGTGCAACTCGCAGGTGAACGTGGCGTTCTACATGACGGCCGACATGGCCAAGCCCTTCAACACGTACGTGGCCGACCTGCTGAACGACGACCTGCGCGTCCTCATCTACGCCGGCGACGCCGACCTCATGTGCAACTGGTACGGCAACCAGGCGTGGACCCGCGCGCTGGAGTGGAAGGGCAAGGACGGATTCAACGCGGCGACCGAGACTCCGTTCATTACTTCGGACGGCACGAACGCTGGCGTGGTGCAGTCGTTCAACAACCAGTTCACCTTCTTGCGCGTCTTCAAGTCTGGCCACATGGTGCCGCAGGACCAGCCAGCGGTGGCGCTCGAAATGCTCAACAAGTTCCTCAACAAGCAGGCGCTCTAAGAGAGAGCGCGCGGGCAGGCAGCTTGGCCCCCTGCCTTATACTGCCTCGTAAAATGACAGCAAAATACAAATATGAAGTGCTGTTGCCTTGATACTGCATCGTCGATAAGCACCTCGCAGTCGCATGCGACTCGGTTCAGAAACTACGAATCCTGGTTCTGGTCATTCCAACGGACTCAAAAGTGTTCTGGTTGAAGACACCGCCGAAAAATTTGCTGCTTTGTCGGGATTGTGCTGACGGACACAGTGGCCTGTGGAGCACCAGGGGCCATTTCTGGAAACGGCGTCTAGCTAGCGAGCAGGGGGCGGAGGTATGAAGGCCGTGAACGAGAGCACGCCGCTGAGGGCACACGACCGACACCTGCACCAACACAACCGCAGGAAGCGAACGGAAGGCGGTCGACGGACTCGACGCTTCATCCTCTGGCTGTCGGGCGCGCTCATGTTGGCGATCATCATCCATGTTATGCGGAGACCTGGTGTGTGGCGGCTACGACACGGCCAGCCCTCGGATTGAGACCACCCTGTGCGATTCCTCCAGCCGAAGGTGCAGTCCGGAAGGCTCCAGCTATAAGCGGCGATCACGCGCGTCGAGCAAAACCGTCTCGAGTTACAGCAGCAGAAGCATCATGTGAAGGGGATTTGAGCTGCCTAAGGTCTTGAGCCTTCGAGAGCTTCCGAGAGGAGACTAAGGTCAAGTTGAAGTCGACAAAGTTGCCTTTATGCCACAATGTAGTTTCTCTTTCACCTACTAAACATCATACAATGTGACTCGCTCCCTTTCATTTTCCCGTTCCTTCACCCGAAGCTCCAGCGATGTACGTGGCGTCGCGCCGGCCCCTAGCACCCAGAAGCTGCGCCTAACACGCTCCCAATTGCTCGTTTGCAGGGCCGCCAAAGTCACGTTCAAGGTCACGCTCACGTCGGACCCCAAGCTGCCGTACCGAGTGTGCGTCTAGCCGCAGCGTTGTACCCATCTCTCCCCTGAATTAATTTCTAACTCCATTGTTCTTGCCATTCCCAACAGTGTGAACGTCCCGGAGCAGGCACCGTTCACGGCTGTGCTCAAGTACGTCGCAGAGGAGGTAAGCTATATGCTGTAATCGCCCAGAAAGCGTGAACATTGGGTGAATATTGACGGAGTTGTGCCATTTATTTTGCTGTCCGCGCTGCAGTTCCACGTGCCGGCGGCCACCAGCGCCATCATCACCAACGGTACGTCACTGCACTCACAGGCTGGATGCTGCGGATGCAATGGGGCTAACAATCTTGTTGTTGTTGTTGTTTTGTGTTGTCTGTAGATGGCATCGGCATCAACCCGTCGCAGAGCGCTGGCAACGTGTTCCTGAAGCACGGCTCGGACCTGCGTCTGATCCCGCGCGACCGCGTCGGAAGCGCCTAAACAGCTCCGAAGATTACTCTGCATAGCTGCATCTACGACAAAAGAGAGATGAATTGAAGTGAGTTGTGTATGCTATCGGTCTGTTGTACTGGTATATATTTTGCGCAGGCGGAGGCTGCTTGTCGAGTGAACGTTCTAAGGAGGCGTGATATAGTGCACGCCTCAGCTACCTACTACCCGACGGGCGCCAGCGTCCGCGCTGCGCTTTATGATTCCGCTGATATTAGAGACCCTTGTTGTAGAAGACGTGCGTGATGGGGTCCGCGTTGGCCGAGTGCTGCTTGAAGGTGCGCTGGCGCACGACCTCCTGCAACTCGGGCTCGAGCGACGACACGGGCATGGAGCTGCGCTGCGGGAAGAGCGCGCAGCAGAGCGGCGTGGAGAAGCTGAGGCACACGCCCGTGAGCCCCACCATGGTGAGTGCGTTGACGATCTTGTTGTTGCGGAAGGTCGGGCGCTGCTCCAGCTTGTTCATGATGACAGGCGGGATGAACATGGCGGGCGCGGCCATGAGGATGCGCGAGGGCACGACCTGGGCCACGGCCTCCACGGCGGCCTGCTTGCTCTTGCCGACCTTCTCGCCGTCCGCGGTCACCACTTCAATGCCGCCGAGCAGCTCGCGCTGGCGCATGAGCGGGATGTTGACGCAGTTGGCGGCGGCCACAGCCACGAGCGGCACGAGGCGGCCCACGATGCCGTTGCTGAGCTTAGGGCGCTTGGACACCCAGCGGTTGAGCCCCAGCGCTGTGGCCACGGAGGCCGTGCTGGCGGCCGCGTAGGCCTGCAGCAGCTGCTCCTGGCTCACGCCGGTACTGGCGTTGCGGTTGGTGTAGTTGACGATCGAGTTGAAGGTCTGGTTCATGAACTGCCAGAAGACGACGGCGGGCGTGGAGCGGTAGAAGGTCATCATGCAGCCCGTGATGATCATGTTGCCGGGCACCTGGAAGGCCATACGACCGGGCAGGAAGTTCTTCTCGCCCGTGTCCGGGTGGAAGGCGCTGTCCACGAGCTGCTTGGCGCGCCAGATCTCATCCTCGCCCATGGCCGGGTGCAGGCCGGCCTTGTACTCCTCCACGAGCTGCTTGGCCGCGTCCAGCTCGGCGTCGCTGGCCAGCACATTGAGCGGGTTCGTGGTGGCCAGGAAGTGCTGCGCGCGGCCCGCGTACGTGCTCTGGTCCCAGCGGGGCGCGTCCAGGTTCACGAGGGGCTTGGAGTTCGACATGGCTGCAGGTGGGGAGGGAGGGCGCCGATACGGATGTGAGCCCGAGGGGGTGCGGCCGCCACCCGATGCCGTGCGATTGGATGCAGCCGAGGTTTACAAGTGCGTGGCAGTTTAACCGATTGCGCAACGCATGATATCCATGCGAATTCGCGGGCTATGCTGTGTGAGGAGGTGAAATGGATACTGAAGGAGAGTTGGTGTGTACACACAATGCGGGAAGATTAGATAGTACAGGTATGCATAGACGTGGACATGGATACAAAAGCTCAAGTTCAACTTCGGTTGCACCGGTGGCCGCCAGCTCGACCGCCCAGTGGCGATCTTGCCGCGTCGAGCGTATCGGTACTACCTGAGTGGTGTAGTGCGATGCAACGCGCAAGCCATGACAGCGATGAAGCAGCGAGGTGAGCGCTACCGACTGCACTACTCTACCAAGGCTTTTACGGTTGTTTTCGGTTGATTGGCAGCACTGCAGTCTCTTCGGTGGCTCGAATCTTTGCGCATGAGATCGTGAGCCCAATTGACTGCAACCCCCACAATAAACCAAGTTTTTGCCGCAGACATTGAGGCTTGGGGAACTCTGTTGTGACGATTTCTGCGCGTGAAGGAGTTCCAGTCCAGCCCTCGAAACCGACCGCGACGATGGACGGAGGAACTTCTGCGATGACAGAATTGATCTGGTCCGAGTCGTGCTGCACAGCGTGTCCGAAGACGGCGCACGCAAGCCCAGGATTAATCTGCGCTGGGATGTTGAAGATGGCGCCCTTTTTGTGTCGCGCGAGCCAAGAATGATGGTAAAAGGGCAACTTGTACCTCGCGAAAGTTGGTGGTGCTGCGCCCGCGTGCGGTGAGGTAAGCCCCTCTCATTTCTCTACTTGCACCCTGCTGAGCACGCCTCTATCCTCCCAGTCCAGAGATGTCGTCGGAGATCACCCCGCTACTGAACGGCCAGGCCTTCCTGCCGCACCGAGAGAGCTTCGAGTCCGACTTGTCCGTCCGGAGCTACGCGCGCGTGCACAAGCTGCGTGCCCCGCCGTTCGCGCTCTTTGGAGCGATCTGTCTGCTGCTGGGCGTGAGTCTGTGGCGAGGAGCGTTGCCCAACTCGCAGATGGACAAGCTTCGAGCCAAGCCGATCCGAGTCACGACCTCCAACGGCGTCCAACAAGAACACTACTGTGGGAGCACAGAGCAGGACTCGGGCTACATCAAGCTGCCTAACAAGGTGGACGACCACTACTTCTTCTGGTACTTTGAGGCTCGTCGCAATCCAGAGACAGCGCCGCTAGTGCTGTGGCTGACCGGCGGGCCCGGAGGCTCCAGTATGCTGGCGCTCTTGACGGAGAACGGACCGTGTCGAGTTCGACCGGATCTGTCCACCGAGAGCAATACGTACTCGTGGACCAACGAGGCGAACGTCGTGTGGCTTGACCAGCCGACAAACGTTGGCTTTTCGTATGGACCTGACCCGAAGGACGCCGACGATAACGAAGACAACGTCGCGGAAAACATCTACTGGTTCTTGCAGGGCTTCCTCGAGCGCCATCCAGAGCTGCAAGGACGCGAGTTCTTCATATCCGGCGAGAGTTATGGCGGTCACTACGTCCCAGCCGCCGCACACTTCATCTCGCAGCACAGATCGGATGATACGTTGCGTATCAACCTGCAAGGCATCTCCATTGGCAACGGGTGCACAAACCCAGTGATCCAGAACCCGCACTTCATCGACATGGCTACGAACGCCTACAACATTTCTCTAGTGGACCCCAGTGAACTACCCGCTCTTGAGGAAGCTGCAGCTGTTTGCGGTCAGAAGATGGAGGCGTGTCAGTCGCAGCCGGCGCTGTGCTTCGAGGCTGAAGAGTACTGCGAAGAGAACATCAATAACGTCTTCATTGCTGCCAAGCGGAACCCGTACGACATCCGACAGTCCTGCCCTACTAGCGACACGGACGTATTGAAGTGCATTTCCAACGAATTCATCGCGCCGTACCTCAACTCGCCCAACCTGCGAAACTTCCTGCACGTGGACGAGCGCGTAGGCGACTGGCAAATGTGCAACTTCGCTGTGAACTCGGCGTTCGCCAACTCGCGCGACGTGATGATGTCGACGAGTTCATTTGTTGGCGATCTCCTCGATGACGGAGTGCGAGTGCTGATCTACGCGGGCGACGCTGACCTTGAATGCAATTGGTCAGGGAATCTGGCGTGGCTTCAGGCGCTGGAGTGGACTGGGGCGTCGGCTTTCAATGCTGCCGAGATGCAAGACATGGTCATCGAGGGCGAGGCTGCTGGGTCGATTGTTACAGCCGATAAACTTACATTTATTCGCGTCTTCAACGCAGGGCACATGGTACCGCAGGACCAGCCTGCTATCGCACTGGAGATGATCAACAGATTCTACAAGAATCAAGAGTTTTGACCGGACGAGGTGATGAGTGTATCGTGAAAAAGTAACATGATGTGGCATCAATTTAGCTCCCTTGTTTAGTGTCCCCCTTGAGGGCCTCACATTGAGGCTCGGCAGATTGAGAAACATGTCGTCACCAAAGGAATTGACGCCGCTGGTCGGAAATGATGCGGTTCCAGCTCGTCGGAATGTTGTTGCTAGGCGATGGGGGCTCGTAGTGCTGCTACTGGGGATTCTCGCTGTGCTTGGCTTCACTCTCGTTGGTGTCATCACCTCCTCTGCAGAGCCAAGGCTTGCTGCTTACCGGAACTACTTATGTGATCCAGCCTCGAAGCAAGACGCAGGTTACGTCAAGCTGGCGAACAAGGTGGACGACCATTATTTCTACTGGTATTTCGAGTCGCGGCGCTCGCCTGCAACGGATCCGCTGGTGCTGTGGCTCACGGGAGGACCGGGCGGTTCCAGTATCATGGCCATGCTGGCCGAGAACGGGCCGTGCAAGGTACTGCCCAACATCGCAACGGAGGTGAACCCGTACTCATGGACGGCTCAAGCGAACGTCGTGTGGCTCGACCAGCCTACATCAGTTGGGTTCTCCCACGGCAGCCAGAAAGACAAGGACTTTAACGAGACCAACGTCGGAG
The DNA here is from genome assembly GCA_016169955.1 of Phytophthora vignae f. sp. vignae. Classification (NCBI taxonomy): domain Eukaryota; phylum Oomycota; class Peronosporomycetes; order Peronosporales; family Peronosporaceae; genus Phytophthora; species Phytophthora vignae. The sequence continues at coordinate 65,066 of JABJUM010000115.1, forward strand.
AGAACATCTACTGGTTCTTGCTAGGCTTTCTTGATAAACACCCCGAGCTTGAAGGACGAGAGTTTTTCGTCACCGGCGAGAGCTATGGCGGACACTACGTCCCAGTCGCGGCACACTACATTTGGAAGCAGAACCGTAGTAATCCTGGGTCCCTCAAGCTCGAGCTGCAGGGGATTGCAGTTGGCAATGGACTTACGAACCCGATCATCCAGGTATGAGTTTGACTAGAGTACTGTGAGGTGCAAGTTGCTAACGAATGCTTGTGTTGCGTGCTTCAGTATCCGTACAACCCCTACATGGCGAACAACGCCTACAACATTTCGTTGCTGACGCCGGCCCAAACGCAGCAGATGCGGAGTGATGCAGCGGAGTGTGTTGATCTCACACAACAGTGCCAGCTCGACAGCACCAACCGACCGGTCTGCTCGGACGCCCAAGCGTGCTGGAAGCAGAAGCTTATTGCGCCGTTCGAGGCCGCCCAGCGCAACCGCTACGACATCCGCCAGCCGTGCCACCCCGACTTCCCTCTATGCTACAATTTCTCCGACATCCACGCGTACCTGGACTCCACTCGTGTGCGCGAAATGCTGCACGTCGACGCTGGCCTGGGGCCGTGGTTGGAGATCAACAATGACGTCTTCGAGACCTTCGTCGCGGACGGCGACTGGTCCATGTCGTACGACTCCTACGTTGCGGACATGCTGGACGACGGCCTGCGTGTCCTCATCTACGCTGGCGACGCTGATCTCATGTGCAACTGGATCGGCAATCGAGCGTGGACTTTGGCGCTCGACTGGAGAGGCAAGAGCGGCTTCAACGGAGCTGAAGAGCGAGCTTTCGTCGCTCACGACCCCTTGCTGTCCGACGGAGGCACTGGCACGGGTGCTGGAGTGGTGCGCTCCTTCAACAACTTCGCCTTTGTGCGCGTGTATGACGCCGGTCACATGGTGCCGATGGATCAGCCCGCCGCCTCTCTTGATCTCCTCAACAGGTTCCTTGCCAACGAAGAGCTCTGATAAAGCGCAACAAGAGCATGTTCTTTCAGCCTAAAGCTGAAAGCATAACGCTCTCCTGGGGCTCGATTTTCAGAAATATGCGTGTTTTAAACATATTTCAGAAAAACGGATGGCTACACCACCTTATTTACGTATGGACACATTTTCTGACTTCCGTTTTGTATGGGCGTCACGTACGTAACTTCGCAAGGGACGCGCGTCGTGTTTGTAAATGTGGTCAAATTTTTTTCCCGGTTACTCAGTTAAGTAGGCATTCTAAACGGCTTAACTTAGGACGAAAACACGGTACTTCTCTCGGCTAAGTTAAGCGTTGGAGCGCTCTTGTATAGTGATCGCTTTAGAAATATAGTTACTCGACAAGAGACGGAGCGACGTTTTTCGCGAAGAGGCATCTTGATACGGGCTCTTGGGCCCGGCTTGCACTTGCAGTTGGTGCCAAGAGGCGAGTATGGTCGAACTTCAAGTTCAGCCGCCAATTGCAACCGAAACGTTTCTAGGCAGTTTAAAGCCATTTCTATAGAAGTTAATGCTTTTTATGAGGAGGAACACAACTTGTGTTTCATTCAGTATGGTTTTGTGGGATTTCATTGGCTATTAATAGAGAGTAGAGAGGTGTGAAGACATCAGCAAGCAAGACTGGGGCAAGAGGAAGAGGATAATCGACGTCACTAAGAAGCAGGCTGCAGCGGTGCAGTGCTCCACTGCGTAGGTGGCCACCCATACGCCTGATGTGTCGATGTAAGCCACTTGGTCTATTGTATTGGCTCATTATCTCGACATGTATCACTATGCAGGCGTAGTCGAGTTACGTTAGTCACTTGTGCTTATCGTTTATCATGTAACACGTGTCCATTGCTATCACCTGTCGGTATATTTCACTTGTTCCTCGCTCTCATCTGGCATTCAAGACGTGTACGGGTGAGTAAGATGGATCAACACGCGTTACGTCGCGGACAAGCGATTTGGGCGGAGGAACTCGCATTTGCTGCTCGTTTGAAAATCTTCGTCGCCAACACGAGCGATATGACCCAAACTTGCCTGCTGAGCAAGCAGCGGTCGATCGCTTGCAGAATCGGCTGAACGGACTGGAGCAAGCAAGGGAGTTAGTTCGGCAGGCGGACATGGTTTTCATGGACGCACAGCAGCGTGAGTTTACCGAAGAGCGAGCTCTGCGCTGGGAGTACCAGGATGATAGCATCGCCGGCCTCCTGCAGGAAAAGAGGGTAAGAAGCGGGAAATGGAGCCGCAGGCCGTAACGTGCTGCAGCAGGGTATCGCTGGTGGTGCGAGACCAGTGGGAGAGGATGTAGTTAAGTCATCTAGTGCATCGGGCGAGGAAGAGGGAGAAGAGAGCACGCCGTCGGACGAGCCGGAGGTACCAGCTCTTGTGGTGTACCTACGCGACGCGAAATGAGAGTAACCTAAGCCTGCGGATGAGAGCTCGAGATGGCGGGTTGCGCACTGCGTAAGCCCGGACATACGGTATGCATTACTTCGTAGCAGTAGTTTGGAATCCTTCCTCAAAGTGACGTTGTGGCGTACATTGTGTAGTGATGTGACAACGCAATTTACGTACTCTAAGTACAAACAAATGCCGATTTAAAGTGGGGTGGGGTGGGGTGGGGGTGGGTGGGGGTACTGCTGGTTCTGTGTTAAGCCAGCGTCCTCAACCTCGCCTCGTTGTTAGTAAGGTAGAAGGTAAGACAGTGATCGCACTAAATGCAGTCAAATGGATATTTAGGCATGCAACGACGTGGAAATATGAAGCTACACTTATCACTGGTTGTTCGACACACAGTTAGCCTCGCCACACTGGCATGGGAACAGGGTTAAGTTGTTCTTGCGGTAGCAGAACGTCAGCGCTTGGAGGGGGGATGTCCTTCGCCGCAAAAATGCCAAGCCGCGCACCGTTGGTCCACTCCCACCCGTAGAGTTCGCAATTCGGGCTGCAGGAGGGATTGATAAAGCGACTTTTGTTACCGCACTCGGCGGCGTCGATAAACACAGATGCAGATCCGTCCCACTTTGCCTTCGTTTTTAGCGCAACTTGGAAGCGCCGGTCTTGACGGTCCGTAGCGTCCTCGGCCCACCGTAGCTCACCGACGTACTCGAGGATGAAGGCGCGTCGGGGAATCGGAGAGCTGCAGAGAAACCGAGTTGAAGTGGCCGGATTTGTGCAATTGTTGCACGCGCCTTTCCACATTATGGCGCAATGCTCCACGTGGCGGCCCTCTCTGGCATTGGCACGGCAACACATGTTCATGTAGGCAACAGTTTACTGGATCTAACTTAGTATGGGTCAGTTGTCGTAGTGGTTCGTCACGGCCCGCGTAGCGCATGTTGCCGTGAAACCCAAAATATGGGTCGTACGCTGTCGTCTATTAGCCCAGTTGCAGTTTGTTGTTGTTGCTGTTGTTGTTGTCGCCCTCGCACGGCAATGAGGAAGGACAGTTTGTGGGGAATTGGCAGCTTGTCCTTCACAACCGGCAGCGGCTCGCCGTGGTGTCGTCGAAAGGAATTGTCGTGCAGTTTGCAACTTGGGGCTCATCCTGAGACTGAGGTACGCGAGCTTGCGGTTGGCTCGCAGCATGGACAGGTAGGTCTGGACGTTGGCTTGGTCGATGCTGCACGACGTGTCCGAGCTGGATACTCCCAGTTCTGAAAGGTGTCGAGGGATGTGGCTGCTTGGAGACGCGAGGGCTTGAGCCAGTCGCGTGATCTGGTCGTTGCTGCGGAAGACGTTCACGAGTCCGAGACACTTGAGACGGCACTTACAGCGCTCGACATCGAGACAGAAGGCGCTTGGGTTCAAGAGCTCGATGCCTTCGAGGAAGAGATCGGTAAGTTGTGGACACGCCTGGCCGATCGATGCCATGCTGATCGGATACGAGCCGATTGCGTACCGAGCGAAGGATTCCAACGGGGTCCCAATGAGCTGCAAGAAGTCGGCGAGCACGTCGCCTCCGTCGTGGTCAGCATGGAGAGCAAGTGCGAGCGTCAACGCCCTCAATCCAGAAGGTGAGGTGTCTTTAGGTGCTCGATGTTGCTCGACTTGAGTCGCATAAAGCTTGCCAGTACGAGCGATGCCAAATCACGGTAAAACCACGTTGAAATGGCCACCATCGTCGTTCACACTGTGCAGCCACGAGTCTACTTCTAACAGTATGGGTAATGAACTGCAATCGGTTGCTCGTTCAGGACCGAGAAGTGTGAGCTCCGTGCCTTCCAGAAAATGTCCGTAGTTATCGCGCCACCAGTCGCTGACGACGCGAAGGCCGACTCGTGTAGCGATTACATCGAGATGAAACCGAGTTGTGAATCGGTTGCCGCAATGAGCGCCCACAGAGCAGTTCGTGTCGTCGCACAGGAGGTCCATCCCAGCATTGGCGCAGCCGCTGCTCAAACGTGTGCCGTTGTCCGCGATGCAGCGATCGCTGTTGCATCCACAGTCGTAGCGATGGTAAGTTGATGTTCTGTCCGGGTTCGGGAAGGGTTTGGAGGCGTCAACTACGTTGTTGGTGCTGTAGAACAGGTTTCGGGGCCAGTGTAGCGGTTCGGCGAAGTCGTGGTTCCCTCTGATGCGAGGTAGCTTAGCCACTTCAGCGGTAAGTTGTGTCGAATCGAGCACGGTGTTCACTTCGTGTTGTGTGACGCGGTGAGAGCGATAAAAAAAACCGAATTCAGGTTCGCTGGGCGTGGGTGCGGATGGGATAGAGCGGTGGAGGCGGCGTGCGAGGTGCAGGCTCTGGAACCGGTGGTAGGTGTCGTTCCACTCCGACAGGCGCTGTCAGCATGCTCGGTGTAGTGTATGCGTGTGCGATGTGGGTTGGAATAGGAAATGGAGTGATTTGTTTGGGGTCGATGCGTGGTTGTTCCGAGTAGCTGGGCAGAGGTCTTCGGTTGCGGCTTGCATTCGAAGATCGCAACACATGCACAGAACAAACTTACCGTCGACAAGGAGATGCGTGAGAGCTCTGTCGACACGAAGAGTTTGGATATCGGAAGCTGCTCGAGAGACTTCGACACAAGTCAAGATGCGAGTGAGTCTGGTGTCAGTTGCCAGTTACCGCCTGCTGCGTCACACAACGTTCCTGCTGGATAAAAACATACTTCGGCTGAGTAGCTCAACGGTAAATTGTTCTTTTGTCTTGAGCACTGTCGCGGAAGCGAAGATTGTAGCACGTGTGTGCAGCTTGCGCGCCGTTGGAAGGGAGATGAAGCAACTATGTGGTAGATACGAAGTAATAGGATCTACAGCAGCTGAGCAACTCAGCCGCAAAAGACAAGATACGCGCCGTGTGAGTTGGGAGTTTAGTTTCAGTCCGCGAACGCAGTTTGCATATGATCATTCGCAAATTTGCCTCGATGCCGACCATACTGGAGTTGATACGCACAGAAAAACAGGCCCAAGACGAGGAGGAGGCTCGGCCTCCTATCTGCGACGTGGAAGGTGGCCGCGCTGTCATCATGGACACGAAGCCAGAGCCGTCGATGAACATCACGCTAGAGATGTGCGTGCTCCGTATCGAAGAATTCGACAAGATGTATCGTATCGAGCTAATCGACCCGGAGCTCGAGGCGGAAGGGGGGGGGGCTGTTAAAAACATTCGACAGTCTGGACTTGGCCAGGCGCTCCAAGTTCGTGTTCCAGTTGACGATCTGGAAGAGCCACAACTCAGAGCTGAATCGGCTGGGCTTTCGACGCGGGTTCAGCTACCGCTTTGAAAAGGTCCACTCGCTGTTAAGATGATGAAGCGAGTGCGCGGGGACAGAGGCGTTGAGCTCGACGCGGACTTCTTCCACTTTGCTGATATTCGCAACGAGTTGTGCCACGACAACGATGGCGACAACGTGAGTGCAGTCCCACACGCAGACTTCCAGTCGCTCTGCGGGAAGATTCAATCTGCACTGGGTGACTTGCGTCAGGCGTTTTCACAATAGCTGTAGACTATAATTTCATTGTTTTTAGGGGAATTCCAAAATACGTCCGTTTTATTAAAGTAATTCCGTAATGCGTCCGTGCCGTATAAATATGTACCGTAGTCACCCTTATTATTAGGACGTGTACGTTTGGCACACACTCGCACTCAGACCAAGCCCAAGCCGTGGAAGCGGCCGCCGTGGATCTTCGGCGCCATGCCTCTCGAGTCTCCTCCTCACATTCGCGGCTGCTGCGACGGGCGTGTCCGCTGGCTCCCCGCTGCAAACCGACACGCATACGACTCTGTTCGACCACGTACATCCGCGACGAAGGCTGGATCAACGGCACGGACAAGGGCATATACACGTACAAGTTCGACTCGACGGACGGCAGTCTCACCCCGTTCGGAGCCACGCCGCTGGGCATCAACCCCATAGACATGCCAAGAAGTTCAACACGGGCGAGCGCATCATCTACACCATCAACGCCGTGTCGGACAACTCGACCGAGCACCCGGATACCACCACGGGCTTCGTGTCGGCGCTCACGCTCAACAGCGACGGCACGCTCAAGCTGTTCAACACGCTCGAGACGCACGGCGGATCCCCACGAACATCTCGCTGAGCCCCGACGCGGACTTCCTAGTGGTCTCCAACTATGCCGGCAGCCTCTCCATGTTCCCGCTGAACGCCGACGGCTCGCAGACTTTCCACCAGGAGTTCCCGACGGGCAGCAAGATCGTCGTGGACCAGCAGGCCAATGGGCCACATCCCCAGCACGACGTCGCTGCCCATCTACGCCGTCTTCTACTGCTCGGGGATCATCTTCTCGGACGCAACCTTAATTAACTGAGTTTGCTTTATCGTTGTGATATTCGTCTAGTTCTTTATACAGCCGAACAAGTAGTTGAGCTTTCCACCGGCGCGGTCTTTTCGCCCGCATTGAAATCAGACTGTGAAGCGGTACCGATATGAAGGCGAAAAGCGAACTGGTTCTTTGATGAGGTCTTAACAACGATGTCCCTATCGATTGCATAGATCGCTACTTGTGGCTACGAGTATTCATGGCCGGAGACGATGCGCTTCTTCCTAAATCTCGCTTCTTCCGGGAGTTTGGAGTTGTAGGTGCAGGGCTTGCAGAACGTTTTGAATTGGGTCGATCCCGGCGCTTGGTTTGCCCCTCCTGTGCTTCGGTTTGCTGATCATCTTCGCTCTCCACTTGATCGGCTTCTCCAAGCCGGTCTTCCCTTTCTGGAGGACCCTCAGCAACTCCCTCGTTTACACCATCCGTCTTGTCCTCCGCATTCTCCACTTCGCTGCCACTCTCCTCTTCTTCACCCTCCGCTGCTGGCGTCGAAGACTGTTGCGCTGCAGTGAAGCGGTCGATGATAAAATCCTCAAAGTGCTCCAAGCGATCATGAATGGACTGGATTTGGTTGCTGATGTCGTTCAGCAAGAGGGGTATGGCTACCTTGCAACCCTCGGGGTCCGTCAGCAGGTTAGGATCACGTGCAGCCCTCTCAAAGTCCGAGCGGTACGAGGGAAGCCACTGTTCTCCAGGCTTGTGCTTGGCTAAGAAGTGAGATTGGAACTTTCCTGTCGTTAGTTGCATGTAGCAGCCAGGGTAGATGCAGACCACTCCGTCGCGCTTCTTGACCTTGGCCGGCTTGGGAGCCGTCTTCGCGCTGCCTGCGCTCTTGCCCTCCATCGATGACCTTCCAATTTTCGCTGTGAACCACACAGGGGGAGAACAATATGTATACGTAGTATACATCTCATAAATAGGACGACTTTTTCGACAAAAGCTCGCTGTATACATGGTACACATTGGGTACAACCCAAGTTTGGAGCACATTCTACGAAAAGATACACGTTCTTGCTACAACGGAACTAGTGTATTTTTTCAATAGAGATATTGACTGACAGCATGAATCTTTACTTTTGAATGAATGCACGATATGTATCGCATTAGCACGTCGGCTTCTTTCCTGCTCTCTTCTTAGGCACCGCCGTTTTTGGCTTTTTGTTCTTCTTGGCCTGCCGACGGTCACATGTGCGGACATTGTGTCCCCGTTTTCCGCAGTTGCTGCAATGAACTGGAGAATCTCCGTTAATGTACTCCGATCGATTGCGCAGGCGGATTTTCTTTGGTCGCCCTCTCTTCTTCTCGACGACGGGAGGAAGCGAATTGTCAGCGTCCAGCTGATTCAAATCGACGGGAACTGTCACTGGTTCGAAGACTTCGTTTAAAGCGCAAACGCTGTAGTATGGGCTGATGTAGGACGCTGGACTCTCCTTCCGATAGAGAATCGCCGCACATGCGTGCTCACAAGGATATTGAAACTCTTGCCAGAAATTACAGCTGCAAGTTTTCTGCGCCAAGTCCACCGTAGTGTAGGTGTCACTTTCATCACGACGAACCGCGAAAAGGAGGTCGGAAACAGGAATTACCAGACGGCGTCTTCCTGCTTCAACTAACTTCTGAACTCGAGCTTCAATCCAGGGCGCAAATCCACCAGAAATTTTGGTGTTCTCTAGGCGCTTGTTGTAGTGGCGTTCTTGCACTTTCAGAACGATGTTTGCGAGACAACCGAGCCAGGTCATCGCACGCTCCGGCAAAATCCAACTGTTGGCGCTTTCAGATATGTTTGAGGTAACCTGGCCGAAACCCGGACGCGGAAATTCTGTGGACCTCCAAGTTTTCGCATCGATTCCTGACACGTCACAGAAAGATTACATGGTACATAAAGTACATACCATATAATGGATACATGACACAAATAGGATACATCACACACGTTAGATACGGTACTGTATGTGTACAAGGTACAATCAGGTCACGCCACACAGTTACCTTCCAAGTATTCGGCTGCGTCTGACGCAAGTTGCTTGCATTCCTTTAAAAGCTCAAACACCTCGTGCTTTTCCAGACTAACGGCAAGTTTGTGAACCCGACCCCCCAAATCGGTGCGAAATCGTGACTTCACATTCTTCTTGATATGCTGCGAACAGTAGCTGTGGGGGATGTCGGAAATGAGACTGGCCACTGCCGCTGCTATACCCTTCTCGCGATCACTCATAACCACCAAATCATCCCGAGTGAACAGATCAGTTGAGCTCCGTAGTCGAGATAGAAACCAAGCCCACGCGGCACCATCCTCGATGGGTGCTATACCCAGAGCAACAATGACAATATCGTGGTTCGGACTGAGCATAGTAGCGCAGAACAGTGTACCCCCAATGTCACACTTGAGGTGACACGCGTCCAATGAAAGTACGGGCAAGCATGACGCTGCGCTCTTCAACCATGGTGCAAGCGTTAAGAACACTTGGTGCACGCGCCCATCCACTACATCAGAGCCGTAAAGCGATCCTGGATTCGCATCGCAAATCGCCGAAAGCCATGGAATGAGCTTGGAGTAGCTCGTCAAGCCACTTTCAACAGATAATGCCTTGAAATGCGCAACTGCGGTGTGTGCCTGTTTGTACCCAACACGGACTCCATGGTCTTCACGAGCGCGCGATATGACGTGTTGGGGGCTTCAAATCGGTTTCATAGCGTGCGGCTTCTTCTGCTACTTTTAATAGCCAGTTTCCTTTCACTTGGGGCAAGCTTGCAACCGCGCAGGAATGCTCCAGTTGGACCGACGAGACGCGTACCACACCAGCAGAGTCGATACGCGCGTTAATAAAATACGCGCACGTGGCATCCTTGCACACCACCTTCATCTTCTCCTTGTTGTTCTGTGCGTAGCATGGTGAACGACAGTCGCGAACGAACAGCTCCGCTACCGCCAGCTTAAAATCCGCCTTACTCAAGAAGCGCTGTTGTTTCTCCATCGAAGAACTCAAAGTGTCGCTCCGAAACCATTTTGGTGGGCTCATCGGTATAAATAGATTGGTAGTTGCGTTTTGGCTACATGGTACATAATGGCTACGCAAACCAAAAGGATACACGTCCGAATAATAAGGGTGACTACGGTACATATTTATACGGCACGGACGCATTACGGAATTACTTTAATAAAACGGACGTATTTTGGAATTTCCCCTTGTTTTTATTTTGTAAGTATAATTAGTGAAATCGTACTGAGTGATTTGAAAAACAAATTGCTTTAAACCTATTATTACTCTTTTTTCGTGGTGCTGCCATTATATTCAGTCAGGCTGAAAGACTCTCGCGCGCGCAGCGGCCTCGACAGAGGACTCGAGACGCGCTACTGTTGAAGCGAGTTTTGCTTCAGATTTGAACTGTACATAGCGCCGACTACTGTCAGAATGTTTGCGAATCGAAATCTTTGACCCACACCACTCCAACATTGCGAGCGTTTTGCACACTTGACCGCCCATGGCGCGCATGAGCGAGAAGACCCGGCTGCTGCCTGCAGTGCAGGCCATCTACGGCTCCACCAGCAACAAGCTCAGGATCAAGCGGTGCTTGATCGTCCTGGGCATCGTCACGGCGGTGGTTCTGTCCGGATGGAGCGTGTGGTGGCTGTTCTTCGATGAACCGGCGGCTGTGGCGAGCGACGAGTTCATCTGCGGCGACACCAAGAACGAAGCGGGGTATGTCAAGCTGGCGAACAAGCAGGACGAGCACTACTTCTACTGGTTCTTCGAGGCGAAGCACAATGCGAGCACGGCTCCGCTGGTCATTTGGCTGACGGGAGGCCCCGGTGGGTCGAGTTTGCTGGCGTTGTTCAACGAGAATGGCCCGTGCCGCATCCAGCCTGACCTCACGACGAAGGTCCACCCGTATGCGTGGACTCATGAGGCTAACATGATCTGGCTGGACCAGCCGACGAGTGTCGGCTTCTCCTACAGTTCAGGAGACGACCATGATTACAACGAGAAGGATGTGGGCGAGAACTTGTACTGGTTCCTGCAGGGTTTCATGGAAAAGCACCCGGAGTTTGACGGTCGCGAGTTCTTCCTGACCGGAGAGAGCTATGGAGGCCACTATGTCCCGGGAGCGGCGCACTACATCTGGGAGCAGAACAAGAAGAGTAATGGCTCGAAGAAGATTAACTTGCAGGGAATCGCGATCGGAAATGGCTGGACGGACCCTGCTGTCCAGGTATGTACACAATTTAGCATGCTCGTGTCCAGAGCTAGCTACTGACTTCCTCTTATCGTACTTGTCCATTGATAGCACCTTCACGCTCCTGACATGCTCGACAACTCGTACAACATCACCGTTCTGAGCGACTCGGCTGCTGAGCAGCTCAGGACTGACGCTGCCAAGTGTGCTGAGCTAACAGTCCAGTGCCAGCAAAACTCAAGCAACACGTCTTGCTTCGAGCCCTACGAGTTCTGTGTCGAGCATCTCATCCTCCCGCTGTCGGCTAATTCGACTGGGCGGAACCCGTACGACATCCGGGAGAGCTGCGACTGGGTGGACTTTGGCTTCTGCCACGGCATCCCGCTGATCGACGAGTTTCTAGCCCAGGAGCGAGTGCGCAAGTACCTCAACGTTGACCGCGACTGGGTGGGTGGAAGCGACGAAGTGAGCGAAAACTTTATCGTGGACTACATGCAGTCATTCGACAAGTTCGTGTCTGATCTGCTCAACGACGGCATCCGGGTACTTCTCTACGTTGGAGACGCAGACACGATGTGCAACTGGGCGGGCAACAAGGCTTGGATTGATGCACTCGAGTGGAGAGGCCAGAAGGAGTTCAACGCTGCGGAGGAGAAGCCCTTTAGGGCGAAAGACCTACTCAACCCTAATGCTGAGGTGACGGAGGCAGGCACGGCGAGATCATTTGCCAACTTGGCTTTAGTGCGCGTCTTCAACGCCGGCCACATGGTGCCAACTCACCAACCAGCAGCGGCATTGGACCTCATCAACAGGTTTTTCAGGAATGAAGTGCTGCAATCCTAGATTGCAAACGGTAGAACTGGAAAAGTGCAACTACAGTACTGTACACGTACACTGTACAGGCAGGACGCTTTCAGTCGCGAAGATGATTGCCAATCAATCTTCCTCCGATCAGTTTTGGTTTGCGCGTCATTCGGCAATTTGATCTGCAGTCGCGCCAGTGGAAAAGATGGCACAAGGTGAATCCTCGCCGTTGGTGGCGCAGTCTGTGAACGCCGCGCGGAACTATGATCGCAGCAGGAGGGCGCTCGTGCTCAAGTTTGCTCTGGGTGGAGCACTTCTGGTTCTCGCGTTGTGGCTGATTCAAGATCATGGCGCGTCACGATCAACCAGGACCAGCGAAGGCTCATACGTCTGCGGTGTCGCCAACAGTACGGCGGGTTACATCAAGTTGGCGAACAAGCACGACGACCGCTACTTCTACTGGTTCTACGAATCTCGCGGCGACCCCAAGACCGACCCACTCGTGTTGTGGCTTACTGGAGGACCCGGTTCGTCCAGTATGTTTGCGCTACTAACCGAGAACGGCCCGTGCACTGTTGAACAAGACTTAAGCACCAAGTTTAACCCGTACTCGTGGAACAACAACGCCAACGTCATTTGGCTCGACCAGCCTACCGGAGTCGGCTTCTCGTTCGGCTCTCCGGCGGACAAGGACTACAACGAAACGAACGTTGGGGAGAACATCTACTGGTTCCTGCAAGGTTTCTTGGAAAAGCACCCGCAGTGCCGAGGCCGCAAGTTCTTCGTCACGGGCGAGAGTTACGGAGGACACTACGTCCCCGCTGCGGCGCACTACATTTGGTCGAGGAACAAGGCGGAGAATGATGCACCAGTCATCAACCTCCAAGGTTTCGCCATTGGTAATGGACTCACCAACCCTGTCATTCAGGTGAGGCAGTAGCTGTACTCCTTGCGTTGTGCGTATGTGTAGTTTAACATTTCTCTGCTGTGTGCCGCAGTATGCGTACTACCAAGACATGAACCACAACCGATACAACATCCCGCTACTTACCGACGCTGAAGAGCAGCAGATGAAGATCGATAGCGTGGAGTGCATCCGCTTGACGCGTGAGTGTCAATTAGCGCCGCGTAATGGGACGATCTGCAAGGTCGCCCAGCAGTGCTGGTCCGACAAGCTCATCGGGCCTTTCAATGCCGCGAACCGCAACAACTACGACATCCGCCAGCCGTGCAACAACAGCGACCCCAGCGCGACCTGCGATGACACGCCTACGATCACTGCGTACCCCAATTCCCCCGCCGCCGATTATGGCATTTTTATTTATGTAAGCCAAGCTGGCTCATAAATAATGGTAGGCCTGCCAGAAAGAAGAGGACATAAATAATGTCATGCAGAAAATGTGTCTCATAAATAATGTTGAAATATCATGATCCTGTATTACTTAAAGTTTGTATTGGTCTCTCTAAATTTCAAGATTTGTTTCTGATAATTTGCCCAATTACAATTATTGCTAGGACCTCTTGACATAAATAATGTTATGGCCAAGCGAAAACGGCCAACATACATTATCCATACTTATTTATGGTCATTATTTTTATGGCCATGCTATTTTCGGCGGCCCTGTCGGCACCATGTGACCGGCGTCATACACGCGCACAAAGGCGAAGTTGTCGAAGGAACGGACGATTCCAGCATCAATGGCCTTCGCTCCATCGGACAACAAAGGGTCGTGAGCGACGAAAGCTCGCTCTTCCGCTGCGTTGAAGCCCTCTTTGCCTCTCCAGTCTAGGGCCAAAGTCCACGCTCGATTACCGATCCAGTTGCACATGAGATCAGCGTCACCGGCGTAGATGAGGACGCGCAGACCGTCGTCCAGCATGTCCGCAACGAAGTCGTGGAATGGCATGGACCAGTCACCATCGACGGTGAACGTCGTCTCCACCTCGCTACTGTCCTCGTGCCACGCCGGCACACGTTCATCGACGTTCAGGTACTTCCTGACGGCCCTGGGTGCCGATGAACCAACCTGCAGTCTCTCTGGACCTCATCAACAGGTTCCTGTCTAATGAGGCGTTCTAAGCGTTAATACACAGCCAGACATGGCCAGTTCATTTTCGATTCAGCCCACTGCTTGCTACCGATCTTCGGCACAGCTGAATCGTCGCTATGGTGAACGAAGCGACCCCCTTGCGTTGGGATATGCACGCGGCCGAGATCCAACGGCAGAAGCGCATTGCCAAAATGGTGGGGCTCGGAGCGCTGGCTCTGGTGGTGGTTGTGGTGTTCGGCTGCGCGGCCATCGAGAACAGTACGCGGCCGGTCGCTACCGTCACTGCTGCCGGCAACGCCGTCACGTGCGGCACCGCAGCCAATGAAGCGGGGTATATCAAGCTGCCGCACAAGCAGGACGACCATCTCTTCTACTGGTTCTTCGAGTCCCGCAGAGCTCCAGATACCGACCCCTTGGTGCTCTGGCTGAGCGGTGGCCCCGGAGTTTCCAGCCTCATGACACTGCTGACCGAGAACGGCCCGTGCTTCGTCAAGGAGGACCTGTCGACGGAGACCAACCCCAACTCGTGGAACTCGCAGGCCAACGTCATCTGGCTGGACCAGCCCACGAACGTCGGGTACTCGTACGGCAGCCCGGCAGACGCCGACCACGACGAAAAGGACGTCCAGGAGAACGTCTACGCGTTCCTGCAGGGATTTCTGGACGAACACCCAGAGCTCCAAGACCGACCGCTGTTCCTCGCAGGGGAGAGCTACGCCGGCCACTACATCCCAGCGGCGGCGCACAAGATCCACCGCGAGAACAAGGCGGCGAAGTCGAGGCATTTAAATCTCGAAGGCATCGCCATCGGCAATGGCCTGACCAATACCGTCGTGCAGGTATGTATGTCTCCAATGCTTGATATGAACGGGCTGAGTGGGCGTTGATCGGTGGTGTCTGTCTTTGATGAACTAGAGCGAGCACGGGCTGGACATGGTTAGCAACTCGTACGACGTCAAGCTGATGGACGACGATACGTTGGCGAAGGCCAAGATCGCAGCAACGCAGTGCACTCAGCTCGTGGCCGCGTGCCAAACCAACTCGAGCGTATGCATCGATGCGGCGCAGTTCTGCCAGTTCAATGTCATGGGCGCGTACGCTGCTGCTGGCCGCAACATGATGGACATTCGCCAGGAGTGCACCGAGCTGGACCCGATCATGTGCTACGGCGACATGATCCAGCGGATCACAGCGTACCTGAACTCGGAGGCCGTGCGCGTGTACCTGGACGTCTCGAGCGTGCACCCGGCGCCCTGGCAATCGGTGGCGCCAGACGTTGAGCTCGCATTCGCTGCGGACATGATGAAGACTTTTGAGGAGGACGTCGCCGCGCTGCTGAACGACAGCTCCGTCCGCGTGCTGATCTACCACGGTGACGCCGACCTGGTGTGCAATTGGTACGGCGGCTTGGCCTGGACGCGCGCGCTGCAGTGGCAGCACCAAGACGAGTTCAAGGCCGCCGAGCAGCGGACGTTCGAGGTGGACGCGAGAGACGCCGGCAACGTCTGGGCGTACGCGGACCGACTCACGTTC
The DNA here is from genome assembly GCA_016169955.1 of Phytophthora vignae f. sp. vignae. Taxonomy (NCBI): domain Eukaryota; phylum Oomycota; class Peronosporomycetes; order Peronosporales; family Peronosporaceae; genus Phytophthora; species Phytophthora vignae. The sequence continues at coordinate 80,430 of JABJUM010000115.1, forward strand.
CTGCGCATGTTCAACGCCGGCCACTTGGCGCCTATGGACCAGCCGGAAGTGGCGCTTGAGATGATCAACCGCTTCCTGCGCAGCGAGCCCTTGTAGTCGTCCTGTAGCTATAACTCATCGGCCGACGTTGAAGTGGTTGGCCTAAAAGATACCTGATTACAGCGGATACTCTGGCCGTTCTATGCTCGTCTGACGTGGCGAATCAGGTCTTGATTGGCATCGCCGGCGCATTGCGAGCGTTGAGCAGGAGGTGTCGGTGCCGTGCGTGACCTGTGCTCGAGGCTGTACTGGAGGATGCAGGCCACTTGAGCTGCATTTGCTCGCAGCAGCGAGCGAGCCGCGCTATGCTACGGCAGAGGGGTGGTAACTGCGTGCAAAATTCCGGCGCGACGCTTCATTGTGGTGCTCTCGAGCCTCGGTTCATTTTCACTCTAAAGGCTGTGTTTGCAGGGCAGGAGTATCGCAGGACTGATACTGTACAGCCTCCTTCTCGTTCCGCGAACTTGCTGCAATGCAGCCAAGGCCCTCACCCGGCCGAGTCGCTTCAGTTGATTCCAGCACTGCTCCTGACGCTGCGTCAGCCCCGCGCGAGCCAACACCACGCCGCCGCCGCGGCCATGACCGCAATGCGGCCTCGCAGCGATGACTGGCGGCGGCGCAAATCCCCGCGTCGACGCCGACGTCGGAGCATTCCAAGCAGCGGTCGGCCGGAGACCATCCATGCGCAACAGGCTTCGATATTTGCGTGGACCGCCTACGCTGGCTGGATCCTCGAGTGCAACGCCAACGGCTCTGCCATGAGAGAGAAGCGCAAGCTGATTTCCTCCTCATTTCTCGATTGCCGGCGCGCAGAGCACACGTAGATCCCAGTTTTGAGCCCAACATGGCCACCGAAACCACCCCGCTGCGCGGCGAGCAGTACGCCTCGGACGCCCAGAAGCGCAAGCGCATCGTCGGCATCACTGGCGCTGTCGTGGTGCTCGCGGCCATCATCGTCGTGCTGTGGCTCACGCTGAGCGGCCACAGCTCCAAGTCCACCGAGGTGACGGTGCAGGAGACGCCCGAGCCCACCCCCGCCCTGCGCACAGAGCCCCCCGTCGTCATCACCGAGGCGCCGACAGAGGCTCCGGCCACCGAAGCGCCGGCCACCGAAGCGCCGGCTACCGAAGCGCCGGCTACCGAAGCGCCGGCTACCGAAGCGCCGGCTACTGAAGCGCCGGCTACTGAAGCCCCGGTCGAACCCGCCACGGAAGCCCCCGTCGAGCAGCCCGCTGCCGAGCCTGCCGCCGCGGCCCAGCCCGTCCCCGCCGCTGAGCCCGTTCCTGTTGCCGAGCCCGTGCCTGCTGCCGAGCCCCAGCCTGCCGCCAACCCGGCTCCGGCCGCTCCGGAACAGCCTGCCGAAGCCGCTCCCCAGGAGCAGCCAGCTCAACCGGCCGAGCCGGCACCGGTCGCCCCCAGGAGCAGCCTGCTGCCGAGCCTGCTCAGCCTGCCCCTCAGGAGCAACCTGTTGCCCAACCGGCACCGGTCGCCCCTCAAGAACAGCCCGCTGCCCAACCGGCCCAGCCTGCCGACGCGGCACCCCAGGAGCAGCCGGCGCAGCCTGCTCAGTAAACGCTGGCTCGCTGGAAGCTCCGAGCCTTGAGAGCACTGCCCCCTTGGTGGCGCCGCATGGCTCTTGCTGTTACCTTGGTTTAGTTGCCAGCCTAATTGCACAACCTTCTTATACAATGCCATTTTTGCCGTGTCTTCCATTGGCGTCGTGTCTAACCTTGCGTGGTACAGTGTCCAAAGGGGAGGGAATGGTTCCAGCCGCTCTTCACGCTGATGGAAGCACCGTGGTGCCGCCTGCCATGAACAAGCACAGTCTTCTCGGCCTGACGCTGAGCTGGGATCAAACCTCGAGTTGAGCTGCAGCCTCCGTGGGCCACGATGTCAAGCCACGGTCCGTGGCTTGACATCGAACTCAGATATCTGATGCCCATCCGATGATTTGCATGCGACAGCCACATGCGTGTCAAACCCAAGCAGAAACTGAAGTTCACCGATCTTCCACGGTCTCCGCATTTGAATGCAGTGACGCCACGATGGAGAATCTCCATCGCGGATGCCTTCGCCTCGATGAATCCAGCCGAACTGCGACAGGCTGCACCCCCCGTCCGGGGAGGACAGGTACCGCCAGTGACTTTGCGCTCGTCACACTTCACCAGCCCATTGTCAAAGATTGATCGTGCCGCGAAGCCATGGCGACTGAGACCACCCCGCTGCGCAATGGCGAGCACCGACCGCCGCCACCGAATGCCGACCACAAGAAGCGGCTCGCCGGCCTCGCGGTCTTCGCCTTGGTCATGCTGGCCGTCGCCGTGTTGACGACCACGAACGTCGGTCGGAAGGCCCCTCACCCGCAGGCCATCCCACAGACGCCTACCGATACGACGCCACTCAATGCTGCAGGCCATCCCACAGACGCCTACCGATACGACGCCACTCAATGTCACAAAGCACCGGTCGACGCCGGCACTGCTGCCCAAGAACTGGTTCCAATGCGGCACCGAGACCAGCGAGTCTGGCTACATGAAGATGCCCTTCCATGTGGAGGACCACCTGTTCTACTGGTTCTTCGAGTCACGTAGCGCCCCAGCCACGGACCCGTTGGTGCTCTGGATGACAGGCGGAGGATCAGGCTGCTCGAGTCTAGCGGCGTTGCTGACTGAAAACGGACCCTGTCGGATTAACGCGGACAAATCGACAGCGTTGAATCCGCACTCGTGGACGTCGAAGGCCAACGTCATTTGGCTGGACCAGCCTGTCGGTGTCGGATTCTCGTACGGCAGCAACTCGAGTACAGCTTACAACGAGAAGAACGTACAGCAGAACGTGTACTGGTTCCTGCAAGGATTCTTAGACAAACACCCGGAGTTCGAAGGAAGAGCTTTGTTCCTGGCGGGGGAGGGGTATGCAAGTCACTACGTACCGGCAGCGGCGCACTACATCTGGAGTGAGAACCTTAGCGTCAAGAAGGCGAACGCTACGGTCCGTCTTAACCTCCGGGGTATCGCCATTGGCAACGGGCTAGTGAACCCCGTCGTTCAGGTATGCATGCATGGGTATCTACCATAATTCAAACAGCCATTTAACCCTACTATGCTTTCGTGTAGATGCCGCATACAGTGGACATGGCCGTCAAGAACTCGTACAACATCAGCCTATTGACCCCCACTGAACTGGCAGCTGCAAAGAACGCACAACCAGTCTGCAAGGAACTCCTGGACGTGTGCCAGACGAACAACAGCGCGTGTACAGGCTCCGCTCGCTATTGCTCAAGCTCGCTGCTAGACGCAATGGAAGGGTCTCATCGCAACAAGTTCGACATCCGCAAGGAATGCGACAAGCGTGAACCCTCCAAGTGCTACAACACGACTGCAGTGACTGAATACCTCAACTCAAAGGCTGTTCGCGAGTACCTCAACGTGTCCGACCAAGTGCCGTCATGGCAGCAATGCTCGGATACTCACTTCTCACCCGACTTGATGAAGAACGTCGACAAACACGTCGCTGATCTCCTGAACGACGGCTCCGTTCGCGTGTTGGTCTACAACGGCGACGCAGACCTGACTTGCAACTGGTATGGCAGTCGCGCTTGGATGAAGCAGCTCAAGTGGACGCACCAGCAAGACTTCAACGATACTCAGAAGCGCGATTTCCAAGTGGCCGGCGAGATTGATACAATCGACGCCGGATCCGTTCGCTCGTTCCAGACCCAGTTCACCTTCGTCCGCGTCTTCGATGCCGGCCACTTGGTGCTCAAAGATCAACCAGCTATTGCGCTCGAGATGATCAACCGATTCCTCAAAAATCAACTCTTGTAAGCAAAAGAGGTCATTTCGTATCAAGCTCTTGTAGGCAAAAAGAGGTCATTTCGTATCAAACTCTTGTAGGCAAAAAGAGGTCATTTCGTATCAAACTGAATAAAAATGACATCCATTTTTACCCCCCCTCTCTTCAGTCGAGAATCTCCTGCCTGAGAAACAATGGTGAAGCTGAGTTGCGTGATAATTGGCGTGCTTGGAGACCCGTTCCAGGTTGAAATCGATGAATTATGCGGGTTGTCGGGCTTGAAGGACGCGATCAAAACAGAGAAGCCAGACTCCATCAAGTGCGACGCTGACAGATTGCAGCTCTTCCTGGCTGCAAAAGTGGGCAGCGCGTGTTCGGAATCCGATACCCAAGAGGAGAAGAAGGACTTCAGATGGCTGGAGGCTGACTCAGACGATGTGGAGAAGCTGAAACAAGGCGAGAAGACTGCTGCAGTCGAAGCGCTAACGCTAAAAGACAAGGAGCTTATTGGGGAGGAAACTGTAGCGAACATATTGATGGGAATGGAGTCGCCGACTATGAGCCAAATCCACGTGCTCGTCGTTCTGCCTGTGGACTCGGAGAGGGCGGCCCAACCAGCGGAAAAGGAACGGCTGCTCAAGTTCCTACACGAACAAGCTGCGGACAAGAAGCGGAAGAGATACTGGCATTCAAAGATGGACATGGACCAGGGATGGGAGCTTCTGGACGACTTCGACCTGACCGTAAAACCTGTCAGCACAGTTCACGCTGAGGGCGATCCAGTGGAGCCCTTCAACTGGGACAGCGTCATCGTTAAAGATGGTGAAGAAGTCGCGGTGAGCGAGAGGCAGCAGCGAGAAAGGAGCCGGGAGTACGTGGAACGCAACATCGGCGCCGTGCTCAAGGAAAACGAACTTTGTGTGACAGCCCTGGATGAAGGTGAAAACGTTCTCAGTGTTGACGTTCCCAAGCTTGGCATTGAGCTGCGAGGACGAGCGGATCTCCTCGTATTGAGTGATATCATAGAGGAAAACCCCCATTATTTGATGCACTTGCCTGAAGTGAAGATGCTGATTGAAGTGAAAAGAGACGCCCAAGCGTCCGACTTCCAGGCATTGTCAGAGCTCATCGCCTTGGATATCCTCACGGAGGACCCAGTGATGGCTCTGCTTACAGACTTGAACCAGAGTTGGCAGTTCTTTTGGGTGTCCAAGAAGAGCGACGACTCCGACTGCATCTGCAAAGCGACTATCAAATCTCCAGGCGAGGCCTTCCAGGTGATCCGAGCGCTCTTGGCGGCTTCTGCTGATACCAAGCTCCCGTGCTTCCACCAACCTGTGAAGCGACTGAAGCTGCCTCAAGACCGCGGATTCAAGAACGCCGAGTGCCTCCGGCAATACTACAAGGTCGCGAAAGTGTCAGGCGCCGACTACAACTTGGCACGTGCCGTGGCTGATCATCTCGTCCGATCGATGCCTGGGTATTGCTACGCGAACGAGTCTGAGCCCTGAGGAACTGCAGCTCTTGATTTTGTTGGGACGAAGTGCACCAGAACTCGAGGAATTGGCCACTTCAACTTCCAAGTTGAAGTGATAGGGCTAGGGCAAGATTCATTTTCCACCAATCCCCTCTCGACTTTTGACTTTTTTTAATGAGTTTTACAAAAACTCACTTCTGGATCTGCTCGGAGGAAGATGCGGCGGACGTCCGAGTTGACGCCGCTGGTGGCGGAGGACGCGCGCGCGCCGCGCCTGTCGGAGCCTGTGCAGCGCCTGCGCCGCGCCTCCACACGCTCGTCGCTGCTCGTGGCCGCCGGCGTGGCGCTGCTGCTCACGTTCGCGTTCGTGGCGCGCCAAGACGCGACGCTATCAAGTGTGAAGAACCTCAAGGGCGTCGTCACTACCAACTCTGAGAGACCCGAACAAGATTTCTTCTGCGGGATTACGAATCACGAGACGGGCTACATTAAACTACCCAACAAGGACGACGACCACTACTTCTACTGGTTCGTCGAGTCGCGCAGCCGTCCGCAGAAGGACCCTTTGGTGCTCTGGCTCACGGGCGGCCCCGGCTGCTCCAGCATGATGGCGCTACTGGCCGAGAATGGTCCTTGCCACGTGCAGCCGGACCTGACCACCAAGACCAACCCGTACTCGTGGAACGGACAGGCCAATGTTATTTGGCTGGACCAACCCACAGGTGTGGGCTACTCGTACGGCCCCAAGGTGGACAACGACTCGGGGGAGCTCAATGTGGCGGAGAACATCTACTGGTTCTTGCAGGAATTTCTCAAGAAACACCCGGATCTTGCCGATCGGGAGTTCTTCGTGATGGGGGAGAGCTACGGTGGACACTATGTCCCCGCCACCGCCAGCCACATCTTGAAAGCCAACATGCTCCGTCACTCGAGCTCCGAGACTTTCCATATTAATTTGGCGGGGATTGCAGTAGGCAACGGACTCACGGACCCGGCGGTGCAGTACCAGCACAGCGTCGACATGGCCTTCAACTCGTACAACGTGTCGCTGCTGGACGAGCAGGGGATCGAAGCAATGCGCAAGGCGCAGCCAGTGTGTCATGAGCTCATTCTGAGGTGCCAGAAGGAGCGGTTGGCGTGCTTTGATGCCATGGAGTTCTGCTTCGGAGCGCTGGAAGGACCTTACTACCAGTCGGGACGCAACCCGTACGACATCCGCGAGCCCTGCGCGGAGGAGAACGTGATGAAGTGTTTCCACTTTGAGCACATCGACGAGTACTTGAACGCGCCGGCGGTTTTGGACAAGCTTGGTGTGGATGTAGACAAGTCGAAGCCTTGGCGTGAGTGTGATGCCACGGTGGGCGCTGGGTTCGTGTTCGACGAAATGGTGTCCTCGGCCAACGACGTGAAGCTGCTCCTGGATTCAGGCGTGCGTGTCTTGATCTACGCTGGTGATGCCGATCTCATGTGCAACTGGGTTGGGAACCAGGCGTGGGTGATGGAGCTGGACTGGAGTGGCAAGACGGAGTTCAACAACGCGCCGAACCGCCCCTTCATTACTTCTGAAAGCGTGGACGCAGGGCGTGTTCGCGCGTTCGAGAACTTGGCTTTCGTCCGCGTGTTCAATTCCGGCCACATGGTGCCGATGGATCAGCCTGCAGTCTCGTTTGAGATGATCGACAAGTTCTTTCAAAACGAGGAGTTCTGATTGTAAACGAAGTAAAATGGAAGGACAGATGTGGCCAAGAGCGCTGTTCATACGCTAGTCTTACGTTGAAGTAATGATGGGGTGGGCTGTACTACGTCAATGCAATTGTTTTGTGGTTTACTTCTTGAGTGATGGATTGTCGGAATAACTTTACTCAGAGCATCGGGTGATATACCAGCGTCTGTAGTGTAGATACCACTAGCCGATGGATTCCTGCATCGTGTACAGTTGCCAAGCCGGCGACAGCTTCAGCGCTGGTATTTGAGTTTTATTAACAAGAGCTTACGTCACCATAAGGGCCGGGCATGCTCTACGAGTAGACCATCGGCACTTTTTAAATTGCAACAGCGCTAGGATATATTTTCGAATATTTGTTTACTATATTTCGAGATGGAAAGCATACTTTACTACCAGTACTATCTCCTCACAACCGCGGCATCTAATGACAGTGAAGAACTTTTAATTCAACTCCTAAAAACATCTGCGGCTTAAATCTTGCGCCTGTACCATTGTAGCTCGTCCGCATTGGCAGCAACAGGTCTTGTAATTCATTAACTACGATAGGCCTCGTTGTGGCATATTCATCGCCGCTTCAATTGTATTCAATCCATAGGTCGCTTTTCCGAAACGCTTAAGTTCTATGATGGTCAAGGGTCGTTAATTGCCATGTTAATTAAGGTAAAGACTACCGGTAGTTCTTCAAGCTGCGAATTCCCACATTCATTTTTTTCTTCGCAAAAAGGCTTACGCTAAAACTATTTGTAGTTTTAACTGAAGGAGAGATACGCGCGGCTTTAGTGGTCTTCTAAAAAATACCGTGCTTCAAAAACAGTGAAAATAGTAATTGAAAACGCAATCAGAAATGCCAAGAACTTAACTAAATTCGACTCGGAATAGTCATAAAAAAACAGCTTGATAAGTGTAAGAGTGCCCACTTACTCCACGCGGGCTCGCTTGGTATCGCCAGCATCTTCGCCCCCACCACCGTTGTTACCATGCTTCAGCAAACGACTCAGCTCCGTCTTGTGGCTTTGCAGCTTTTGTTGACACTCCGTGTACCAGGTGCGGGTCTTGGTAATCGTCACAATCACTTTCCCCTTTGTTGAGCTCGCTTCCATCTCGAACGAGGCATTCTTTGGTTGTTGCGCACCCAGTCTGCAGCGCAGTTCTGCGCGTCTTGAAGTCCTTTGAATTTCTGCACACTCTTGGTCATCTTCATGGAGACATCGGGGCCTCGGAGAAACGCCTGCACCTTGGCGTTATCCTTAAACTCAGCGTCGCTCATCTCCCAGGAGAAAGGTTTGTCCAGAACTTCAACTTGACTTTTGAGCCATTCGACTCGCTTGGAGACCATGGAGGCGAGCACGGGATATCTGTCGGTCGTCGGATCCATCGTACGGATACACTGCGAGATGGTCGTAGTGATGTACTCCAGAAAGCCCGGATCTGTTGCCTTGAACAGGTTCACCACCGACTCAAAAATGTTTTGGTCTTGGCAACGAATAGCGTTCTCGAACAGCAATTCAACCGGCCCTCCCAAGCAAAAGTTCTCGTGATCATATTGGGCCACCTTTTCCAGTGCAAAAGTGAGCAGAGCTCGCTTGGCTTCCCCATCGCTCAGACCGGCGGCAACCTCCAGAGCCAAATCGAGGCTTGGCACGCCGGCAGCTTCTCGGTAATTAACCTCCCGTTGGCTCTTCAAAATGCCTTGGCCAATGTCGCCCCAGCCAAACGTGCGCACGATCGAGATGATCGGCTGGATGAGACTCTCATTGTCTTCCAGGCCGTCCAAATCGGGGCAAAACTTTGAGAAGAACAAGCTCGCTAGTTCAGCATCGCCAGTGGCCACGAGCAATTCACACAGAACCAGGCAAAATCTGACTGAAACCTGATGGCGCTGATTAGAATCCGACATCTTCCTCGGGGCTTGAAGCCTTTCGTCTAGATCTTCCAAAAACTCGCGAAGTAGTGCAGCATCAGTTGAGTTTTGAGCTCGCAGAAGCTCAACGGCGACATCCTCTGGCATAAACTCCAACGTTTTCTCCGTCTGGAGAGAACTTGGCCACGCGATGATCGCAAACGTCGAGTATACTCTGCTTTTGGTTGGACCCTCGTCACCCATGTACCCTCCACATTTGTAGATTCCATGCGGCATCCACAGCTCAAAAAGCGTCTCTAGAGAAGGGTTGAGGAAATTCAGCGTTGCCGACGAGCTTCTCGTAGAGCCCAACGCCTCTCCAGCCATGGAATACCAGCCGATAGAATTCACGTGCCCGACTACACGGCTATTGCCATCGTATGGAATATCGTGGGAAAGCTTTGCGATATAAAGCTCCAATTGCTTGTTTGTGGGAAGAGCTGTATTCGCTCCCCCGAGTACTCCCAACTCTCGCACGGTCGGTGCCTTTGAAGGCCCCAAAGCCCAGATCCACGATACTCTTCTCGGTGTAGTTGTGACCCAGCAAAAGCGCGAAAGAATCATCCTCTTCGGGGTCCATGTTCGCTATGGCCTCAGCCAGTTCTTCAATCAGGCTTCCGTCATGGGCTCGCTTGATATGACGCATCGTTTTCGGCAAGCATACCGAGTACACCAGCGCGAGGCGATACCCCTTCGTCACCTTCTCCAAAGCATGTTCGGAGTCTGCATAATGGAATGCATAATGAGGTATGAAAGCCGCTGTTCCGCCCGATTTCCCGAAGTCGTGACGATAACGAACCTCTCCACCACGATACACTACGAGGTCTCCTCCCTCATGCAGACTGGGTAACTGGACCACCAGAGTAGCAATCATTCCATCCTCCTTCTCAGTGTCCTGGTGCTTCACAAAGTGGCCGCCTTCTCCATACAGCAAAAGCTTGTACAGCACAGACTCCAAGGGAATATCCTCGTACCCCAAGCGAAGCGCAATCATCTTCGTGAGCTCATTAATGCCAGATTTCCACAATGGGTTCTTGAGCTCCACTAAATCCGGCTCCAGTTGCCAGCTCTTCCGCACGTTCTCGTCCATTTTGGTGTCGAGATTGTGTCCGAACGGAGATTTTTCACACCGAGCGACCAACTTCTCAGCTTGTTCGGCAGTAATCGGGACTGGAATTGACCCCACCGCATCGACGAACAAGCCCGGAGTTGATGGCAGACCGTGAGCTGGACCCCCAAAAGAATACTCTCCCGCGTTCTCATCGGTTCGAGCAAGAATCTTGCTAATTCGTACACATCCTGCTCCAGATGGGGCTATCACATCTACCCCTTTCCCGGTGCTACCAAAAGGCCACTCGCCATCGTTAAAGTCATCCATATCACCGTCACCTTCTTCCATCTTGCTGCTACACTAGTAGTAGAGCCTGCGAGCTGCTGTGCAGAGCTCCGAAACTTTAGAAGTGACCTTCCTCATCGGGTTTCGAGAAATATCTGGGACGGTCTCCATCCATCAATCTGAGCAATTTCCGTCAATCGTATAAATTCCAATCTATCACCTCTGCCCGTACAAACAACCATTTTCGAATTTATCACAGCAAGACCATGTCGGATGACGAACGTGTGGTGGCATTGCACAACCAAGGCCCGGATCTGAATGAAGACTTCGGCGAGAAGGAGTGGCCATTCGGCGGCAAGGGGGGACTCGACGAAATCCCAGTTCCCACGGGAGCTGCGTGTATTAAATCAGCAACATCTTAGGAAGAGCGAGCGAGCATCCTGGCTATTTCTCCTTCGGAGGACAAGCTGATCAACTGCCTGCATCTCCTGGCATATTTGTCGATGGGGTGGGGCCAGTTCCTGTGCCGCTATGGGAGGAGAGAGCTCATAGGCTCATTGAGAAGTGCACGAAGTCTCCGTTCGGCCACAACATGGACGAAAAAGTGCGAAAGAGTTGGGAACTGCAGCCGGACCAGGTGCAGTTCAAGAACCCGCAGTGGCAAGTGGGTATCGAGAAGATGGCGGTGACTATTGCTGAGCGCCTGGGGTACCAGGACATTTCGCTGCACTGTGTGCTGTCCAAGTTGGTGGTGTGTGGAGTAGGGGGGCATTATAGAAAGCACCAAGACACGGAGAAAGAGAACGGTGTAATTGCGACGTTGGTCGTGCAACCTCCGAGCTTGCACGAAGGAGGCAATTTACTCGTGCGTCGGTACGATGAAGTGAAACACCGCCACGATTTCGGGAAACGGGCCGGAACCGCAACGTCCCTACCGCATTTTGGCGTCCATTACGCTGGCGCAGCGCATACCCTGGAGAGGGTGACGAGGGGGTATCGCCTCGCGTTGGTGTACTCTGTTCGCTTACCAGCAGACAAATGGCACTTGGAGCGAAACCCATTTCGACCGATGGATGGAGAACTAGCAGAAGCAATTGAGACTATGGCCTCAGGAGACGACAATTTCGCGCTGTTGCTGAATCACGAGAACACGCAAAATTATATTAGGTGGTTCGGGTCAGGCCCACTGAAGGGCGCTGACCGCGCCAGAGGGCTAGCGCTGGGGAAAGCGAACTCTTCCGTTTCCGCCGAGAAGAAGCTGCAGTTTTACATCGTCGAGTTGCACTACCAAACTGCGTCTTGCGGAATTGGTGGTGATAAAAGTCTCCAGGAGAAAGCTATTTGGTACAGTGAGTATGGTCTTGGGTTGGGCCTGGCGACAAAGTGGACCTGAAGCTCAACTTTCTCAATCCTTGCCACGAAACCCATTCTCAGCGCTGGAAGAAGTCGCTCGGAAGTCGTCGATATGCGATTGTTGCTTGGCCCATGGCGGATGATGCGGAGAACGCGGTGAAGTTCGTGAACATCGAACAAGCAGCAAAAATTCTGGCGAAGCTACCATCCATGGATACAGCAAAGTTACGGAAGTTTATGGATGCGGCGGATGCCAAGTTGGCAATCCTGAAGGCTCGGGACAAGAGTGCCAAGCGAACCCGCGGCACCGCCAGGAAAAGTTTATGCCTGTTGAAGCGCTTTGGGATCTGTGCCAAGCGTTAAGCAAGCTGGCGAGAATGCGGATGACTCAACGCTGGTAACTTTGTTTTTCACCAACTTTTTCAGACGAATGATTGCCACGTGGGACGGCCGTATCCGTGGGGTGGTGTGTCCGTGAGCGAGAAGATGCTGTGTGTTCAACACATTGTTGCGATATTAGAGAGGTTTGAGTGGCGTGACGTCGGACAGGGGCTACTTCTAGCGTTGGCTGGTACGAATGATAAGGAGATTGCCACCACTGCTCTAGCCATAGCTAGACGGCTAACACGACGGGACGCGCAACAATCGCTGTTGGTCTTGGCGGTGGAAAAAGCGGTGAAGCTTGACGATGAAACATTGAGTTCGTTTACGTCACTGGATACGTTGTGGGATTTAGTTTTCAGCCGCGGCAACGAGAGTATGTTCCAGACTCTGGCCAGCAACTTCCAGCAAATGAGTCCGAGGTTGTTACCACCTGCGATCAAGACTTTTTCCTGTGTTCTCTGCGATACCGGCTTCCCGTGAGAGGAAAGCCGTGTTAGCGTGCATTCTCGCGTGCCGGAGCGAGTGGCTGGCCAGCCAGATTCGCGTGCTGGAGAAGCCGTTTTCGTGGGAAATGCCAGCTGCAGAGTTTCCGGACTTCCCTCAATTGGAGATATTTCTACGCAGTTCCGAAGAGAAAATGACTATGGAGGGGATGCTTCCTTCAGAGGACGAGCTGCGAAATATCTACAAACTTTACTCAATGCGGAATGTTCAATCAAGTCTTCCGTCCGCATGAGCAGGGACGGCACTGGGGAAGAATTGCAAATAAGCAAGACACGGTTTGTGGTATGACGAGAGCCAAGCAGAACTGCCTCAAATGCGAAAGGAGGTGGTGGACCTGAGGGCGATAATCGCTGAGACTTGGTAAACGTTATATCCACAGGGGGTGAGGTGGCTACTTCGTGAACTTTACATGCTTGTAGCAAGGTTTCGATGCCTAGTTTGATCATCATTGATTTTGAAAACTGTTTTTCAATATACATGTTATTTTTCTCGCCTAAATGCGCAATGAAGATACTGCCTAAGTTTATGCCATCAGCAATTCACAAGGGAAGTAGACTAAGGTTCAAATTAATTTACTAATGGCTTCGGGTTCAACGAGATATACATCGCGCTAGAAGTAGCTGACGGAATAAAAAGCGGTACAATGGCTCCAGAACGCACTGATGCAGCTTGCTCTGGAAAATTTCGTGAATCTAAGTGATACCGCTCGAGTATGACACTATACTGTGGAAGTGGGCCATGTATTCCGACGACTGCGGTGCGTTTCAAACGTTAGGTGATGAATGCCGATCATAGCAGGTTACGCTCATCAACTCAAGCTTTCACACATTGGTTGGTGGATATTGACTTGGTAGGCGACAAGTTTGCCGCGCTCAAAGATATCGCCGAAAGGAGGAGTGCGTGGTTGATGAGCCAAATCCAGCAACTTGAAAAACCTGTCTCGTGGGAATACCCGACGCAGTATTCCGTGAGGACGATCAGGTTCAGACATTTTTGAGAGGCACCGATATGTCGATGACTACCAAGGGGGTACACACTTCAAGAATCTTCAAGGCGCTCAAAACTACGCTGCTAAATGGATGCGGGCGAATTAAGTCGAGGCTTCGTACGTGACGGAAGCCGAGGACGAGGATGGAACCGCATTCGTGAACGCACTACTGCAGCAGCAGGCAGCGTCGAGAAGAACGGACATTGATGTATGCACGCGCGGGTCCTAAACAATTGAGACGATCAAGATCGAGCCACCGCCTCATGCAGCAGCAATATCGACATTGCAGCAGCGCTACGTGGATTGTCGAATTACTGACCCACCACAATGCCTGGTATTCTGAACGAACCATCGAAGCTGCCGCTCGAGCAAGTCTTGCAGGTGCAAACCCTCAAGAACAAACAGAGGCACGTGACAGGATCGGCAACTAGGAAACGCATCCGAAGATGCAGGGTCAATCACAACCCTGCGGGAAGAGAATAAGGTAGCATGGTTTTTCTGTCCGCTATTTCATTCTTTCATGCTCGTCGTCATCGGCGTAGACCGTGAAGTGATCGATCCAGTAGCACTTGTCGTACTGGACAACACTGCAATTTAAGCTCTCTCTAATCTGAGCAACTATTTTTAATTTTTATTTTTTAAGAAAAAAATCAGCTTTTGAACTACTGTGCTTGAACATACTGTAGGACCATCCTGGAAACATACGTCGTTCTACTAAGGTTTCAAGGTTTCAAAAGCTAACAGCCAAACTCGGATCGCGTCCTGCTTCACCAAGGGTAATACCTCCACATGTTCCAGCCCCGCCCATTTCACTCCAGGCGAGCCCTCTTACTGTCGCTGCAGTTGAAGTCTCCGCTCGCGCACTCCAGCAGCTGCGCCAGCTCCACTTTATACTGCTCCAATTTCCGCTGACATTCATCAAACCACTTGCGCGTCTTCGTAATTGTCACCACAGCAGCAGCGTTTACGGCACTCGCCTTCATCTTGAATGAAGCGTTGGTTTGTGCTTCACGAACCATTTAGCGGCACAGTTACAGGCATCTTGGAACCCTTTGAATTTGTGCACTCCCTTCGTTATCGTGAATGTTGTGCCAGGACCTTTGAGGAACTCTTTCACCTTCACGTTATCCGGGAACTGCGCGTTCGGCATTTGCCAAGAAAATGGCTTGTCGAGCTCAGCAATCTGGTTCGTGAGCCACTCGATCCGCTTCGAGACGAGCATACTGAGCAAGCCGGTCTATCGTCGGATGAATCAACAGCACTAAAGCATTCCAGGGACTTCTCAATAGTGCTGAGCTTAGGAGACTCGGGTCGAGTTGCTTGAATTTGTCTGCCACTGTGTCGACTGTGGGGTCGGAACCACTGCGAACCACCCACTTCAGTATGAGCCCGACGACCTTCGATGAGCACAATCCCTCGGTTGTATATTTTGCCGACTCCTTCATTGCAAGTTTGAGCAGAGCACTACGCGCAGCCCCACCGTCCAGTCCGTCGAGGATCAGCAGCGCCAATTCCATGGCGGAGTATCCCGTATCTTCCTCTATAGGTCCATACGTGCCTCGACCCAAACAATCCAACAACGCCTCCCCGAAATCACCCCAGTCGAACGTACGGACAATCTGCGTGATGACTGGGATAAGAGACTCATTGTCTTTGCGCTTGTCAAGCCCCCAGCAACACGCCAAAGGCGTCCTGTTTTTTTGGCAATGGCTTGTTAATGTAGTAGTCGTCATTCGTGAAGAAATCTTTCACGATCTCTGCATCATCGGCTTCCACTGCGAGCTCGCAGAAGAGTTGACAAAATTGACGGAGAGAATGTCAGGTGAGGAGTGCTTGCCCTCCACTTTGGTCCTTGCGCCAATATCTTCCATAAATTCACGAAGTGTGGCAGCATCCACAGGTTTTCTTGGCGTAAAATTCCTCCACGGCAACATCGAAAGGCATAATCTCCAGTGTCAGCT
The DNA here is from genome assembly GCA_016169955.1 of Phytophthora vignae f. sp. vignae. NCBI lineage: Eukaryota > Oomycota > Peronosporomycetes > Peronosporales > Peronosporaceae > Phytophthora > Phytophthora vignae. The sequence continues at coordinate 95,893 of JABJUM010000115.1, forward strand.
TCGCGTGCCTTGCGGAAGGGCCACGCAACGATCGCGTATCTAGCGTACTTGGTGTTTTTGGTCGGTCCTTCATTGCCCATGTACCCGTCTTCTTCCTGCACGCCATGGGGTATCCACATTTGAGACAGCGTTTCTTGCCCAGGGTTGAGAAAGTTGAAAGTTGTCGACTTCCTAACTCTCCCAAGACTCCTCACCGCGCGTTGTTGTACCAGGAAATGGATTCCCTGCGCTTATCAGGTTTCCAGCCGGCGAAACGAGACTCCTCATATTTGACTTTGTGTTCCAAGCGTACAATAAACATCCGAAGCTGCTTTCAGCCGGCAACGAGCGCATTCGCTTCTTCCAGAGCGTGGAATCTGGCGCTGTCGACACCTTTCAAGGCCCCTACGCCATATCCTCACTACTTTTCGCCGTGTATTCGTGAGCCAGAGCAGAGCAAAAGGTTCCTCGCTGTCCTCCATGTTGCCCATGAGAGTAGCCAAATCTTCACTAAGCGGCTCATCGTGAGCTTTCTCGAGGTTGACGCATTGTCGGAGGCAAACAGCTAGAGTACACCAAAGTGAGACGGTACCCTTGGTCACCTTCTCAGGCCTGCTCTGCATCAGCATAGTGCACAGCGTAATGAGGCAGAAAACGCCGAAGTTCCGTCGGCTTTCCCAAATCATGCCGGTGCCTCACTTCACCACCTCGGTAGACAACCAAATCGCCCCCTTGGTGGGAACTCGGCAGCTGAATACCAACGTCGCAATCATCCCGTCCTCCTTTTCAGTGTCCTGGTGTTTCACGAAGTGGCCTCCTTCTCCATACAGCAGCAGCTTGTACAGCACGCATTGGAGTGGAATATCCTGGTAGCCCAATCGGTTTGCGATGATTCTGCACAGTTTATCAATCCCGCTTTGCCACGCCATGTTCTCGAACTTCACTTGTGTAGGCTCGAGCTGCCAGCTCTGACGCACCGACTCGTCCATCTTGGTCTCGAAGTTGTGTCCGAAAGGAGACTTCTTGCACTTCTCGATCAGCTTTTGGGCGTGATCCGCAGTAATGGGGACTGGGATCGACCTAACTTCATCGGCAACTAGCCCCGGGGCCGCTGGTAACGTATCAGCTTGTCCTCCAAATGAGTACTCCCCGGCTTGTTCGTCCGCGCGAGCCAATACGTCGCTTAATTGGGCTGCCGAGCCCGAAGGAACTGGGACATCGTCGGGCTCACCTTCTCCACCAAATGGCCACTTACCTTTAGGAAAGTCACTGCTCATTTTGAGTTGTGGAGAAGAACACGAAATGGCCGCTGAGAAAGTCAAAGCGGTAAGTACGAAAACATCAAAGAAAGGGAACTGTAAGCGAGTTTGCCAACATTTACATTTATCATGATGAGGACTATGCTATGATCGCCCACTGCAGATCTCATCACTAATCAATTCGTTTTGTTGCGTTTAGTCCACTCCGGTGCTCGATGTGCCCATGTCTCGCGGATCCAACTGCGGTCTTCATCTGGGTAATACTTCTCCATCAGCTTCACGAGCTTTTCGTCCAGAAAAGGTGGAAGAAAAAGACCAGTGCTGCATGAAATCCACCTTCAGCTCCCTCAACACTGCATCTTGCACCAGGAGGAACAACGACGAAGTTTTGTCCCTCTTGTGACGTGTTGTAACACCAGCCGTCTCTTGAACGACAAGAACCCCGGCGTTAGACGAAGAAAAGGGCACGATCATCACTGCTTCTACACCATCTTGGCACTCTTCACCTTCTCCACTCTCCAGGACCACGTCGTCTTGGCCATACACAACCAGTTTGTGGCTCGGCACGTCGAGCACTTCTTCCCATAGCTCCCTAACACGTTTGAGCCCCAGGCGGGGCGTAACAATTTGTATCAGCCTCTCCAGACTCTCCCATCCCCAGTCGGTCGACCCACATATTTTTCCTTCAGTCCCCAGACTTTCTCTCGGCTTTATGCTTCGACTCGAGCTCGCATCGAGCGATTAGCTCGGCCGCTTGGGCTTGACTCAGCGGCAACGTGACGGGCCCGACT